>JAUIMM010000121.1:8210000-8627500 GCA_031769625.1 Taudactylus pleione
TGTTAACTTGTAAGTGGTCAGGTAACTGGTCTATATATCTTTCCCATTGTTTGGAGAAGGCCAAAATATCTCTCTCTATATCATACATGGCCATCCGCCTCTCATGATATAACACGTCTAGCATAGCAGTTTTCCACTCGCCCAACATAGGTGCTGAACTGGAAATCCAATGTTTTAGGATCAAATGTTTAGCTACTGTGACCACAACAGTCAACAGGGATTTCCAAGATTGTAAAGGATGGATTTTCTCCCACGAGGAGAATTCCGCAAATAGGAATGGCGCAGCTATTTTGGGTAACCGTACGTGTAACATGGAATTTATATGCTCCAATAATTTGTTCCAAAATTTAGCTATTTTACCACATTGCCACAAATTATGGGATAGCGAGGCTTCAGACTGACCACACTTAATGCAATTACCCGAATCAGAAGAAACAAAGTACTTCCATTGGATGGGAGCTAAATAAGTACGATTTAAAGTACGGATGTTTACCTCCTGTAAACGGGCAGATTTAAGGGCCGGTAAAATCTTATCTAAACAATCGATAATTGATTCAAATTCCAGTAAATCGGTTAATTCTAGTTGCCATGCCTGGATGGTGGATGCCCACGTATGAGGAGACGCTTCGACTAAATGAGAGTACAGGTGTCTAATACGAAATTTAATTAGTTTGCATGTAGATAATATTGATAATAATATATCTGGGGGGTTAGAGGTGATCAGAGGGGGATCCAGGGATTGAATGTAATGGCGGAGTTGCAAAAACATGAAAAAATGTGTCTGGGGGATATTATACCTCTCCCGCAAATCCGAAAAGGAAAGGAGATGGCCACCTGGATCAAATACTTTTTTAATAGACATTATGCCCTTCTGATACCAAGTTCGAAATTTCACGTTAGTGAGAGAGGGGATGAAAGATGGGTTACCCCAAAGAGGTATATAAGGAGATGAGAAAGGGCTCCTCTTCAGACTTTTATTTATAGTAATCCACGCTCTATAGGTGTCCCAGAATAATATATTGGACCTAATCTCTGAGGGGATTTGTGTAATAGGTGTGTGTAGTAGAGCTGCTGGTGCATACGGATGAAACAGTGCTTCCTCTAGGACAGGGTCAGTGAAGTTATTAGTATGTAGCAACCAATCTGTTATATACCGAAAGAGGGCAGATCTAGCAAACCCCTCCATATGTGGCACACCAAGTCCACCTTTAGTTTTAGGTAGATAAGTGCGGGAACGGCTCATCCTGGGTTTACGATAGTGCCAAACAAATTTAGAGAAGACCTGCATGCATAATAGAGCATCAGCCTTCGTGATCATAATAGGCAGCATTTGTAACAAATACGCCAACTTGGGAAATATTACATTTTTAACTACTACCACTCGTCCTAATAAGGATAATTTAAGGTCTTTCCAGTGTAGTAATTGAGATTGGATTTTATGAATAACAGGTGAAAAATTAAGGCTATATAATGATGAGAGTGTTGCTGGTATGAAGATGCCCAAATATTTAAGTTTATGCAAAGCAACCGTAAATAATGAAGCAACATTAGGATGAGAGTTTAAGAAGGAGGGTGCATTAATTGGGAGTAATTCTGACTTATCTATGTTAATACGGTAGCCTGCAAAGGAACCAAACATATCAACAATTTTTAATATGGCTGGAATAGAATGCAGTGGTCTTGATATGAAAAGCAGCATATCGTCAGCAAACAGGGACAGCTTGCATTCCCTATGTCTAACTCTTATACCAGTGAAGTCCTGGCTGTGTCTCAAAGCTATGGCCAATGGCTCAAGGGCAACTGCGAATAAGAGAGGGGAAAGGGGACATCCCTGTCTCGTACCCCTGTGTATGGGAAAGGAGGGTGATAAATAGTTGTTAGTTAAAACTTGTGTTTTAGGAGAAGCATATAGAGAAGAAATCAAGTGGATAAAAACGGGGGGCACGCCAAACCGTTTAAGAGTCTCGAACAAATGATCCCACGTCACCAAGTCAAAAGCTTTTTCAGCGTCTAATGAAAGAAGAAACCCGGGATCATCCGTCGGAGAGTCACGAAGGAACTGCAAGACCGCAAGGACCTTTCTGATATTAATGGCTGAACTACGGCCCCAAATGAAACCGGTCTGATCCGGGTGTATAATAGAGGGGAGTATAATTTTAAGTCTCTCTGCCAGTAATTTAGTAAAAATTTAATAATCTACATTAAGTAGAGATATGGGCCTATAGGACGAGGGGAGAAGAAGGTCTCTACCAGGTTTTGGTAACACTTTCACTATAGCTGAGTTAAAATGTTGCGGAAGGGGTTCCCCGGCTAGTAAAGAATTAAAAAGGTCAGTCAACGGTTGTACAATATGCGGGTGAAGTATCTTGTAAAACTCCCCACTGTGCCCAGGTTCTTTTACTTTAATTTTATTTGTGCAACTGTAACTATAGTGGTTCAATATTGTGCCCTATACCATAATCCAAAACAATCACTACAAATGTGTCCTCATACAGTGTGGCTTCAGTCCCGCTAAACAGCCCCTCTTGGCTTGACCCAGCATTAGGGGCGGAGTGAGTCTGCCCCGCCCCCACTACACAATGCAGAGATTACCGGCAATATGAATTAGGGGGTGGAGTCATGATGATGCGATTCAGCTGCAGGGGATTATGTGGGAGCTGCGGGGGAACCTGGAGGGGGGGGTCAGCGGCCGGCTGGGAGACTTGCCTGCTTCTCTGGCGGGCCGGGAGCACCACCCGATTTCGGGAGGCTACTAGCCGATTAGGGAGAGTAGGCAAGTATGAATGAATATTAGATGCCAAATGTACAGAAAAAGACCTGGATCTGCTCAGTCATGCCAGGGCTAGGTGTATGAGCACACATCTGTACTGTATACTTGCCCACTCTCCCGAAATGGTTGAGAGCCTCCCCAAAAATCGGATGGTGCCTCTGGTCATCGGAACACTAGGTAAGTCTCCCGAAATCCACTGGCTCGCACCACCCTATTGCTGCCTGCACCGCCCTGTGGCCGCCCACTTACTAAACAAAAGTGGGCAGTCCGGGGTCTGATGACGCGATTTGCGCTGAATCACATAATTGTAGCCCCGGCCCCATTTTGCAGTGCCTGTAATATCGTCTCTGCCCACCTATTGCCATGCCACGCCCTCCTGCTGTGTCTCCTGTGAGGCGAAAGCCGACCTGGCTGCCCCTTCATGTGGCAGCCAGAAAGTCTGCTGTACTGGTTGCAGAGTTCATAGCTTTTGTCATCTGAACACAGTAAAAGTAGATATTATGCTGGCCAGATTACTGAAAGAACAGGAGATTTCCTCGCAAGGGTACAATAACATAAGCAAGGTAGTTTGGTTCTGATCAGGGGGAACAAATTTGAACCTGGAAAAACCATTGTGTGCTGCAGGGGGCAGATGAAAATTGCACAACCTGATTTATAGTTTGAGGGGCTGCAGCCTGGCTCAACAATCAATGTAGTGTAAATAATATATGCAAAGATCAGGCAGTATTTGTCACGCATGCAAAAAACTGTTTATATTTGTATTACGTGTAATGCTGCATGATAAACTTGCACCCAGGCAAAATTTTGCCCTAAATCAGCCCCTTTCTATGTAACCACTTTGCTATAACTGTTGTATAACAATGCTCACTTGGTGTGCATGTAAATTTGAGCTGACATGAATAAATGATCGACTTTCAGTGATGTCACTAGTATTTAGCAAATTAATAGGTTACACCCGTACCGGGCCCCAAGGACCAGAGGGGCCCAAGGTCCAAACAGGCACAACATGGGGCCACGGATGGCGGACTCACTGTTGCAGCCGCGCCAACCGGGACCCATAGCCACCACCCAGCCCCAGCTCCAGATCCCTTGTAGCCTGGCCCAGGCAGTGCTGGGCTCTTCCGGGTGGCTCAACTGTGGCCTGGGTCAGTCATGACCTTTAACTCTGCAACACGGTGGCGTGACATCATAGGTCAGGTTGCCACACGTCTTCCCTGCCCGGGTGGAAGTGGACCGCTCCCCGGGCGGCCACCATGCAGGCTGCGCCACTGCAGTGGTAACGAGTTGCGGCTGCCATTAGGGATGGGGCTGGGGACGGAGGAAGGTGACGGGCTGGAGGCAGAAGGTGATGGGCTGGACACTGGGGAAGGTGAAGGAGGTTGTGGCAGAAGAAGGTGAAGGAGGCTGGGGACAGAGGAAGGTGAAGGAGGCTCAGGGCAGAGGAAGGTGATGTGGGCTGGGGCAGAAGGTGACGGGCTGGAGCAGAGGAAGGTGAAGAGGGCAGAGGAAGATGAGGGAGGCTGGGGCAGAGGAAGGTGATGGGGGCTGGGGCAGAAAGTGACGGGCTGGAAGCAGAGGAAAATGAAGAGGCAGAGAAAGATGAGGGAGGCTGAGGGCAGAGGAGGGTGATAGAAGCTGTGGCAGAAGGTGAGCTGGAAGCAGAAGAAGGTATTGATGCCTAGGGATGGAGGAAGGTGAAGGGAGCAGTGGAAGATCAAGGGGGGTGGGGGCAGAAGGTGACGGGCTGGATGCTGAGGAAGGTGACGGAGCTTGGGGACAGAAGAAGGTGATGGGGCTGCGGATGGAGGAAGGTAATGGGAGGCTGGGGGCAGAAGGTGATAGGGGGCTGGGGATTGAGGATGGGGGCTGGAGACGGAGAAAGGTGACGGGAGGCTTCTGGGCTGAGGATGGTGATGAGAGGCTGAATTTGAGGAAGGTGATGAGAGGCTGAGGACTGAGGATGGCTGGCTGCAGACACCATCCCTCCTACCCCTGAGGCATCCACAGCACAGTCATCAAGAAGACCTTGCAAGAGACGGAAGACAAGAACTGCAGCCTGCATCGCTAGTGACCGAGAGACAGTATGGTAAGTCATAGTGTATTTTTATTTTATATAAAGGGTGGCATATCTTTCAGTTAATATTATCATGCTTCACATATCACACATGCAGGGGAGGGATGTGCGGGATTGGGGGTGGTGGTGAAAAGGTGGGGCCCCCAGATACATCAGTGTACAGGGCCCCGAGATTTCTGTTTCCGGCCCTGATTCCCATACATAGTAGATCAGCCTACAAAATTGCTCTTTACATTTGGTAAATAGAGATTTTTAAAGTAGAGCTAATCGGTTCGGTTTTGACTCGGTTCTTTTCAGCAAATTAGCGTAAGTTTGGATTATTTTGATTATTTTGTATTTATCTGATTGGCTATCCAAAACACGTGAGAGCCGAATAGCCAATATGATACCGTTTTTAAGATCCGAACATAAACGAGTAAAACAGAACCGTTCATCTCTATTTTAAAGCTTAGGCTATAAATCTTAAGATAATTTAATTGCTATACAGTACAGGGGTCAGTTTTCACCCTGTGTCTCCATTCTGCTTCATTTTGTGTTCATTTTCTTCAAGATATTTATCTGGGAGCAGATTGACGTGTTTATATGTACACAGTATAATGTTGTATCTAATACCTTCGTGCTAATCTCCTCTCTCATCTTCCATCACTCCTTTGCTACAGATTGGAACACTGACATGCTCCCACCCCTGTCAGTGCTGTCACATTGAACTCCGAGTGCACGATTGCTGCCATGTTTATTGATTTGGCTGCACCGTTTTAATCATTTCATTGAATCGCACCTGTCAATCCTGACCTCACGACTTGTACGTGGGATGTACAGGTCCTCTAGGATTAGACAAGTCAGCTGAATTGCAGTTCCTGTTCCCCAAAATGTATCTATCATATCCACCGAGCAATAAGACAGTGCTGAAGGCTTAATGATAATTACTTCACCTCCTCATTCTCAATACACGCACAATTCTCAATACATTTTACCAGTTCACTTTCTGTGCCTTTTATCTGGAGGCAATAAGCCTTGGTGACAGGACAGACTAATGTGACCCCTGGGTGGTGGCAAATATGACCCTTGTCCTTGGCCAGTATTGTCTTTCTTACATTACCATTGACATTTACACTAAAGGATTTTATGAGAATGCTGCTAATTATAAAATGTTTGCCCCAACCCCCCATCCCCCCAATTATGGTAGATGACCTACTTGGAAATTATTCACATATTATCAATGGGACAATAAGACAGAATCATACAGTTACACAGAGTTTAAGAAAGAGATAATTACTGTCTGTAAAACCGCAGCCCTCATAATACCGATCTATTATATACTCCTGTATGGTGTCAGTTTAGCGTAGGCTTGTTAGACACCATACACACGCTCCCTCCCCCCAGTGGTCACAGTTCTGTCAGTCAAAGTGGGAGATGTACTAAGTTTTGGAGAGAGATAAAGTATCAACCAATCAGCTCCTGACTGCTAGCTTACAGACTGTGGGGTAATTGTATGAAGTGGCTTTATGAGGGTTTAGTTATGTTATCTGCACTGATACTGCTTCTCCTCCATGTAGTAATGTAGTGAAATGTGTGCAGTGACGGGGGCACTGTGCACCCCCTTCATTATCGGGGCTCCTATCTTCAAGATTGGACACAGATGTGCAGCCAAATGACTGAATGGCACTGACCGTTGTCACAGCTGCAGCTACCGAGTTGTTGTTGCCCCAGCACAGCAGAGACAGCACCATCCGTGCCACTATAATACATCTCACCCTGTCTTTGAAAAATGTTAGGAGGTGATTGGTTGGTACTTTATCCCTTTCCACCTTATTTCTCTCCAAGGCTTTCTACCCCAAATGCACTTAAAGAGAAGAGTGCACTATTCTCAGCAGCCCATGGTTCTCTGAGCCACAACATATTCCTGCGCCCACCCCCACTCAATAATCCACCTACTGTACCTTAACGTATCACACCACATCAGGAGCTCTTCAGTATGAGTAACTACACATGCCAAACTCCCCCTTGAGCTCCATGTACGTTTGAAGGGAGGTGCACACACCTATAAAACACCTTATGGCACCTAACCTCTTATGCACCCTACATAAGATCTTATGGTATGGCCATCTTCTCTCCATTTAGATAAACGTGGAGTTTTAATTCTGTGCACTGTGCGCACATATCGTTGTATGCATGTGGCACAGTGCAAGTCAGTTGGCTACTCTATATTCAGAGAGAACAGGAGTAAGAGAGAAAGAGAGAAAATGGGGAGGAGAGAGAAAGAATGGGGAGAAGAGGAAAAAATTAAGGAAAAGAGAGTGTGTGTGTGAGAGAGAGAGAGAGAGAGAGAGAGAACTGTGGGGTAAAATAAGAGAGTACTAGAGTTAGAGAGAGAATGGAGAGAGTCAGAATGGGGACAGTGAGGGATAAAATGGGGGGTGAGAAAGAATGTGGAGAATAGAGAGAGTGATAAAGTGGGGAGTGATGAAGTACCAACCAATCAGCACCTAACTGTCAGTTTACTGTCTGTGTTTGAAAAATGACAGGAGCTGATTGGCTGGTACTTTATCTCCATCCACTTTATCTCTCTCCAAGGCTTAGTGCATCTCCCCCTACAATGGGGAGGGTGAGAAAGTGAACAGGAGATGGAAAAAAGAGAGAGATTACTGGGGGGTAGAGAGAGAACAGGAGAAAGAATTGGGGACGAGATAAAGAGTGAATTTGAGGAAGAGAAAGACTGTGGCAGAGAGAGAATGAATAGGGAAAGAGAGAACATGGGGGTTAAACAGGGGCTGGCTGGCAACTTTTAGCCTGGGGGGCAAATGTATGCAGGCGGCCCTGGCAGAGGAGTAGCGTGTAGCCAGGGTGCCCGAAAGAACGTGCGTGCTACGGCACCCCCCCCTCAGGAGAGGACACCCCTATGCAGGCCTCGAATAGTGCCCCCAGTAGTGATCCCCCCTATGCAGTGCCCCTTGTGCCCCCAGTAGTAAGCCCCTTATATAGTGCCCCCAGTAGTGGTAACCCTTATGCAGTGCCCCTTAAATAGTGGCCCCAGTTGTAGTCTTCCCCCTATGCAGTACCCCCACTATTGCCCTTTATATAGAGCCCCCAGCAGTGGTCCCTCGATGCAGTGCCCCCAGTGGTAGTCCCCTCCCCCCTATGTAGTGCCCCTAATAGTAGTCCCCTCCCCCCTATGCAATGCCCCTAATAGTAGTCCCCTTGTAGTGCCCCTAGTAGTAGTCCCCCCCTTTGTAGTGCCCCCAGTAGTGGTCTCCTCCTTATAGTGCCAGACCCCCGCAATAGACACACATAATATATATAAAAAAAAAAACACTTACCTGACACCCGCTCATGCTCCTGGTCCTGCTGCCGAGATCAGCTGCTCCGTCCGCCGCTTTGCATTATGGGAGTGACGCGTCATGGGAGTGACGCCATTACCCACTGCGGGAGCCGGAAGATGTCTGGCTCTGGCAGTGGGAGCTGCAGCCGATGAGAGTCTGTCAGACTCTCATCAGCTGCTAAAGCAAACACACAGCTGCCGGCTCCGGCGGCTGTGTGTTTGTGCTGTGTAGCGCTGACCGAACTCCATCCGGCCAGCGCTACACACGCGGTGCAGTCTGTGTCACAGTACACAGACTGCCCGCGGCCCGCATGACGCTGCGGCCCGGGGGGCACATGGCACCCTGCCCCCCGGCCCAGCCCCCACTGGGGTTAAAGGAGGGAAAGAACGGGAAGTAGACCCGTGCAATGTTGGTTTCAATAGCTAGTGATCCAGAAAATGACTGGTCTAAAATACTGTAAATAGAGGTGGGGTAATTTAATGTCAGCACACTTGTTCCTTGATCTACAGCAGCCAGTCAAATGTTAGCATGATTAATGTCAGTCATAATTCATATTAATGCAGATTGAGAGCTAATGTCTAATTGGTTGTTGTGAGTTAAAGCATATTTGTGTATTTTTGCAATATTTATATTTACATTCCTACATAATGGTACAATAACTATTTAGACTAGAGTCACAGTGAACTTGAAACTATCAATGCTGATCAGTTCATGTTCTGCATGAGTGTCTGTCTTCAGTGCCACAGCCTGTGCCTTGTAGAATGGATGGGATCAGCACCACGGACAGCGGACTGACTCATTCCCTGTCAGTCCGTGAAGGAAACGCATCAAACATGTTTGTCTGCAACTAAAGATACAATCATCCCCACTGAAAATGGTATGAATCACTTCAATCTACCTGATTTATTGAGGTATCTAATACCGTGGTGTTTTTCTTGACGAGGATTAGTTATTTTCCATTCCTCAGTGCTATATGATGTATCCTGGACATTTAGTTATGATCACAAGTTGGTGTAGACAGATCACTCTCACCTACTGCTAATGAAAATCATTTTCTCCTGGGGGTGCTTTATGAAAGTACTGTAACTTTTCTGTTTGGACTCATTATTAACTTTTTATATTATTTATTTAGGTTTTTCAAATTTTTTTCTTCTGATGTTAAGGTCAAATGACCATTGGGAAAATAAGTGATCAATAGCACTGTCAGGTGTCATATTTATGTAGTTTTATTAATATAAAATGTTGGCTTATTTGCACCATACCTCCGACCAAATTTTTGGTATCGGTGCTGCTCGAGGAACGTGTACAATGGAAAAATATGGAGATAGCAAGTCATTTTCTAAAACAGTTACTTAACAGCAGTTCCATTCAACAGCATATATAGACAGAATAATTAGCACATCACTTTAAACGATTCCATCTATGTGACCCTATTGACAATTTGCTCATCTAACTAGCTTTTCTGATTTTAATAGTAATTGTAATAGGTTCAGAAGCTGTTTTTATCTAGATGTGTGTCTCGCTCTCTATGATGAGTCACATCAGATTTCTCCCCTGTCAGTCTGATACTGGAGCGTGCAGCTCTTATTTCCTTACATTACTACTAGATGTCAGATTGTCTCTGATTGTTGTAGATTACAACAGTCAATGTTTACAGTGTTATAGGAAATGAGTTATGCTTGAGATGCGTAATGGTCTATCACTTACAAATCCTACAATGTATGTATATGTAAGGTTCATACCTCAAGACAAATCTTTACTACTCATGCATACATATATACATACATATATACAGTATATACATACATATATTTATATATAAACTAGATTGTTATACTCCCACCACCACAATTAATGTATGAGAACCAATATAGAGTAAAGCAATGTAAAATTACTTTTGTTAAACACTTAAGCTGGGTACACACCTATACAATCCAAGGACCGTTCTTTCGATATCGAGAGAACGGCTATTGGATTGTATAGGTGTGTACGCTGTCCCGATACAGGAGCGTTAGTCGATAAACATCTTAAAATGCTTCTGCAACGGCCGGAATCGGGTGGTCGAATCTTCTGCTGTTTAATATTTATCGGGCCAACCACCTGATCGCATGGAGGCCTGTACACACCGTGTAATGTCTGCACAGTGTGTACACGGCTCTCAGGCAGCTGACCGGGGGTCACACTGGGGGACACACTGCACGGCTGATTGGGAGAGATTTACCTGATCAGCCGCTGATTGTAAAGGAGTGTACCCAGCTTTAGCCAGGAAGGCACCTGTCTGACAGATGAAAGAACAAACAAGCAAGAGAGCATTTATGGTGTATCTGCTCCGAGCATTTAGAAATGTTATGGTCTGAGACTTAACATACTAGCATACTACATCATTAGCCCTTTCTTGTTTCTTTATGCTGTGTGTGTATATATATATATATATATATATATATATATATATATATATAGTAAAAAAGAGCCAGCATATCCGTTTAAATGCAAAGAGTGTATTATTAATATTCAATAGCAGCAAAAACCATGATAATGTTCACCATAATGGCACATATATATACAGACGGTCAGGTACCAAACAGAAAGAACCAGGGTGGTCAGATACACTTGCCAAAGCCGTCATAGTGCATGGGAACATGAGATCAGTTGTCCGTCCGACAGCTGTTTCGGCGCATCCAGCGCCTTCATCAAGGACATCATAACTGACATACCATGGCAGCATATATACCCAACATCATAAAACCAGCCCTGGACCCTTACTAGCGGGGGGCTGATGCCACAGCCAGGGGTGCCCTTTCACCAGGCCCCCAGCTGCAGCATCAGTCCTGACCGCTAGTCAGCCCAGGCCAGGGATCCCTGGGGAGTTGAATACACCTCCAATCAAGGGTCCCCCTCTCCAGGGCAGCCCTGGCCTAGGCTGATAGCCCGGGGCTATCCCCGCCACCCCTGGGTGGTGGATGGCGGGTTGATAGTGTCCGTGTTGTGTAAAATTTGAAAAATCTACATTGTCTTTCCAGGCGAACTACAGGTGCCAGTAAGCCTCCCCCGTATGTTGGAACTTGGAGAACCACAAGTACCAGCATACGGGGCATTAAGGGCCTGCTGGCACTTGTAGTTCATCTGTAAAGAAATGAGTAAAAAAAAGCACTACACACACCGTGAAATTAAAGTTTTATTTGGCAACTGACTGATTTTTGCCGATGGCGAGTAAAGGCAAGAATTAGATCTCGAGAGAGAAAAAAAAGTGAGAAAACCAAACTCACTAAAAAACCCACCCGAGTTTGCACTTAGTAAATTTGCGAGATGAAAAACATGCCTAAAAACACCCGAGATTGTCATCTCAACCTATCTCGATTCTTAAGGGGCCTATACATTAGCAGATCTTACTGAAAGACAAAAGATTTATATTTTTAAAATTCCTGGGGATGCTGTGACATATATCTGTCATGTACATGACAGATATTTGCAAATGACGAACGACGAACGATATTGGATGACATCATTCTTTGAGTGGATTTTGTTTAATGTTTCTGTTCATTTACATTAAAAAATCGTTCATCGTTCATTGTTTACCGCGACAGATATTTCTAATATCTGTCAGTGATAAACGATAATTGACCAACATGTTGGAGAGACAAAAGACCAAATTTGTCGTCCGTTCAGAGCCTATCCATTAGCAGATAAATTGAACGATTGAACGATAAATCGTTCATCTTTCACATTTATCTGCTAATGGATAGGCTCCTTTAGTAAATTTACCCCTAGGAGTGGTTGGGCTGCTATAGTCAAGTGTTAGTGTGATATGTTGAATGATCCAATGCAGAGATAGAATGATAAAATGATATTTATTGTTAAAATTGCACTGATACTTGCTTAATCTATTGTTCCAAATCTTGCAATAATCAAAATGCAATTGGTTACTTAATCCAAGTATTTTTTAAATTATCAATCTTAGCAATGTTCCCACTGCGTGAAGACTTGTTCCTGCTTACTTGGTCTGTAAGTGTACTGTAAGTATGCCTGTTTCCGGGAATATCATTTGCACCAAGCTTTGGCCGATGCATGTGTGCCCTACTGAGGATGATGAGTATTTATTGGTTTACTCTAGTGCACTGTTGTGGATCGCCTTCTTACATCTTGGCAAGTTTAACAGGGATAACAATAGCTGGTTGGATCAGGAACTCTACTCCATCTTCATCTTACCATTGCGACTACAATTTTGCTACCACTCAACACTCTTTGAAAATCATCCGGCCAGCGCTACACACGCGGTGCAGTCTGTGTCACAGTACACAGACTGCCCGCGGCCCGCATGACGCTGCGGCCCGGGGGGCACATGGCACCCTGCCCCCCGGCCCAGCCCCCACTGGGGTTAAAGGAGGGAAAGAACGGGAAGTAGACCCGTGCAATGTTGGTTTCAATAGCTAGTGATCCAGAAAATGACTGGTCTAAAATACTGTAAATAGAGGTGGGGTAATTTAATGTCAGCACACTTGTTCCTTGATCTACAGCAGCCAGTCAAATGTTAGCATGATTAATGTCAGTCATAATTCATATTAATGCAGATTGAGAGCTAATGTCTAATTGGTTGTTGTGAGTTAAAGCATATTTGTGTATTTTTGCAATATTTATATTTACATTCCTACATAATGGTACAATAACTATTTAGACTAGAGTCACAGTGAACTTGAAACTATCAATGCTGATCAGTTCATGTTCTGCATGAGTGTCTGTCTTCAGTGCCACAGCCTGTGCCTTGTAGAATGGATGGGATCAGCACCACGGACAGCGGACTGACTCATTCCCTGTCAGTCCGTGAAGGAAACGCATCAAACATGTTTGTCTGCAACTAAAGATACAATCATCCCCACTGAAAATGGTATGAATCACTTCAATCTACCTGATTTATTGAGGTATCTAATACCGTGGTGTTTTTCTTGACGAGGATTAGTTATTTTCCATTCCTCAGTGCTATATGATGTATCCTGGACATTTAGTTATGATCACAAGTTGGTGTGGACAGATCACTCTCACCTACTGCTAATGAAAATCATTTTCTCCTGGGGGTGCTTTATGAAAGTACTGTAACTTTTCTGTTTGGACTCATTATTAACTTTTTATATTATTTATTTAGGTTTTTCAAATTTTTTTCTTCTGATGTTAAGGTCAAATGACCATTGGGAAAATAAGTGATCAATAGCACTGTCAGGTGTCATATTTATGTAGTTTTATTAATATAAAATGTTGGCTTATTTGCACCATACCTCCGACCAAATTTTTGGTATCGGTGCTGCTCGAGGAACGTGTACAATGGAAAAATATGGAGATAGCAAGTCATTTTCTAAAACAGTTACTTAACAGCAGTTCCATTCAACAGCATATATAGACAGAATAATTAGCACATCACTTTAAACGATTCCATCTATGTGACCCTATTGACAATTTGCTCATCTAACTAGCTTTTCTGATTTTAATAGTAATTGTAATAGGTTCAGAAGCTGTTTTTATCTAGATGTGTGTCTCGCTCTCTATGATGAGTCACATCAGATTTCTCCCCTGTCAGTCTGATACTGGAGCGTGCAGCTCTTATTTCCTTACATTACTACTAGATGTCAGATTGTCTCTGATTGTTGTAGATTACAACAGTCAATGTTTACAGTGTTATAGGAAATGAGTTATGCTTGAGATGCGTAATGGTCTATCACTTACAAATCCTACAATGTATGTATATGTAAGGTTCATACCTCAAGACAAATCTTTACTACTCATGCATACATATATACATACATATATACAGTATAAACATACATATATTTATATATAAACTAGATTGTTATACTCCCACCACCACAATTAATGTATGAGAACCAATATAGAGTAAAGCAATGTAAAATTACTTTTGTTAAACACTTAAGCTGGGTACACACCTATACAATCCAAGGACCGTTCTTTCGATATCGAGAGAACGGCTATTGGATTGTATAGGTGTGTACGCTGTCCCGATACAGGAGCGTTAGTCGATAAACATCTTAAAATGCTTCTGCAACGGCCGGAATCGGGTGGTCGAATCTTCTGCTGTTTAATATTTATCGGGCCAACCACCTGATCGCATGGAGGCCTGTACACACCGTGTAATGTCTGCACAGTGTGTACACGGCTCTCAGGCAGCTGACCGGGGGTCACACTGGGGGACACACTGCACGGCTGATTGGGAGAGATTTACCTGATCAGCCGCTGATTGTAAAGGAGTGTACCCAGCTTTAGCCAGGAAGGCACCTGTCTGACAGATGAAAGAACAAACAAGCAAGAGAGCATTTATGGTGTATCTGCTCCGAGCATTTAGAAATGTTATGGTCTGAGACTTAACATACTAGCATACTACATCATTAGCCCTTTCTTGTTTCTTTATGCTGTGTGTGTATATATATATATATATATATATATATATATATATATAGTAAAAAAGAGCCAGCATATCCGTTTAAATGCAAAGAGTGTATTATTAATATTCAATAGCAGCAAAAACCATGATAATGTTCACCATAATGGCACATATATATACAGACGGTCAGGTACCAAACAGAAAGAACCAGGGTGGTCAGATACACTTGCCAAAGCCGTCATAGTGCATGGGAACATGAGATCAGTTGTCCGTCCGACAGCTGTTTCGGCGCATCCAGCGCCTTCATCAAGGACATCATAACTGACATACCATGGCAGCATATATACCCAACATCATAAAACCAGCCCTGGACCCTTACTAGCGGGGGGCTGATGCCACAGCCAGGGGTGCCCTTTCACCAGGCCCCCAGCTGCAGCATCAGTCCTGACCGCTAGTCAGCCCAGGCCAGGGATCCCTGGGGAGTTGAATACACCTCCAATCAAGGGTCCCCCTCTCCAGGGCAGCCCTGGCCTAGGCTGATAGCCCGGGGCTATCCCCGCCACCCCTGGGTGGTGGATGGCGGGTTGATAGTGTCCGTGTTGTGTAAAATTTGAAAAATCTACATTGTCTTTCCAGGCGAACTACAGGTGCCAGTAAGCCTCCCCCGTATGTTGGAACTTGGAGAACCACAAGTACCAGCATACGGGGCATTAAGGGCCTGCTGGCACTTGTAGTTCATCTGTAAAGAAATGAGTAAAAAAAAGCACTACACACACCGTGAAATTAAAGTTTTATTTGGCAACTGACTGATTTTTGCCGATGGCGAGTAAAGGCAAGAATTAGATCTCGAGAGAGAAAAAAAAGTGAGAAAACCAAACTCACTAAAAAACCCACCCGAGTTTGCACTTAGTAAATTTGCGAGATGAAAAACATGCCTAAAAACACCCGAGATTGTCATCTCAACCTATCTCGATTCTTAAGGGGCCTATACATTAGCAGATCTTACTGAAAGACAAAAGATTTATATTTTTAAAATTCCTGGGGATGCTGTGACATATATCTGTCATGTACATGACAGATATTTGCAAATGACGAACGACGAACGATATTGGATGACATCATTCTTTGAGTGGATTTTGTTTAATGTTTCTGTTCATTTACATTAAAAAATCGTTCATCGTTCATCGTTTACCGCGACAGATATTTCTAATATCTGTCAGTGATAAACGATAATTGACCAACATGTTGGAGAGACAAAAGACCAAATTTGTCGTCCGTTCAGAGCCTATCCATTAGCAGATAAATTGAACGATTGAACGATAAATCGTTCATCTTTCACATTTATCTGCTAATGGATAGGCTCCTTTAGTAAATTTACCCCTAGGAGTGGTTGGGCTGCTATAGTCAAGTGTTAGTGTGATATGTTGAATGATCCAATGCAGAGATAGAATGATAAAATGATATTTATTGTTAAAATTGCACTGATACTTGCTTAATCTATTGTTCCAAATCTTGCAATAATCAAAATGCAATTGGTTACTTAATCCAAGTATTTTTTAAATTATCAATCTTAGCAATGTTCCCACTGCGTGAAGACTTGTTCCTGCTTACTTGGTCTGTAAGTGTACTGTAAGTATGCCTGTTTCCGGGAATATCATTTGCACCAAGCTTTGGCCGGTGCATGTGTGCCCTACTGAGGATGATGAGTATTTATTGGTTTACTCTAGTGCACTGTTGTGGATCGCCTTCTTACATCTTGGCAAGTTTAACAGGGATAACAATAGCTGGTTGGATCAGGAACTCTACTCCATCTTCATCTTACCATTGCGACTACAATTTTGCTACCACTCAACACTCTTTGAAAATCATCCAGCAGAACCTTGTGTAGCATAGAGACCCCATTCTTAAGTCTTGTTTTCTGCCTCCTTACTCCAGGGTCTCAGACGTTCCA
The DNA here is from genome assembly GCA_031769625.1 of Taudactylus pleione. Classification (NCBI taxonomy): domain Eukaryota; kingdom Metazoa; phylum Chordata; class Amphibia; order Anura; family Myobatrachidae; genus Taudactylus; species Taudactylus pleione. Next base: position 8,226,501 of record JAUIMM010000121.1, read on the forward strand.
TATACCTTAACTAAATGTACTGTATCAGTATAATATAAATAACAGGTCACTTTATCAGAGAGCTTTTGGCTGATTTCCCCAGCGTGCTCCTTTAAATAATGTCAGTGGTAAAACGTGCTCTGCAGCTAGCCGCCTGCTATGGCAGATTTATTCCAGCCCCCTCCTAACAGGCAGAAGGGAAGGATGGAATGAGAGTGTTGGGGAAGAGATAGAAGAGAATGAAGGATAGATAGCGGGAGGAGAGGCTGCAGATTGAGAACAAAGTAGACAGGACTAGAAGCAAAGTAACAAAGAAAATCACTTTAATCAACAGCAAGAGGAGGATATTTATCAATAGGTCATATAGGAACGCAGTAACAAGGAGGAGAGTACCACTGAAGAGATCTTTTGTATGATTGTTACAATGACATTAAACATTACTGCCATTGCCAGTGTAATTATCACTAGGTACTGTTATTTTAAAGGAGTTTTTAAGTTTTAAAGGGAACGAGAACTTTCACACGTTAGACTATTCTTTTCTTTATGGAATAGAAAGGTAACACTGCGCTCTACCTCTTCTGTGTGATGACTAAATAATAAATGAATACAGGATGTGAAATTATATAAACACACTTTTAATTCCAAAAATGTGGGTGAAGTGAGTATAATGAATCAGGGTATACACATTAACAGCAAACTTGTTTTCTCATGTAAACATGTCTACACAGTTAGTTGTGATGTAATCCTATAAAAAAGTCTTAGTGTACACTATTACCCAATGTGATAATATGAGATAACATTGGTGGGTGGTAGGTAAAGTTCTGCTTAATAAAAGTCACTCTGTCTAACACCTGTGTTCAAGTCTGTCCGTGTGAGGTACCTTCACTTCCTTATTTGAGCGACGTCCCACTTTCCTTGGCGTAGTGGTGCACCTCTTCTTTCTTTGATATTGGTTCTAGTGGGGAGCGGTGGGTGCCCTGTGGTTACAGCCCGGTCTTACGGTACACCTAATTCGTGTGGCTACCTCTACCACTGTGGTGCTCCCTGCGGATCACCTTGTTAAGGTTCACCTTGGGGCATATAGCTGTGGAGGTGCCTGGGTCTAGATGTCGAGACCTCCCTCCGGTCCCTTTTAGGGGTCCGTGGTTGGTCTCTCCCTTCGGCCCGTCTGTTCCTGATCGCTTCTGGGTTCCGGCCACGTGACGGCGAGTCCTGTCTCGCGAGTCCTAGCTTCCTTGATGTTGCGCAGCTGACGGTTCTTAATAAATATGAGATAGCGTTGCTCTGGTGAGTAAGTATCAATGTCCCAACATGTTTCAGCCTTCTTGTTATCAATGTAGAGATGTTCAACATGTGACCTTGAAGGTGACAGTCTGCTGCCATTTGTGGGTGGGGAGGGGGCGGCTATTCCCTCAGTTTCGGGAAACGGAGGCGTGTCGCTGCCGTTGCGGGGGAGGGAAGAAGCCAGGATCTCTGATGCATTACCATATCTGTAAGGGTCGCAATTGCAAAGCTGCCTGCGTGTACTACACACTACAGTATATGCCTGCGTGCAGCTTTGCAATTACAATCCTTGCAGAATCAGGCCCATAGTTTGTCTAATCCCTACTTCGTACTATGCAACAGGTGTTAGTTTCCAACACCGATAAGCCGGTCATTTACATCTTTCACATTTCTTTTAGAATATTTTAAAAGTAATTATAATGGCTTATATGACTTGTTGCATAGGGCCTAGGTCACCACATATGCAGAGTAGTCATGCTGGGAGTTGTAGTTCATGAACAAGAGGTGAACCACAGGACGCATCTTTATGAATTATCATCCTATGGTTCTGTTCAGGTCATTGGCAGTTTAACAACGGACTGTTTCAGGTGCTCACAGAAGAAAGAAGCCACTGGATTTCCCCATTGCACAACAAGCAGATACAGCAAAAGCTAACATCCCTTTTTAAGTTTCCATTGATTTATTGTATTCTACTTTGCAAAGCTGTTTTATTGAGCTACATTTAATTAGTAGGGAACAATAAACTGCTAATAGGATTATTAATGTTGCCTATTTGAATCTGCAGCAAAAATTATATTGTGGCTCTATGTCCTCACCCTGGATACTTTCAGTGCAATTAAGTTTTCTTCCTCTTGTATACACTGTTGTTTCCATCTGTATTTATCTAAGAGGTGTACGACCCCTGTCAAGATGTTTTTCGGTGACTCCGTAGACCTCTCTTTTATTTCCCTAGAGGGAACCACTTAGCAGCTTGTATGCATAACTCCCTGGATGAGGATTTTTATTTTTGTTCAAAAAGACTTCTCTAGGGCATGTAATTTATACCTCAGTAGTACTAGAAAATCCATAGCAGAACTTTCCATCCTATCTCCCTTTTCAGAATGAACAAACCAAAGATATGTTTTTCTCTTTTAAACATATGTTCAACGTCCTTTTACCATCACCTAGAGTGCTGTATTTCTGACTTGGCAACTCCTGGCGCTGGCACTGAAATGATGTTAATGCAATGATTTTTCATTTGTCTTTCAAGGTAAATTTATCACACTAGTATCAATTTCACTGAACTGAAAACAGATCCTTAAGCTGGGTACACATTAGACGATGTGCAAACGATGCGTTATCATCAACGATTTCCCTTGAACCCCCAGACAAACGATATAGTACAGTACATACACACTGTGCAATCTAACAAACGATGGAACAATATATCGTGCATTGTTTGGTGGCTAGATCATTAACTATGTAATGTTAACATATCGCCTGGTTGTTTGGTAGAGCATACACCCTGCACGATGTGGTAAAAATCATTAAAGAGATCCTCAGATTGAGCAGGATGTAGTGAACGACTCCAGTGTGCACACACTTGACGATTTGAACGACTTGTCATTCCGATCCGTTGGAAATCGTCAAATCGTTCAAAATATTGCTTAGTGTGTACCCCTACTTAATATGCAATAATCAGTGGTATTCCTTGAACTGGGATGGGATACTGCTCTGTGGGCATGGACCTGATGTGGATGGTGTTGCACAGCCGCAGGGAAGCAGCGGTGCAATACTGTCCAACTAAAATACAAATGCAGCAGAAGGTGTCTGTAGGAAATAGACACCTACATGCATCTGCAATCCGAGTGCAACGTCCGCAGACGCTGCTTTGGATCACCATCGCGACCCTCGGCCAGCCTGCGTAAGCCCAAGCTTAGTCAGACTGGCCTTTGGAGCCCCTCTGCCAAGTCCAAGATGTCTGCGTCCGGCAATGCAGACCCTGGGCTTGGTGCACTTACAATACGGTCCTGGTTACTGACCCCCAAACACTGCAGCATGTCAATAAGGGGAGGCTGCAAGCGATCACTCAGTATGTGCAGACCCACAACAATCGAATATGTATGTAAACCATCGGGTTCACATACATATCTGAATCAGGCCTTGTGTCCGTGGGTGCTATGAAAAGTTAACATTCGGAATGTTGACATTAAAAATGTTGACACCAGAATGTCCACATGGACATTAAGTCGCCAAGCAGTACAGGTTGAGTCTCCCATATCCAAATATTCCAAAATACGGAATATTCCAAAATACGGAATTATTTTGGCATTACTCAGATAATGAAACCTTTGATTTTTGATGGTTCGGTACACAAACTTTGTCTAAGGCACAAATTATTAAAATTATTGTATAAAATTACCTTCAGGCTGTGTGTATAAGGTGTATATGAAACATAAATGAATTTCATTTCTGTACACAAACTTTGTTTGAACCACAAAATTATTGAAAATATTGTATAAAATGACCTGCAGGCTGTGTGCATAAGGTGTATACAACACATAAATGCATTCTGTATGTATATTTGGGTCCTATTCCCAAGATCTTTCATTATGATATGCAATTATTCCAAAATACGGAATATTCCGTTATCCAAAATACCCAAGGATTTTGGATATGGGAGACTCAACATGTATCTCTGCATTCAGGCATGTCGACATGGTTAAAATGTTGACATGTTCATAATGTCAATTTAGGATAATTGAGCTATAAGTATTAGTATCATGAAGTCTGATATGTGAAATAAAGAATACTTGTATAGTACACAACAAATGTGAAATAAAGAATACCTGTATAAAACAACAAACCTGTATACAACAAATGTTGTTTTATATTCTAACACATAAGAGTATATAAATTCACATTCAATACAATCTTATGCTCATAATGTCGACATTTAACATGTCAACACCAGAAATGTTGGCATTCATTTTTGATACATATTTTAACCTAACCCTAAAAAAAAATGTGAACATTTTTCTTGTTAACCTTATGTGTATGTCGGCATTCTGACTGATGACATTTAAAACCTGTCGACATTCAGACTGGCTCCCCTGTGTCCATTTGAAGTACTGGTGTTTTATATTTTGGGTATTCCAACTCCAGAGGGATTATTAGAGTAGAGAACGTTTAGGTTTTACAATGAGAATGTGATAGCGGATCATTGAGTACAGGTCGCTAGTGACTGCTTTTATAACGACAATTGTGGAAGATAGCAATAAGACACATGAGAAGATAGACAAACCCATACGTCAGTTTTATGTTTGCACAAGGTCAAGATTTCCCTCCATATACTTAATATTCCATCGCTTTTTCTCATCTTAAATTTCAACTTGCTCGGCTCCACATACTCCCCACCCTCCATCATTCCCATTGCTAAACTCTTCCAGGCTCTCTAAACGCGCCTTATCCTTTCCATGCTGAACGATTCTGCTTTGCAAACAGCTCTGTCATCTGGAATCCCCCAGCTCATATGTCACCGACCTGCTCTGCATTAGGAAATATTACCTGCTCCTCATTTCCATTTTGATGTGTTGTCCTCCGTCTGCCCCATGCTTTGCATGACAAATCTCACCTCTCTGCCAGACAGATGATTTTTGTAGATTATTTACTATTAAAAGAAGCAAAATGTGATACTTATTATAAAATAAAACCTTTTTTTCCTCTAGCATTTTGCTTGTGATCTGTTTGCTTTAGCTCAGTGTCATTGCAGAGACTTTTTTTTCTTTTATCTATTAGACTTTAGGAAATATTTAAAAATCTGCACCAATTATTTCTATTTGTAAGTAGAATGCATTGCTAATTTTCCAGTTCATGCATTTTCTAATAGGTGTTATAATGGATTTCTGTTAAAAAAAAAAAATCTTTCTTTTTCCCATCAAATGTCACTTTTGTAAAACTATGTACCCGGGTTTTATGTAGCTGGTGGCTGCGTCTTGTAACAGTTGTTGGGGTAGTGTGTGCGCAAACAGGGCTTCATCTTTGAGGCCGAAGAATGCTTAACAGAGAATACGCAGCTATAGCAAATGATGGGTTTGGTGTCTGACCTTGGGCGAGTCCTGCATTACAACACATACACAGCATAAATCGCATGTGTTTTAATAATACAACAGGGTCCAATTTATGATTTTATTAGTGTAACACTATGTCCATAAATTACATGCAGTTATCATATTAATTTATTTGCATCTTTGAGGACTGAGAACAGTAAAATAGACCTTGTAAACAATAACCTATTAATGCATGGTCTATTTATGACCCTTATTAAATATTATTATATTGTTAGGAATCTACTACAGGGGGTTCCTATAGACCTCCCTATTTGGTGTGTTTTTGCCATGCAGATCTCCCAGTCCAGACATATAATGTTATGCTTCTGCTTTTTCTCATTTATTTTACAATTGCAGTAATCTCAGTTGAAAGAAATAATTGATGATAATTGTATCCTTTACAACTCAGTGAAATACACATTTTACTCGTGCATAGAACGTTACGCTTGTAATGATGATCAGATTATGTTAATGTTAAAAGGAAATAGAGTGACATATCCAAAAAAATCCACCCACATGTGAGCAGTCAGGAATCGGAACATTCTGGCCGCAGGGGTGTGCTTCCAAGTGGGGAATTTTCAATAAAGATAGCAGAACCTTGGGCAGTATGTAACAGTATAACAGCATAATACAATCTATATAATAAGCAAGAAAGCTTTTAGAATGCCTCTAACACATTATGCCCTTCCCTGGAAACTTACCTCCCCATTTCCCTCCAGCAACCTCTCACCTCCGCCTGTGTGCCTTCAGCAGCAAGCAGGTGTGGATTTGGTGTCGAGTCGCCAGCTAATTACAGCTGGTGCAGCGGCAGGCAGCTGCACACATGGACAGACAGCGTCGGTGCAATTTGAATCTGGCGCCGGTCGCGAGCCATTCGGAGCTCATGGACCGTTAGCCAATCAGGAGCCGCCACTGTTGATTGGCTGCCAGTCCGTGAGCTCTGATTGCCTCGCAACCGGCAGCGCTGTCTCTCTATGTCTGCCTGTTGGTGCGCCTACTGTAATCGGATGGCGGGACAGCAACTAAATAAACATCGCTGACACCCGGGCCAACCTGGGCGGCCCTGACTGGACCTGTCCACCTTGTGTGTGTGACTGGGTGCAGGGGGAGCGGCGGGCCAGAGAGGCAGCTCGGGCACCATAGCAGCCGCAACCCTTGTACCAACGGTAGTTACGCCACTGTTTGCATGCAAGTTAGCAAACAGTGGGGTCCTTTTCAGGATCAATGGACTTCAGGGTCCAGTCTTCAACCCAGGCAATGCCAATTATGCTAGCTAGAATATAACAAATACAATAGAGGTTTGGGAGTGTTGGGAGAGGGTTATATTAAAAGGCGAAAACAGCGCCTCTCTCCTGTTTGAAAGGGTCACTTTATCCAAAATAAAAGTACCAATCCAATATCAATAGGCACCTTATAACATGAAAGTTTTAGGTGCCTATTTATCATCCCTTTCATGTCTGTTAGTCATGTGCAGACATCAGGTTCACTAAATCAAGTAAAGTTACTATTTATCCAGCCTATTACCCATTAGGTATCACAAATATCTTCTGCGTTAATGCATATTTGCCAACATTCTAACTGCCTCCTGCCGTAGAGGGCAGCCAGGTCTGCACAGCGGTGTAGTGTGAGGGGATGTGGTGTGGCAAAGATGGGTGGTGCGGGGGCATGGCGGCATGACTGCATCATCATGAAAACTTCCCCCACTATACAATGCCGATACATATTCCCCTCCTGCCTCGACCACCCCCTTGTGCTTGGGAAGTGGACAGCTGCGGTGGCATGGTCAGGCTACATAAGTGCATGGATAGGTTATGTTGGGGCATGTCTCTTCTCCAACGGGCATACCCAGCACTGGACTGGCCCCAGCCACTTTCCTGCCCCCCTAAAACCACTTCTTTAATGCTGCACACACCAGCCAGTGGTATGCGCAACATTTAAGGGGTACTAATCACAGAGGTATGTTTCCTAACTGTCCTGGAATTATGATAAAAGTCCTGATCCACAGGATAAATCCCCCAATCAGGACAGCCCTAAAGGGAGTAAAGTAGAATGCTAGTTGGCCGCAATTGCTCGCGTGGAGCTAAATGCGTATATTCACGCATATGTGGAGTTATACCCATCTTTGCAAGTGGACTCCCCCCTATCCGTACACTTTGATTGATACTCATCATCATTATCAGTGTGCACTTATACCAGTCCTATCCAGTGTTCTCCCCAGAAATTTTTTCTAGCCGGGCGGCATCCAAAAGTAGCCGGGTGGGGACCTTCGCAATTATGCGCACCGGGAAAAGGGGTATCTCTCAGACCAATCCAACCCGACATGTCTCAGGCTGCTCCCCCATTGGTTCTCAGTCAAAAGTGCCCTTTATACATTGCCCCCTGTAGTTTTCCCTTTATGCATTGCCCCCTGTAGTTTAGCTTTGCCCTTATGCAGTGCCCCCTGGTTGAAGTAGTGCCCCTATGTAGTACCCGCAGACTGGTCCCTTATGTAGTGCCCCCAGGCTGGCCCCTTATGCAGTGCCCCCAGGTTTAAAGTGTCCCTTATGCAGTGCCCCCAGGCTGGCCCCTTATGCAGTGCCCCCAGGCTGGCCCCTTTATGGCTAAATCCTACTAAAGAAGTCGTTATGACACCCAAACAGGCATTAGGGCGCTCAAACCCCCGTTAGGGCGCTCTAAACAACAGACTTTGCAAACATTTCTTCTTGCACCTCAGGAGGCTGTGAGAAGAAATGTCCCCCCCCCCCGCAATTTTAGGCGTCCGAACTAAGCAACAATTGAATTGCTCCATTGGGGTCCCAACCGTATAGAGGTCCAGCGGGAGGCATCCAAAACAAATGAATTCCTCCCCACTGAACTGATCCCACATGAGAACGCCAAGTACAGCCCAGTTACTTCCCTTCAGTTTGCAAGTGGAGTTGCGACTGAAATGCATATGACTCTGTATTGCCCAACTTCATTTTGAAACAACACATAGGATACTGAAATAAGCAGATGTTCAACTCTTCATCGCCCTCTAAATTGGTACACTCCTTCGCCTAGACCTCATGCTGCAGGGAACATCCTTATCTTCCCAGCTTCATCCATCAAAAGGCACAAAAACAACCAATGATGAGTTTTCTAGCAATCTACCGAAAGACACTTCAATGATTTGGCATTTCAGGCTTGTAAGAGCAATGCATGATAGGATGGGTCAGGGAATGGGTCACACAATTGACGTACATCCCTACTGTTTAAAATGCCTCTTGGTTAGATAGCTGGAAAATAACAGGAACTGAAATTGGTCCATCTACTTTGTTTCATGGCTGCTGATTTTCTAGATCTCTTTATATTAGCACAGTACTGAATGTCTATGGTGGAGGGGTTTGTGGTCACAGAGCAGAGCCTGTTTAAGACCTAATGGTGCCCTAGGCAAGATGCTGTTTTGGGGCCTCTTTCACACTCCAATTGTAAAAAATAAAACCTCATTCAAAATAGAAGGTTAGTATAATCTGGGCCCCTATGCAAGAGCCTACGTTGCCTGATGGATAAATTATCTCTGAACAGAGCTACTAACTGAAAATAACAACTCACAGCTTTCCCACCACATCCTCCTTCATCCCCTATAGCTCTCGCAGGCTTCCACATGATAGACAGATTGATTCTCTTCCACTTTTTCACATTTCAAGAATAAGAGAGTTAAACAATATGACATTATTTTTTCTTTAAGGCTCGCTCCGGTTGAGTTTCCTTTTATTAGAATCAACGTTGAGACAATTATGTGTAACAGCTATTAGAGTAATAAAGCTTTTAAGAAATTGTGCTTTTAAAAGACATATCTTGGTCTTTTGTTCTGTCTGTAGCAGTCTTTGAGAAGATTTGCTTCTTCTTTTGCATTTCAAAATGTAAACTTCAGAAGCCCATTCCTCTTCTGACTGCTGAAAATCAGGGAAAATTAGGAGGAACAAGGGCACCTTTTGTTAGGAAGTAAGACAAAGGCAGGTTATTTAATGCTACAGGCTGTTCCCCCGGCACTCACTGCTCATCTCCTGGCATCTCTCCTCTTAATGTGATGTATCTGGGTTTTAATAATTTACAGCCCCTACAATCTGTTCCAGTGAGTGTGTGTTGCTGGCTGCTCATTTGTGTGAGGTGTTATCGCTGTGGGCGTGTCTGTGTGCGGTTTTGTGTGTCTGTTTATATGATCCATGTATATGTACAATCTGGCCTTACTGATATGCAATATGTGGCAATTAAGCAGATGACTATTTTTCTATATATTATAAAATCATTCTTCTCTCTTTATTTACTCAGTCTTGTATTATTTACCATGTTTGCTCCCAATGGTAGAGGGCTGTGGAGAATGTTAACAACCAATAAATAAATAATGTACATATGAAATTTGCTACCCAGGTTGTTTTCCTGTATAAAGCAAATGGATGTGTTTTCTGATTCCAAATTTTCAATTTCATTTTATTTATTTTTTTTACCAGTGAATTCGTTGGATTTCACTGTTAATTCACCCTGCCCTCTTTATATCATTTTATAATCTCTGCAGCAGTCAGTGAGTTCTGGAAAAATATACTAGTTGAATGTATTGTTTGGGTACCTGAACACCTATCTGTGTAATTGGAACACCCTGGCAATGTAGGTCACTGGGAGGGCTAACAACACAGACCTCGCATTGACGAAGATGCGGCAACATGGACTAGTCTTGTTACCATCAGTGGGCGTTGCCTATCAGTGCCCCGGGCATAGTAGTGTCCATGTGGGGACCCAAATAAATTGAATATTCAGATTTTCCAGGCCTTGTGGAGTGTGGCCATATTGCCAGGACAGGAGGGAAGAGGTCCTGCGGTTGGGGGAGGCATAAGTCATAAGGCCACAATGGGTATTGTGTTCAGAGACAAGGGGGTGGCCCCTACAAGCAGTGGCCTCCTGGAGAAGTCACCCCCATTATGCTGAATAGGGGCAACAGCTGTTCTATGCAGAGAAGAAACAAAAGGATCTCAGAGTAGGGTGTTCTAATGTTGTGTGTGCCCAGCAGAGTGAGACAGAGGAGAAGCACTACAGAGTCCAGCAGTGTGGCTTCAGTCAAATAAGTTAGCCTGTAAGGGAGGGTAAATACCTCCATCTACAGTCTATGAAGAGCACTGTTGATAAGGCCCCCATACTGTAGGAGGGGAGGGAGGGAAGCTGCAGCCTTGGAAGTGACTAAAGGAGAGGAATAGAAGCTCTCGAAGCCTCTTCAGTATGAGAACCCCATTGAAAGCACCCTCATACCTTGAAGGGGGGCTTTCTGCGTCACACAGCTTGACTGCTTAGGAGAGATGTCCTTGTCCATGGAGTAAGGAAATACCCTATATGAGAGGGGTAGCATACCAGTGTAATGCCTAGTCGGACTTAAGACTGGTAAGACTGACCATCCCATTCAAAGTCAGGTGCTTTTATAGTTACAAAAATATGCTTAAGCGACTGTAAATCGCATACTGTACCTTTCAATTTTTCAATTAGCCAAAAATGGATACCCTTAGATGTGATGTTAGTATCAAAACAAAAGACGTCTGGGCTGATTCTGAGTTGGGCACAGTTGTGGTCGTTCTTGTGTCTTTTGTCTCAGTTGTGTCTGTGACTTTATGCTAACGCTGCTACAAAGCACTTCTCTGGTGTACATCCATGTGCCCGAATGTGCAAGGACTAAGACGCCCACTGCCAGCATCCATAGATGCTGAAATACAGCCTGGTGGGCCTTTAGACGCACCATCGGTCACACCGTCCAAGCTTGCACCAGCTCTATGGCAGGTGCCGTTTCTCCATCTGTGTATGGCCTCCTATGTGAGCATTTGAGCGTCTCTGTATGTAACAATTTTCAGCAACACGTCTATGGCACTCCAATAAGAAGCAACCTCTCCGTGCATCCTTTTAACTCCCCCCCTCCCCCATGACTTCCCAGTCACCGCTCCTTACAGTTCTGCTACGGTGCATCTAAGAGCTTGATCCAGGCCCGTTCGCTATATGCGTGCGCTAGCAAGCGGCCCGTTGTTCTGCTTACGCACATGTGAGAACTACTCACTTTGATCGCATACTGCTCGCTCGCCCAGCAAAGGCAGCCCAGGGTAATGGGTGACAGGAGTGGACGTTTGTGGGTGGTAACAGGGGCAGGACACTAATAACGGGGGGTTGGAGATGTGAACGCAGGCGTGCCTGGGTGTTTCAACGCCGTTTTAGAGGCGTGCATAATTAACAGGCAGCATAATAGTACACGTCACTTGCCATTTTTTTACACTGTTTTCCTCGCAATGCTTGCAGTAGGATAAAGCTACTTCAAGCACTGCGTTCACATCCGATGGTGCTCGATATACCAATGTTTCAATACACTTCCTGGAGATGACGTGCTGCTGGTGGGCGGCTCTGCCTGTGCGATTGGGCATACGCTAAGACTTATGCCTTGGCGAGCGATCACTTCCCGCAGCGTCACTTTGACAAATTTGCATACGCATCCAGCGAGTGTACGCAGATAGCGACCGGGTCTGAATCAGGCCCTAAGTGTGATCTGTGACTCCGCAGTAACAAAATCTCTGCTCTGGTTACTTATTATTAGGGCCAGCATGGTTCTGTCATGTGTATAAATGCTGGACTGCTCTGGTTACTTATTATTAGGGCCAGCATGGTCCTGTCACGTGTATAAATATTGGACTGCTCTGGTTTCTTATTATTAGGGCCAGCATGGTCCTGTCATGTGTATAAATGCTGGACCGCTCTGGTTACTTTTTTATTAGGGTCAGCATGGTCCTGTCATGTGTATAAATGCTGGACCGCTCTGGTTACTTATTATTAGGGTCAGCATGGTCCTGTCATGTGTATAAATGCTGGACCGCTCTGGTTACTTATTATTAGGGCCAGCATGGTCCTGTCATGTGTATAAATGCTGGACCGCTCTGGTTACTTATTATTAGGGCCAGCATGGTCCTGTCATGTGTATAAATGCTGGACCGCTCTGGTTACTTATTATTAGGGCCAGCATGGTCCTGTCATGTGTATAAATGCTGGACCGCTCTGGTTACTTATTATTAGGGCCAGCATGGCTGCAAGAGAAGATTTTTTTCAAAAGATGCATTTTTTCAAAAGAAGTGAGAACTTCACAGAGCTGGATATTAGTCTAACTGCAGTGTATAAACCACACATCATATCCGGCAATGCACACCCGTGAGTTCAGTAGTGCAGTGAGCACAGGCAATGGACTAATGAGCAATGGAGGTAGGCAATATGGTTATCCTTCACCAAATTCTAATTGGGGTATGTGTTTCCAACCTAAAGAACTGTATGTCCATATGTGCTTGTTTAACACAGTTATGGATTCTGGTGGTTCCATTATGTTTTGGACTGCATTTTCCAGGCATGATTTGGCCCGGCCATTTTCTGAGAAGGCCATGTCCATTCCAATTGCTGCTCAATGATGGTAATTGATTCACTTTACCTCATGTTGCAATGTATCTCCAGGATGCTATTTTGTGGCTTCCTAATCACCAGATCTGAACCCAACTGAACATTTATGGGATATTGTTAAAAGGCGTCTGAAACCGCATATTCCACCACAATCACCAGGCGTCATTTGAGCAGCTTTCTTGTGATAAAGTGCTTACCTCCCTGCACAATTCCAGACTATGGTAGACTCAGGGGGGTATTCTTGAAAGCTTGGAGAAAGATAAAATTGTGAGCGATAAAGTACCACCCAATCTGCTCCTCACTGTCATGATACAGGCTGTGTTTGAAAAACAACAATTAGGAGGCGATTGATTGGTACTTTATCTTTCTCTATAAGCTTTCATGAATATTTCCCATAGTATCACTGTGCATAGAGAACTTACAGGCTGAGCATGTCCACCGCTTAATTAATGGGTCTTATATTAGTATTTTCATTTTTTCTACAATCCCTGTACATTCCCCACAAAACAGTGTGAATCCTATGTGCGAATGTAATTGCAAAATAATCGCTGCGCTTGCGCAGTGTGACTTATGCGCATGCGCAATAGCAAACAATCGCTTGATCTGCATAAATATCGCCATTGTGTCCACTGGGGAATCAGGCCCTATGTACCAAAAGAGGCAAGAGGATTTATTTATATCTGACGAAAGTTGTTGTCTGTGGTTAAATTGGAGGAATGAATTATTGTTTGGTTGATTATTTGTGCATACCAAAAGTAACTAAGAGCGCGGACACTTTGCACTCTATCATTTCACTGGAGCAATTTTAAAGTCATTTTTGAAGCTGTACTGTACATCTAGAACAAGCCATTGAAAGCAATATTATGTATGCAGGTGTTTGATCTTTTGAATACTGCACACCTTGACATTTAAGGGGCTATCTGAATTGTTTTGGGGGCAAGGGCCAATGCTCTTGAATTAACCTCAATAAAAAATAATGACATTATCTATACAAGTTCTTGCATCCAACCTGTTTAATGAATTATGTTGAAGTAGGTAAATGGGAGTCTCTGGTGATATCACAATTCTATTTGCACAGCCTTCATGGAAAAACATAATTATTCCAACAGCGATTTCTGGGAAATGAAAATAAATTGTTGAACTTTCCCAAAATGACACTAAAATTTATACTTCCTCGTTAAAGAAAAAGTCCACTTTTTTGACCATTAGTTAGATACATTTTCTAATAGAATGTATCTAACAAAACTCAGATGTCACGAATATTTTTTTTAAAGGTAGTAATGTAAATGCTCTGAATACGTTTGACTTCACAGCCTGTTATCTTTTTGAATTTCAAACCGATCAGTCAGATGATGCAACAGTGGAGGAAACATGTATTTTGAACACGTACCTGGCTACTCCTGAAGAAACTGCATATACACTGTATATATTGTATGCAATAATTTACATCATACTTGCCAACTCTGCCCGACTGTCAGGGAGACTCCCTGAAACAGTAGTAATCTCCTTGACTCCCTGAAGAGTCTAAAAATCTCCCTGATTGCACCTTACCCCCATTATGAAGCTGTTATACAAACCTCCCCAGAGATTTATACATTCAAATGGAAGCATTAGTATCAATTCCCTGCATTGGTTATAAGGCACAATGATCCCTATGGCTACATGCATTTTCTGAAAGTATCAGTGTGTTTTCATCAACAAATAGATCTTACTATCTGCTTTGGGGCTCATTGACATGTGGATGTAAAGCAATTTTATGACACGCCTCTTAGATGTAGCAGTACACGCCCACTTTACCGGGCGCTCATAGGTGTTGAATTCACAATCTTCCTCAAATGCTTGTTCAAAAGTAGGCAAGTATGATTTACATACAATATAGAGAGGAAATGACAAATATGTACTGTGATACTTGGGGTTAATTAGCTCGGTAGACTGGGGTCAGTGGTGCAGTGAGTAGGTGCAGAATTAGAGTCCACACGTAGCATTCCAGTTAAATAAACATAAGTGATGCTTTACTTCCAGCATGTGAAATCAGGAAACAGAAAAATAATAAACAAACCTAGCCCTTGTTTAGGGCACTAGCTCACTTCTTGAACCCTCTCTACAGAAGCAGCTAATCTGCATGAAAGTCTCTCACAGTCTCTGAGATTGGTGGTCCTTCCTGCCACATGCAGGACTGGACACTGGCCTCCTGGCCTGGTATAGCTTTCTCAGCTTGTTGGCTGCCGCCTCTCACAAAGACAGTGTCAGTGGTATATGGATCTGCCTGCCTCCTTGCAGGTATGATCCTGCCCACCTGGTCTGCTTCCCTCACACTGCAGCCCCACCTGGACTGTCTGGCTGTGTCCACCAGCAGCCTCACCTGGGCTCTGGTTAATCGGCAGCCATTATACATCTTCCCACAATGTTTTTCTAGTCTGTGTGGGCGGATCTCCCCTGCCCCACACAGATCTGCTGCTCACCAGTGCCACCTCTGGTGATACTGCCACAGTACCTTAAGATAAAAAAGTGTTTGTGTAGTGTACAACTTCAGAGCACTATCGCTAGAGATCTGTCAGATAAAACAGAGTGGTCTCCTATTGGATGATTATTGCTGTTAGTTACCCTCCTATACAACAGAACTAATTGTATATGTTTTATATTTTATATATTAACTTAGATAAAATATAAATAAAGAGATTTTGTGGCCAAGTATACCATTGTGGGTTGAATTGAATAGTTACACCTTTTTATTCTTCGGATTCATTAACCCATACTGTATACTGATCATTTATTGTAATGGATGAATGTTGTAATCACTTCTGTTTGGGCTACATAGAAATTCTCTAATTTTTATTTCCATTTAAATCACCCAGTTTAAACTGAAAGACATGGAAAAGTTGGAGTTAAGTGTCTAGGAAACCGTCCTAGTACCAGGATAACCACCGGATAAAACTGGATTCTTTGAAGGTTATGATGTCTTTTATTGGACAACATAAAAGATATTTATAGACGTTGTTACACTGTAGCTTTTGAAAACCCCACACACGCTGGAAGTCCGCATGTAGAGCCGTATGAAGCTTTGAAAGCATTTTGAAAAATGCTTAATCTTCAGGTCGCTCATTAGGTGGGAGACATCCGCCCGTCCCTCACGCCTTGATTCAGAGTGTCATAAACCTGTGCTGGTCACTCAGTGCTGCTTTTATCCTGGAAAAGAACACTTTTGCAGCCAGCCCAAGATATTACAGTGCACCAAAGGTTTTCAACTTCAGTACTCCTGTATCCTGTAAATGTAAAGTTCCTATGTGGGTAGGAATTGTAGCATTCCTTGTTGGGTGGGGGATAGGCACATGTTTCAAATTAAATATGTTCTCCCAATGACCAATGTAAACAATATATTAGTCTATATCACAATTATCCTGAGGTTAATTTTGGATCAGTCAACATCAATGATTTAATTAAAATTAGTTTTTTTTTATTGCTAATTATCTGTATTAACTGTCCCATATTGACTTCTCTACTTATGTGCATTCTTCTGTACATATCAATTCTTATTGTGTATTATAAGACGATTCTCCATATCTGCAAATGGCGAATTTATTCTCTGGCTCTGAATATTCTGATTATTATTACCCTGTACATTTTGCAGGGCTGTACAACCACAACGACAATGGCCAATGTTTTGTAGAGTTAAATTTACAGCATTAAACTATTTTTTCCTTGGATAAAACTACATGCTTTAAATCAGTTGAGCAGGCTAAATCAGCCCCATGTGGAGCCCATGTAGGGATTTGCACAACGATGATGTGGAGTGGTGAGAGAGGGAGATCTGTCTGCTGCTGCATTTAGGCCTATTTTGTCCTGAGTTTGGTCTTTAAAATGTTGGGCGTTATGAAATTATCATGCACACTATATTCTGTTGTCCTCTCTGTACATTGGCAAGCGAATATGCACAATAATTGCCACACTCACATCAATCAAGCATCCTTTTAACCTCAAAAATTCCCCCTGTGTCCTGACACCATCTCTTCTTGGTGCTTTTAACCTAACTAGAGATGTGATAACCTTTTAAGCTTTCTTACTATATACAGTATATACAAGCTCTGTTGCTTGGCACTCAGGATGAAAAAATACAGCACGGTGCCCTCCTAGGTGAATTTCTATACTTTGTTCCTATAATGCGGTGTAGTAACCACACACAATAAGGAAAGGATTCGGTACTCCTGAATCCAGTGAAAAAAAATTGTATTCAAAACATCATAGGCAAAATACAGTCGTGTCGACAGTTCAAGGTCCTACTCGTGGAGATGATCGGGGCTAAGAGGCTTAGTCAATGTGAGGCCCGCTGGATACATTCTTTGGATACAATTGCATCAAGGGGACTCAATGAAAAAATCCCTTGGAATATTTTTCTATAAATAGAAATTCACCTAGGAGGGCACCCTGCTGTATTTTTTCATCCTGAGTGCTGAGCAACAGATTTTGTATACACTTGGACTGGGCATCAGACTTTAAGTGCTGTTGCACCGGACATTTATTTGCGATATATTATATATTTTTTTTTCGGTCTTTTGGTCATCCAAGATATTGGAAAAGAGCTACAGAGTACAAGGACAAAGCTCACAGATCATCATGTTCAACACAAATCCGTCATTGAGGATAATAAATACAAACAACTGTGGGAGAAATGGAGTGTCCATTGTCTGTATAACTCAAATGGAACTATAGTGGTAATGAATACCCAAACATAATTAATAATGATGAGCAAAATGTTCATATCAAAACTTTGTATGAACGCAATCGTCGTGTCGATGTTTCAAGGTCCTACTCGTGGAGGTGATCGGGGCTAAGAGGCTTAGTCAATGTGAGGCCCGCTGGATACATTCTTTGGATACAATTGCACCAAGGAGACTTATCGAAAAAGACTCTTGGAATATTTTTCTATGAAGAGGATAATTCCCCATTAATTAATTGTCCTTTTATGAGTGATTTGCCAATGTACCTTCTCCCTTTATCTATTGCGTTCATACAAAGTTTTGATATGAACATTTCGTTCATCATTATTATGTTTGGGTATTCATTACCACTATAGTTCCATTTGAGTTATACAGACAATGGCCACTCCATTTAGATGCTGATATGCACCATCTCATTGATTTAATTAATTGTTTAGTGCCGTATAGACAAGGAATCATTTTTATATATATATATATATATATATACATATATATATATATATAGTGGTTAGTTAACATAGATGTTGTTTATGTTCTTCAGCTGACATGTTTTTTTTTTTACGCACACTACTTTTGTTAAACACTTTACTATGAAGTATGCACATATTACTGTTTCCAAACTGTTAGTACGTATGGTCATAATTATGCACTACGTTTATTTGGTAGTGCTGTGACTTCCGGCATCTCGGCTAGCTGGCGTCTGGGGTTGCAAGGCAGCAATATACCTGAATGAAAGACTTCTTATATGTAAGCTTATAGTATAGCCAGTGGTTCACTGATGCAAAATAGAATCCCTTCTCCCTACACCCCCTACCACCCCCCTGTCATGATCTATGCTCCATTATTAACTCACCATATTCAACATGTTTCCCTGCATTAGAGCGTAATGCAAGCCAGCTCTCTGACAAAGTTGATTACGAAATGCATTAGTCGTGGCTTGGTGACGCTTTGATCATGTGGCCCACGTCCCAGGTGTCCGTCTTCCAGCATGAAGTGGAGAGGCGTGATGCAGCTCCCGGAGGAGTGGGTGGTGCGCGGCTTATCCCTGGAGGTGAAGGAGTGGTGGTCGGCGATTTGCCTGGGTCCTTATGCTTTGAACCAAGTGGTAATCAGCCCACTCTGTGATATATCTGGTATGAGAGTACTCAGTTGTTTTAACTGCATGTTTTATAAATAAAACTTTTATGCACTATAGAGCGCCCCTTTTGCTTTATAGTTTAACAGATCACTATCACCTGTGGGATTCTAAGATTTCCATGAAAGGGGGGCAGCGGTTCTAAACGTATGAACCTGGTGCTTATTCAATCCCAAATTGGGATTAAAAGTGTGCTGGACTTCTTAGAAAAACTGCGCAAATAGTGGTAATATGAGCACCTACTTCTACTAATATATATATATATATATATATATATATATATATATATATATATATATATCACATCTGGCACACACTGCTGGCTGCCCATCATTAATATAAAGTTTGGGTGCCTTCCGTATGGGGTGATGTACCCCAAAATGCAGAGAGACAACGACACTCCAAGGGGTAAATTTATTAAAGTGAAAGATTTTAGAAGTGAGTTTTAAAAGAGATGTTGCCTATAACAACCAATCAGATTCTACAGTACTTAACATTTGACTAGCACTTTCTAGAAGATAATAGCTAGAATCTGATTGGTTGCTATGGGCAACATCGCTTCTAAAACTCACTTCTAAAAACTCTCACTTTAGTAAATTTACCCCCAAGACTTAGGGGTCTATTTATCAAGCAGTGAAAAGTGTGGAGAAGTGAACCTGTGGAGAAGTTGCCCATAGCAACCAATCAGCTTTGAAGTAGCATTTATCAAGTAAAGTCTATAAAATAATAGGTAGGAGCTGATTGGTTGCTATGGGCAACTTCTCCACTGGTCCACTTCTCCATGCTTTTCATTGCTTGATAAATAGACCCCTTAGAATATGTGAACAAAAGGTGCTTTTCATAAATAAACGTTTCGGGGTAAGATACCCCTTCATCAGGACACACATGGAAGGGGTATCAGACCCTGAAACAATGATTTATTGAAGCACCTTTTGTTCACGGATTATAAAAGTCTTGGAGTGCTGCCGCCGTTGTTTCTCTCTCACTCTATATATATATTCCCCCCAAATTTTCTTCCATGTCAATGATACATTAATTATTACCTGGCATTCCTACTGTCCATATCAGTCATTCCTTAAGTACCTCATAGTGCGTCATTAGGCACTTATCTCATCACAATTTTCTCACCTTCACCAACAAATACTTCAACAACACTGTACTCACACCCTGTAAGACCTGTAATTGGCATGCATCTCATCTCCTTCCTGATAACCACTTCTCACCCTGCTTACAGGACTTCTCCCATGCAGCCATCCACCTATGGAATTACCTACCACACCTGATCACTCAGACTTCAAGGGCTAAATGTAATAGAGTGCGAGCCAGAGACGCTGCAGGAATACATGCGAGTGTTCCGATATTTTTGATGCAGCAAGCATGTTAAATGCAAAACCAAGCTCAGTCAGTTTGAAACATTGACTCTGAGGGTGAGCTACACACAATAAGGATGCTGAAAAGTCCCCCTTAATAATGTGTTTCCTTTTAAGGGCTATAATTACAATATTTACAGTGAAATGTAACTGCTTGTAAAGTTGTTTCTCTACATGAAAACATTTTTCCTCACAATAGCCTGGGGATTGTAGTATTTAACAGACCTTTCATCGTCTATTCATTATATTAATTATTGGGGTTTAATTAACATACTAACTCACCGCAAGTGTCGGAGCAATTCATCATTGCTCCATGGCAGAGACAGCTGATCTGAAAATCGGCTGTCTCCACGAAGCAGTTTCACTTCTCCTTTCGGAGGATGCTAGTGCATCTGTGTTCATTCAGGCGCACAAACCCCTGACGTCCAACGAAAGGAGCCCGACATGGGCGGAGGGATCCTTCTTCGCAACCCGGGACTCCTTCCCATAGGGAATGAGCGGGGTGTGAGCTGCGAGCAGGAGCAAACGCCATCTGTAGATGGCGAATGCTCCCGCAGTCAATCTCCAGAAAAATTGTATTTTCAGAGCTTGATGAGTTTCTGTCCCCATAACAGTGTATGGGGACAGCAGGCCACATCGGAAGTGAAAGGTAGGCAGGAGATATCTGTGATATCTCCTGCTTTAACTTTTTGATGAACGGCCCGGACACTTAAATTCTACAAAAATTAACATTTTCACCTGCTTTTTGTGCAAATTAAGTGATGATGAATAGACCCCTATGTGTCCTCAGTACTCCCTTGACACTTGCTGTCCCACTGAATTGCAAACACTGTGCAACGCTCTTACGTATTCCTCTTGGTTGTTACATGCCTGGCAAGTTTCATTAAACAAAACCTTTCATTTGCTGGATAACTAGAGATGAGCGGTTCAGTTTTATTCTGTCATGTTTGGATCTCATAAACGGCATCTTATTGGCTATCCGGCTCTCGTGTTTTCGATAGCCAATAAGATACATCTGAACTTCTACTAATTTGGCAAAAAGAAATGAATCAAAACCAAACTGCTCATCTCTAATTTATACTTTGCCGGTAGTGCTGCATAAAATCGACATCTTGCTGAACTGTAACAATAAGGCCCATATACGACCACGAAAAAGTGCAAATCTGCAACATAAATGTTCTGTGACATCCGGTCCCTACTTATGTGCAAGTTTGTCAGATGTTACAGACATTTGTATGAAAATTAGAAATATGATATCAGAGAAAATAAAATTCAGTCGCCAAATTTAACAGCATTAAAATAATATGAAAAATATACTGTTTGCGAATATAAAGAATGTTACCTACTGCTCTCCTACTGCTCTCCAATTTGGCAAATCTCTTTGAAGTACACGTAAATGGCAATAGACTCTCATCAGCATAATATGTATTGTTGCTAGACTGCTCCTTTACAATGGGCCGTGGGCCTGATTTAGAATGGATTGCAATTGCAACCGTGTTCACAGGTCGTCCGATTGTTGCGTACTGCGGCAAACGCACTGTGGTTACGCACACAGACAGGAATCCATCGCTGAGTGAGTGACAGGTCATGAGGGTTTGGGGGTGGTGACAGGGGAGTGGTTGCAGAAATGCAGGCCTATCTGTCCGTTTGAACGCTGTTGCATGGGCGCACATAAATTAGCCACTGCAATTGCCTACGCAGATTTAGAACTCACTGCGTGCGACGAGACTTGCAATTTCTGCGACAGGTCAGACCTGCTGTAATTGTGCATGATGGGCCGATGTGCTTCTATGTTACGGATGTATACGCAGGACTGTGAGGTATTACGGATATGAGAAAGCAGTAGTGGGCGTCTCTATACTGGCTGAGCGGTGGCAGACATTAGCATATTTTCGCAGCTGCGATCCGTGCTGACTCAGGCCCGGCCACTCATCGCATGCATATCGGCATAAATAACGCGTGTATGCAGGAATAAAATCACAAAGGACAGCTCTCGCGGCCACCGCATCCAAGCATTCTACATCTAAGCATTCCGGTGCTTAGTGCATATGCGGTGTGCGGCTAAATATCCAAAAACTGCATTTTCGGAAGCTTGACCACAAAAAACGCTGTAGTGCATCCCGCTTTGCCAGAACGGCATCATTGTGACAGACACCGGGCGTTTGGATTACATAGAGCCGAGGGTCCCGCATACCATCACAGAGTGCCTATTTTGGAACCACACCTGCCGATTGCTATAAGGACTTTACCATCTTGGCAGGTAACAAATGTTAGTGTAACCAGCACCCTAAAGTGACCAATTATTCAACTGGCTTATTGTTCTACCTCTGTTATTGCTGATATGGACATCAAGCGGTAAGAGACGTTACATTTATACTTATTAAGGCAGTGGTCAGGGAACAGGGGTAAATTACCCCATATGGGGTAAAAATGAAATTCCTGGGGGTAATGGACGGACAGCCAGGCATGCATATGAATCATTTTATAATATAGAATGATTCATATGCATGCCCGGCTGTGCAGCAGGGAGGCTCTAAGCCGGACACCCGCTGAG
Source organism: Taudactylus pleione (assembly GCA_031769625.1). Classification (NCBI taxonomy): domain Eukaryota; kingdom Metazoa; phylum Chordata; class Amphibia; order Anura; family Myobatrachidae; genus Taudactylus; species Taudactylus pleione. The sequence goes on from JAUIMM010000121.1 coordinate 8,249,048, forward strand.
ATGTTATTGCCAGAGGGTGCCTGGCTCCTTCCCTGCAGCGCCGCGTTAGACGGAGGCTAGAGTTCTCTTCTGAACTCCAGCTTCCGCTTCTCTCCATGCGCACTATGGGGGAGACGTCATGACGTTTCTCCCATAGTTCCGAGGAGCAGCCGGGTGGACAGGACGGCGGCAGATGCAGGAGCAGGGATTAAGGTGTTTTTTTTGTTTGTCAAGCGGCACTACAGGGGTGTTATATATACTACTACTAGGGCATTATATGGGGGCACTACTACAGGGGCATTATATGGGGGCACTACTACAGGGGCATTAAATGGGGGCACTACTATATGATTTCCTTCCTTTCAAATCAAGGGGGTAACGTCAGCTTAATATATTTTGGGGTAAAAGGTAAAAAAGTTGCCTGACCCCTGTATTAAGGAGTCTTTATTCACTCCAGCGGCTTACTTGGAGAAACATATCTAACTCCTTAGACTGTTCACTGGATACAATTGCTGCTCATTTATGCTACATTGTGTCTCTTCTCAGTTACATGAGTTAGTGACTTAAGTTATATAGGGCCATATTCAATTAGAAGCGAAAAGTCTGTTTTGGCGATACTTTTTCGCCGATGACGTAATTTTCACCGATTCCAGTTTTCCACGTATTCAATTAGTTGGACTTTTTCGCCGGTGCGAAAAGTTTGTGCCTTGTATCCAGCGGAAAAGTTTCGCCCCATGAAGACCTGGCGGAAAAAAGTGCAGAATTGGGGTTTTGGGGTGCAATATTGCGGGAACCGCCCTGCACCCTTTGGACACCCCAGATGACGCTGAGTCAAAAACGCTAAAAAAAACACAAATTACACCCCAAAAAAGCACTTTAAAAAAGTGGCCGAAAAAAAACAAAGTGGGGGTACAAATTCAAAAACTAGCGCAATAGACTCTGGGGGGGGGGTCCCCAAGTACGCCACAGGTTTTTCTTTTGTTTTAGCTGATTGCTGAAGGTGCATTTTTAGCGCTTTTTAACACTTCACTTTAGCCAAATAAAAACATGCATTCACCCATTTTCATGTACCCCAAATTTGATGGGAGTTGTTATTTTCACCCCAAAAAACACTCAAAATGCTATTCTTCACCACTTATGGCAAAGACACTATTTAGCACCTATTGAGCCAGTTTAAAAACCCCAAATACCTTCAGCAGGGCAATTCGGGGGTACCCACGGTAATCCTCCATGTCAGAGCATCTTTTGGGGGGTGTCAGGCTAATTTCCCCAAAAATGACAACACTTCTCGCTCATTTACTTTACGCCGGGTCCTGTTTTCGCCAATTTGGAATTGAATACGGGGATACGCAGGGACGAGCGCGATACTTTTTCGCGCAGAAAAGCGGTGAAGACGGCAAAAGGTCCGGCAATGGACTTTTAGCTAATTGAATACGGGCCATAGTATAGGATTGTGACCAATGTTTAGATTTAGGAATATATGTACTAGGCGATTTGATTGAGATTGGAATTGTGACAATATATTTTTAATGCTAATTGAGTGTAAATTTATGCTTCATTAAATAATATTTTATTCCAATTAAAAGAGTATCACTGCACTCATCAATTGTGTAGGTTTGAGCGCTTTACATTGTTTCTTTGTGTCCTTTGTTTGTGGGGTACAGAACCCACTTGTGAGCTGCCAAAGATACAGCTGGTATTGGGAGTTATTGACAGATCACCTATTGTCTTTTGGATGCAGCATATGCAGCAAGTCTGACCTGTCTCAATAAAAGCGTCTCTACTGACATGCAGAGAGTTCTCATGCTGCGAGGGAGATCGCAATAGCCAATTTATGCACGCACATGAAACAGCATTTAAACGTTCAGACTCTCCTGCGCTTGCCTAGTCACTCCCCATTACCTCCCCCAAACGCTGTCACTCACTTTGCGTTTGAATCCTCTATGCAAGCGTAGTAACAAAACAATCGCTGCGCGTGCCCAGTGCGACTTACATGCATGCGCAATGGCAAACAATCAGTCGATCTGTATAAATATTGGGAGTGCGTAATCCCTGAATTAGGCCCATTGTCTGTAGAGATAATAGGGGAATAAAACAAACCCTACTCCCGTCCTACCTAACCCATACACCCCAACCAACACAATGATGCACACATTCTTACAAAGCCTTGTCAGCTTTACAAGACACCCCCCTCCCCTTTTTTAGGGATTTACAAATCACAACAGTCCTACTAAAATATATTTCTATTGTTTTTTTCATTGGAAAACACATGAATTATATTACTATACTAAAATAACACTACTATTCATTTTTGAATTTTAGGATTTTTGTCCCATCTCAATAAACATTGCCTTATTAATAATACAATCTGTAAACTGTTAGGAAATCAGGTACATGTGCACAATAATATTACACTCTGATTGGCAATCCATTAATTAGTTACAGACACTGTTGAATGCAATGATAAATATAATAGCCTATTGGGTTTGTATTATAGTGCATAATACAGTATACAGAAGCCACAAGAATACCCAGATGAGCTCTGTGATACTTTGTGCACCAACGTTTGGTTTTTCAGGTTGCCCCAATGGAGTGTCTGCTCTGCAATTGCAATGTGTTTACTTTGTATAGTAAAGCTTAGTGTTCTATATCACAATTTAGCGGCATCCCTCCTGCTTTTTCCCACTGGCGTCCCTCACACACCCCTTTTCTCTGGTTTTCTGTCAGATTTTTCTGTATAGCTTTGGCAAAAACCAAGGATAAAAGCCTAAAATTCCTCACACTCTCCTTTCTGGGATCTTACCCTGCAGGGAAGGTAGCACAGCAAGAGACAGTCTGCTCAACACAGATAAAATCTATTCTTTGTGGTGTGAGATTGGGTTTTTATCACTCTCCTCTCCACTCCCCTCCTCTGTCCTCCCGGGCAGAGCTGTGGGTTGGAGCGGTGTTACTGCTAAAAGGAATGAGAAATTTGTTCCTTCCTGCCAGATAATCAAAAGCAGAATAGCTCAATGCTATCAAATATCACAGAGGATGCGAACACTAAGCTGCCACTGGCCCTGAGTCCAGCCTAAACACAATCACAGAACAAGAGACTTCTCACTCAGGCATCAGACTGGAAGCACCACTGACGAGTGCAGGCCGGATGGACCAGTGAGGTTAGCTGCTGTCTTGTTTTAGGTGCATAGTGGCCAGTCAGCACTTGAATAGTGGCCAGGTAAGACTCATTTGCCCCCAGTTGTCGGACCAGATTATAATGTGGCGTAATAATGTCATTTCTTAAAAGGCTGCACATTGTAAAGTACAGTACAGTTTGGCTTATATAAAAGAGTAATACCATGCACAGGTAAAATGTGAGCTTTTGGTTCTGCTGCTCATGGGTCAGTGGGCTAGCTGGTCAGACTTGTGCATATGCATGACCTGGGTAAACAAATTGGTAGCTTAACCCTTACTGCTTGACACAAACAATGTACATTTTTTTCTTAAACTAGAGCAATAAGGAATTTTATATCTGCCGTTAGTGGCAAACATTTGTTATCTATGAAGAATGAGACCTATTTCCAATTAGGTCCAAGGCTGCTTCAGTAAATTGTCCCAGCTAATCGTGTATTTTTCTTCATTACCAAAAATGTTCTGTACAGTATGTTGCAACAATCCCTCGTTTAGATGGACCGTCCCTCTTTTTTAACCTAATTATCAGACTCATTTCATTTAAAAACATATATCTAGACTATAGCCCTGCAATGATAAATGCTCCAATTGGCTGCCACAAAAGTGTATGTGCTTAAATTGGTAGCCGCATTCAGCCTGTATATTCATTATAGTGCTGGGTGCTGTTGATCTTATTACTCTTGTAGGACAATGTCCCATAATGGCTTCCACAACAACTAAAACTTTTGCTTACTCACAAATACAGCTTATATTTACATAGTACTTAACATAATTCCATATGCCCATCCATACATCTAAGCTCCACAGTGACCCCTCTCTATACATCGACCAGCTACTCTGTCATCGTTCATCCCGTCCATCTCAACAAAACATTCTTTAAATGTTTGTAAATTCTCCCAGCTTTAGGGATTACTATTGGATAGCATTGTAAAAATACATTTGCTGTCATTGTTAATTTGTTACTGTCGTTGCGATGACAAGAACTCAGAACCCCTCATCCCCTAGTATGAACCAACATTTTTTGGAGACGGAAGCAGCCTTGTCTGCAATTCTAAACTGGCTGCGACCTGAGCTGCGAATGTGCGGCAGCTCCTCAGGGAGAAATCCACTATCAGCAGAGTTCTCTGCATGAGGTGCTAAAAATATGTACATATATGGAACCCTTCACTACAAATCCTTTGTTTTCTTCCATTGTAATGAGATCTAGGTTGCACATGCGCCAAGGGGCACCACCGCTAAGTCAGTATTCCGATAACAGCAGGGAAACATTGTAAAAACCACCTAAAATACAGCAAAGTGATGGTGGCAACCAATGCTTCATAAAATTGAATGGAAAACCAATTACAATCTGAAAAAAAAAACCTCGATAGTTACTCACTATCAAATTCCGATAGCCATTCCTACCAAAGCACTCTCCTAATTGAGACCTCCGGCATCAAAGTCCTGACTGTTGACTAACACACCTAAGCTGCCTGTGATCACTTCTGATAACTACTTAATAATTATACTTGCCTACTCTCCTGGAATGTCCAGGAGGTTACCGAATCTAGAGTGGCGCTCATGGACGCCCATAAAAGTAGGCAAGTCTCCCAAAGGCTGCTGTCCGGCACCGCACACTAATTGAATTGCATCATTGTGGCCCAGTCCCACTGCTTCACAATGCCAGTAATTGCGGCATTGTATAGAGAGGGCAGGACCACTATGATGTGATTGTACCAACACGAACCTTCCCCCACGCTCAGTCCACTTTTGCCCTGCCATGCCCCCTGCCTTGCTGACCCGGCTGGCCCCTCCCGGAGGGGACAGATCTCAAATCGGCAACCATGCTTATAATCTGAGACTCTCTCTTGGCAATCGTAAAGTGACCCTTTCACTTTGTTACAAATCCTTCCCACCTCCGGCCATGGCTGAATTAAGGGCCACATGGAAATGTACACCCCCCACTCTGTCCACCCCAGTTTCTACCTAAATATGTCTAATAAATAAAAGTGGAAAAATTGCATACTTTTGTGAGGAAAATAAAAGTATAATTTTAAAATTTTTTATTAATGGCAAACCATGTAGCCAGCTGGTCGTCATCACGCTGACATAATGATGGGCTCATTTTTATGTAGAGGCCTGGGGCTGCAGTCCCATCCACTCCATTGTTAATCTGACCCTGCCTCCGGCACTAAGAAAGGAGGCCCGTAACCCAGTGAGAGCATGCGTCTCTGTGAGAGGTGATCGTTTATTGACACTGTATAGTTCCGCATCTTGTCCAAATTGGGGCCTCAATTTTAATTAAGAGGAACATCACTGCTATCTGATTTCATCCACTTTTAGGGTTCTATTCAAAATGTTCGCCATCTATAGATGGTGAATGCTCCAGCAGTCAAGCTCTGAAAATATTGTATTTTTGGAGCTTGATGAATTCTGTCCCCATACACTAGTACTAGCAGGAGATATTTGCTCCGAAAAGCAGCTGTCCCCACAATTAGTAGCACTGTTACAGAAGTAGCAGCGTGTTTGCTCATGTGTGACTCTAGGTCACGCAAGCGCAAAGCCGCTGGGGAGGCAGGGAGGAGGTGTCGGAGGAATCCACTTAGATCCCTCTTCGTATCCCTGGAACTCCTTCCCATAGGAAGTAGCGGGGATCCGAGAACAAGCGCCGTCTGAAGATGACGCTTGTTCTCAGAAGCAAACTCCGAAAACTTTAAGTTTTCTGAGTTGCTGAATATCAGGTGGTCCTATCGGACCCCTGATGATGAATGGCATGTTACCATAAATATGCGGAAACTAGCGTTTCCGCATGGTTAACAGGTATTTTAGTTATGATGAATAGGCTGCTTAGAGAAAATTTATTAGTGCTGTATTTTTTTTTTGTTTTAACTAGACTACAGGTAATGACAGAAGGGGTACACGGAACAGAGGCTTAGGTGAGGCTTGTTCTCCATAAGAAGCCACTGCCTGGTTCTCCAGGCTGCGTCACTTTGTTTGTCGATTCTCCTGGTGCATCTTCTGGGCTGCACCATTAATACTTCCATGTCCTTTAAGGACAAGAGTCTCAGGGGTAAATTTACTAACCGTTGGTTTTGCGTCGGTTCCAAAACAGATGGGTATAGATAGAGTGACGGCATGTTTGTGTCTAAAACACTGTGTATTTACTTTCCGTCAGTTTTTAGTGTCATTTGAAAACAGTTGATGACATTTGTCAGTTTTGTTGTCGGTTTTGACCTTTCCGCTGGAAGACAAAACCAAGAATACAAAACCATTCTAAAATAGAATTTTTATTTATTTATTTATCGGTTCTGTAAAAAAAAATAAAAAATGTTAACACGAGAAACAATACATTTTGTAAAGGCACACCAAATGTGGTACTGTATACTGCTTTTGTGCAATGTTTCACACAATATATTTTAAGTCAACAGGCAGAATAAAGCCTATTTTGACAAATGTTTCAAATGTATTTTTTATTTGTAAAATAATCCCGATGTAGATATCCAACAAGCACCTATCCTATGTGAGGTAGCATTACTGTAGTGTTAGTTTTGAAATAACAAATCACAAAGGAATGTGTTGTAGAACTCAAACACACCTGTCAGTTGGTAGTCTATTATTTGGGCGGGTTGGCCATCTGTTTGTGGTCGGTTTGCAAACTGATGCTTAGTATATCTGCGGTTTGTATACTTGTCTATGTAAAATAACTGATAGTTGGTCCGATGTTCTAAAGTCGGTCATTTGGTCGGTTTTTCCTCAGTTTTGCCTTTAGTAAATGGTTGGATTGCAAACCCATCGTAAAATTGCCCCCAAAAATGGGTAAATTTACCCCATGGTATCTTTAAAATATTATTTTTTTAATCTTAACATGTAATTGAACAAAACTTTTCTGTTTTTTTTCATTTCTATTCTGAAGTCTGAACTATTGGGAAGTTTTTCTTCTTTATCTGAACCATGTTGCTGATATCTCTGGTATATTACTTGCTTCTCCTTTTCAATCAGCTCTACTGACGGGTCTTCAGATATTTTCTTTTGCATATTTATCTCATGAATATGTTTTTTTTCTTTAAACAACAATTTTCTATTTCCATTGCATGTTTTAGCTCCTGTTGTCATTTCAACCTCGCTTCCTCTGACACATTAACTTGCCACCAGCAATGAGTGATTTTATCTTCATACACAATGCCTATGGTTTTAATCTCCTTTTGAAGCTGTTGCGCATTAAGTGGCTGATTCTAAGTTGCACGCTGCAGCGTCTATTGGCGGTCACCTTTCTGTGACTTGGTGCAAGTGTCAATACAAACTCTTTCCCTTGTTTACATCCACACGGCCGAATGTGCAAGGATTGAGGTGCCTCCTTTTAGTGCCTGTGCACGCTATAATATCAATTGGTGAATCTTTATACAGTATGCCACTATTGGTCTCACCATCAAAAATTGCGCCATCTCTATGGCAGGAGCTGATAGACTTCTATACCGAGAGAGCGGTCCTTTGCGTTTCTCTTCATGCATACCGGCATAATTAATGCCAGCATGCATACAAAGAGTGGCGGGATGCATCCAATGCAAATTGCAATGCGTCATGCATTACGCCCCTGGTCACAAGCTTGAAATCTATAGGATAACAGTAGTTTAATACATGAGGATAACTGCTACACATTACATATTGGTCCAGCCAGATTGCAAGGGTAAAAAGTTTTTTTGTGGGATACATTATCCAGTCACACATCAATGTTGATGTGGGCTTATAAGGTTGTGTAAGCATAGGAGAACAGATGCAAAAGATGTTTCTTTAAATGGAAGGAAAAATGCATCTGTCTATCACAAATCTTACAGAACAATTTCCCATGGGTCTTTATAAGCCCCTACTGCACACTGCAGGATCCTCTTTTGTTCTCTTGGTGTAGTTGCCACTAGTTTTCTTCCATCTCATTTACAGAACCGTAGCTAGGCATTTTGGTGCCCTGTGCCAAAAAGATCATTGGTGCCCCTCCCCCCCATATATATTTTATACAGGGAAAGTGCGCAGCAAAGGCATGCGCAAAAATAAAGGGGTGGGATGTGGCCCCACAACAGTACCAGTTCACATTACAACGCACTTTAATGTTCATTATTCACAATACACAGCACAGTACTGTAGTACCCCAAACCCCTTTATACATGTTACGCCACACAGTAGAGCCCCTTATACACATTATGCCACAGAGAGCCCCTTATACACATTATGCCACACAGTAGTACCCCTTATACAAGTTATGCCACACAGTAGTACCCCTTATACACATTACGCCACACAGTAGTACCCCTTTTACACATCCCACATAGAGACCCTTATACGCATTACGCCACACAGGAGTGCCCCTTATACATGTTATACCACCCAATCACAGCCCACATTCTTACTGCCCCTATTTATAGCTATCACTGTCCCCAATCACAGCCCACACTGTTCCCTGTCACATATCTCAATTCCCCCACTCTCACTGCCCCCCTTATAGCTAACAATTCCTCAAATCACAGCTCACACTGGTCCCACTTATAGCTATCACTGCCCTCCTCACACAGCCCCCACTGTGAAGCTTCTCCTTCTAGACCTAACCCTCAGCTCATACCATGTATCTGCAGCAACCTCAACCCTGCCCCCATGTTTGTCTATAGCCCCCAGCTTAATCCCTGTGTCTCCCAATAGCCTCAGCCCTCTCTCCTGTGTTTCTCTATAGCCTCAGACACTTTCCCTCCTCCCCTCCCTCACTTACCTCAATGATGCTCCTCCAGAGTCCTTCTCATGGCGGCGGCAACAGTCTCCTCACAGTCAGTCAGTCTCTCTCTGAGTCTGTTCTTCTTCACCGTGCTGACATGATGACGGCCCGCAGAGAAGAAAACTTTATTGTTCCGGCTGGGTAGTCAATGCCTGCGACCTGCTGATTACTGCAGTGGTGCTGGCACCGTCCAGGACAAGTCAGAATCACTGGACTGGCCCTGTTATGCAAGGAAAGCAGCTACTGCTGGGGGGAGCAGCTCTGGCTGGGGGGCCCCCGAAAGAAGAGGGCCCAGGAGTACTCGCCCCTTGTACCCCCCCTTTATCTGTCTCTGAGCGTGGGGCGGCAGATGCTGAACTTGATGAGTGAGGCACCGGCCGCACCATCCTCCCTGGTGCCCTCCCCTCTTTCCCTCAGCCAGCGCAGCCAGAGTTAGATACTGAGCCTGCGCTGGCTTTGTTCAGAGGCCCTTAGAACATTATGGTGGACAGCCGGTTCCGCACTCAGGGCTGCACCGGCCGCACCACCCTAGCTATGGTCCTGCTCATTTATAACAGATGGAGAGCATACAAGATGGTTGAGTGCCATGTCCATCCAATCAGGTGCTGACCGTCAGGGGCTGGCTGGCAACTTTTAGCCTGGGGGGCAAGTACAAGACATTGGCCCTGGTTTACCGATAATCCCTCCACTCCGTAAACTTCGGTATTGCGTACAACTCTGAATCAGGCCCACTGCTAATACTCTAAAGTGTATAGGAATACAAATGATACAGAGCTGTGTGTGTTTCAACTGCATCTTCACTTATGGCTGAAGAGGTGTAACAGGACTCTAACAGGGCGCTCTCATATAGTCACAGCTCAGTGAGGGTGGGTTGGCAGGCTGAGGCCACAGAGTTGTTCGCAAGTATAAATTTGCACATCTTTTGCAACAAGTGTAGGCTGATGCACACTGAAGATTAGTAGCAAACTAAACATACAGTTAGGGAGCAGCACATAGGGGCAAGAGTACAAGCTCCTGAATGCTGTCCAACTCAGCATCACCGGGAGGGAGGAACTGTCCTCTCACAAACACACAAAGGTGAGCGCTGGCACCAGTCGTAGACCAAGATAAATCATATAAATTATGATCAATACATGCAGCTAGGAAAGTCACTCTCCATGTCTAAAAAATAAATAAGAATATTATGGCCATATATATTAAAACGTACATTTAACCTTAAATCGCTCATACTTCACGCTTTTACTAGTGTCTGACACGTCCGGTGTCACTCAGTGCCTCTCTGTGAGTATGGGAAAGGCCTCTAATGCTCCCTCCATATAATTCAGAGAGCCTCGCAGTGACTACCACATAATACAGAGGACATCGCAGCGACAGCATAATATGCAGAGAGCATCGCAGTAATATATATATATATATATATATATATACATAATATATACACACACACATTCTTGAATAGGCGGCACTCTGGTGACTTTCAAAGAATACTCTGAACCCCACATATTGTGTCAACGTTTCAGAACTCTTAGGTTCTTCCATTCTTGACGAAAGAACCTGAGTAAAGAGTTCTGAAACGTTGACACAATTTGTAAGGTTCAGAGTATTCTTTGAAAGCCACCAGAGTGTTGCCTATTCAAGAACGTATATATATATATATATATATATATATACACACACACACACATGCGCACACATACACGTGTATATATATATATATATATATATAATTATAGCTAGTGGATGGGTAGCGCTCTAGATGTGTATATATATATATTATATACACACACACACAGAATATTTATATGGTTTATATGCATATATTAACGTATATATATATATATATTATATTATATATAATATATTTCATATTTGAAATATAACAAAACAGTTTTACTTACTGACTGTCATAACAGTCACAATTTGCAGGCTGGTGCTGTTCGCGGCTGCCTGTGTGTGCTCCTGCTTGTCGTGGCAGCGCCAGCGTGCACATCGTAGAAGATGGTCCTCAGACTGGCTGGAGGAGGAGCCGTCAGTAGTGACTGACAGGCTCCGCAAAGGCTTATGGGAGGAGCTGCTGCTGCTAAACATGCGCAGCAGCTCCCCAGGCAGCCATTTTTCTTTATGTACAGTAAGCTGTACGCTGCCCGTTCGGAGCTGAGCTCCGATCGCGGCAGCTGGGGCAAAAAGCAGAGGAAAGGGTGACCAATGGCAGCCGGTCCCTACAGGCATGAAAGGGAATGGCCCAGCAGGAACTATCCCGGCGGTCCAATCCCCCCCAAGACACCCCCTCCCGCTCCGCCACCTCCGCTGACTCCTCACCAACACTGTTCCCGCTCCGAGTCCTCATTCATGCCTGCTACTCATGCCCGCCAGATCCTCCTTAGTCAGTCACCCGTCTGGCCATTACTGCGGAGGAGGCGGCCCGGGACAGTAGATGGCGCAGCGGCCCTGGGGGCACATGGCACCCTGCCTCCCGGCCCAGCCCGCCACTGCTGACTGTCATTTCATTCGGTGAGTTAGACCCTTGACCCTATTGATAGGCTCACCACCAGCTCTCTTGCAGCCATCAGATACTGTACATCAGCGTTCCTTGGTCAGCTGCAGAAATGAGATACTCACTGGTGTGGGGTTGTGTAACAGCCCCAAAAGGGATGCAGTCAGGAAGCCGATGGTTGAATTGCCGACCACCGGCTTCTCGACTGTCAAATCCCGGCAGGGTACTAATGACAGGCGTCGAAATACCGAAGCCTGTCTTTAGGCCTACACTGGGAGCCCAATACCCGGCATACCTAACAAAGGTAAGCTGGGTGGCGGGCACGGACAGGGGGGGAGGGTTAGATGTCAGGGCTCCCGGGGGGACTTAGGGTTAGTATTAGGCATGGGGAAGGGGGGTTTAGGCACTTAGGGAGGGTTAGGTACTAGGGGGGGAGGTTAGGCACCCCTAAGGGGGGGGTTAGGGGGGGCATGGTTAGTAGTACTTACCAAAGACCCCTCGGGATCTTCACCCCTGCCATGCGGCCGGCGGTAATACATACCGATTCCCCACGAAGGTTCCAGATATCAAATGTTGGGAAGTGATAAACAGTTTTCCCTATCCCGTCTCTAGGTGATCCTATGAGATTGCCTAGGACAGGAAGGATTAGGGGGTGACTAAAATGCTTATTTTTCCTGGTAACACCCCACACACTGAGCACTAGCCATCTGACCCTTGTGTATGTGGAGTCAGAGCCTGGATCGCTACAGTCCCTAATGCTTCATCACTATAACTATAATGTGAACCTAACACATGCATTACTGTCACTGTCCATCTATGCTGAATCCACACTCACTGTACAAGGCTCTTTGTATTCTAGAACATTTCCATAAAAGGCCACTTTCTTTTGCCATATTCACTACATCCTTTTAATTCTAATGTCTTCTAAGTCTACCGTCCTCATATTTCCCCTTTCATATGTGTGCTTGCCTAGATTATAAGTATGGGCTATTACTGAAATAGTCTCAGCACATTTTGCACTTTAATATCTCTTTGTATCTCTCTAGCAATCTCCTATATGGACATGATGTGTAATCCGTACAGCTCTTCACCCAGGAATCTATAAATGAGTATGTAGTTTTATAAGACTGGCCCATTATAACATGATTTATTAATGTGAGCTTCAAAGAATACAATCATAATATACATTATTATATTAATGCATTCAATATTTATCACTATTTATCACCTTTATGTTCATTAAATTATGTTTATAGGGTAGAAATGTGGGTCACGATTATACATGTTAATAGCTTATGAGAATGTAGAATATGGATGATGTCTGCTACAGAGGTGAGGTGAGAGCCAAAGTCTATTACATTTATAGGAGCATTTATAGGAGTGACAATAAGGACCTCATGTACAGTTGGACGCTTTCTGCATATGACGCAGACATTTTTCAAAAGTGCAGGTGTAAAATGCGATAACTAAGGCGCAGCTGAATGTGTTTGCTGAGTCGCATGTATCTTACATACGTGTGATTCACCATTCTATGTTACATACATCTGCTGTACAAAGATACATTAACATGCATGAATCGCTTTAAGGGGCATATTTAATTGGGTGCAAGGTTTTTCACAGCAAAAAATCTCGTGGACCACGCACCCAATTTTGGATTACAGCAGATATGGTCGCTCCCGATACCCGCGGTATCCAATAAAAAAAAAATAACATGATATGGTAGAGACGCCAGGGATTATCATGAAGATGATGATGACTGGCGTTGAAATCCTAAATAAAAATCTACATAAAACAAAATAAATAATGTAAAGGAAATGTAGAAAAACAAAAAAAAGTAATGGTTCTGCCTCACACCCAATAGTGATGATAGCTTGGGATTGTACAGCAGCAATTTTGGGGAGACAAACAGCATGGGATTACCTATCATAACTTTGCTCTGGGCTGATCACCTTGGGCTGAACTCCCTGGACCCTTAAATAATGCAGGACATCTTCAATAGCAAAAACAGCTCTTCCCAACACTCATACTGATGTGTGTTATGTAATGTAACTAATAGTTCAAATGGAAAAATCACCTCATTGTTGGTGACATTACTGATCCAAGCAAGCCCAGACAGCCATAATCTGCTAAATGCTGCAGTACATACTGTACTGTTATTAAAAGCCAGTCACACTCGTACTCACAGTAATTCAAATTGCGAACCTATCCTGTCTTCCATCATGGAATCCAACAAGGGGTACAAGGAACTAACCAAACAGAACAGCTTTGTTCGGATTGATCAGAGTATGGGAAAGCTGCTCTGGTTGGCTAGGAGCACCTAAACACTACCTGGGGTTTAAATTAAAGACAAGTGAAGTTGTAAATTGAAAAAGGTGCATTGTATCATGTGGTGTCTTTGGGCACTCGTTTGTTGCATGGGGTTTACACACTCCTAACATAAATGTTATTAGTCATTCAAAGCAGCTTTGAAGTTTGTCATTCGTGTCAGAGCCCATTGTGGAGCAAGTCAACATTGTCCAAGGGTTTATTATTTTTATAATTATTTTAAAACTGACAAGGTCCGTTCTGATGATCATTCTCATCAGTACCTATATCTTGCACTTGGTTAGAGATCCTGACAGATGAAACTGCAAGAGGTGCTCCTCACTCTTAAAGTGCCACATTTACTTGAACACGCCATTACTGATCGTAACCTAGGCGACGCTTACATGTCCCTGATTTCTTGCACACATGTGCAGTACAGAAATGTGTATTTTACACAAAAAAACACGTTCAATCTACAATCCCCCTTGCTGGAGCTTCCCATTCAGTAAACTAAACCTGCCCATATTATAAGAATATAAATTTATTGGTGCATTGCCTATGTTGTAAACTCACACTTGCAGTAATAGCAAAATATAATTTTACATTCCAGCAGAGCGGTTTGCTGCCTCACATTGCACATAATGTTCCTATTCTTTATGTAGCTAAATGGAGCTTAGAAGGCATACTGACACTTTTACCCTCCAGAGGAAGTATATGATGCAGTCACACAGCCATATGTCTGCTGGCTAACATAGATTTGCTGAGCTAGCAAACTAGTGCTGTGACTCGATCTAGGTTCAGTCAGATACTTTGCTATACTTATTTGGTAGAGGTTATTGGAAGTACAGGGTTCTTTAGGTGCTACAGAAAAGCTCCAAGGAGACAGTTCATGGAGAGATCAGGAAGCAATTGGAGAACTGTATATTTACTAGAATATAGCTGTTTATTTTTATTAATGGAGAACTACAGGAAAACAATTCATTTTACAATTAGGTACCCATATATTCCTGATTTTCATATCTGCCTCAATGGAAGATACAAGGCCATATATAAGATGTGAGATGGGCATGACTTGAGGCTATTTGCATAATGATATAGGCAGGAGCAAGGTTCATGATGAACCCCCTTCATGATGCCATATTGACATCAAGGACACAGGGCAAGTCACATGGTTTGGCAATTCCGACCATCACATTCCAGCTCCCTTGCAGGCCAATGAACACTCCTAGAGGGGCCTAGCATGATCTCCCCAGCAGGGCCGGATTGAGGTTTGTGGGAGCCCTGGGGACATTAACTTGTGACCTCTTCACGCAATTGTTTATGATGTCAAACCCCTCAGGTGGATTTCCTCCATTGTTTCTGGTCTTGCCCATTACTATGTCAATTTTGGCAGGTGGTTAGGAAGGTTTCTCTTGATAACTTGGTAAACTATATCCCATTTACAGCAGAATGGGCTATATTTGGGATGGTACCCACCACACAAAGAACTGCAAGAGGATGTAAAAAGTTGCTTTTAGCTATTAGTGCTGCTGCTCAGAAAGTTATTTTGCTAATTTGGATATCAGCCTCTCCTCCTCCATTGCGGATGTTTCAAAATAAATTATTCATATGGATTGGAAAGAAACCTCAGGGAATAAGGAGCACTTGACCTCATTCTTTTTTGATACATGGGAGAGCTACATCTCCACTTTGCCTGGAGACTTTCAACACAGAATCTGGGATGCTCTGAAAAATACCATGTGGTATGAGCAACGGCGACTTCTGGGAGATCTTCCCTTTAGAACATAGTGGATACATTGATTCTCTTTTCCCATTCGAGGTAACTCCTGGAAGTTTGGTCTTGTTGTCTTGCGCGGCTCCCCCCTTTTTTTGGCTTTCTTTTTTTTGCAATATTTTTTTTGTATTACATAGGTAACAACAAGGCTACTACTATGTCAATGTTTTTCTATGCTAATTTACTGCATTAGTCCACCAAATACATGATTTGTAGTCTACTCATTATGGCCATTGATAGATGGTCACTTTTGTTCAGAAATATGTAAGTTTTGCCATTTTCTCATGTTACGATATTTTCAACAGTTTGATTGTTAACTGGAAGCCATGAAATTATAATACTTATATTGCATACTGAATTATGTATCGTTGACCTTTTTGGTGCTTTACACAATAACATAAGTTTAAAAAAAATTGTCAAAATGATTTACTGGTGATTTTATTATCATGTGTAAATGCTCCCAACACCACAAATAAGTTGAGCACACAGTGCCTCCTCTGTTGGTGATGTAGCTATGTGTGGGACCCCTGGCGACCACCCCAGCTGCCCTGTTAATTCAGCACTGCTCCCCAGGGTCCGGTTGATCTTCCAATGATTCATTAATCTCCAGGATATTCTGCTTGAGCATGCATGTATGTAGTAAACTCTCACTTAAAGGTGTACAAGTATGGACAACCCCTCCTTAATGTAACATATCAACCTTAATGTAACATATCACTCACAGTCCATCCTATTTCTTTTGGGTAGATTTACTAAGACGCTGGTTATTAAATCTACTGTTTAGCCTTATAATCTTACAATCTTTTAAGGTCAATACTTTTTTTTTTTTTTAAATATCTTTTTATTATATACAAAATTCAGTACAAATTACACACACACAAAAAATGTTACAACAAATGTATACCTTGCATTATAAAGAACATACATATGCATTAAAGTACATACATTTTGTGAAATATTGAGTATCTGAATGTTGCCTTTTTTGCTTTTTATGGGGAAAAAGAAAGTCTAAAACATACCCCCCAAAACCAGATATATAGACCATATTTATAATATTAAATACTTTTAGACTCAGGGTCAACAAACTAGATATACAATAAAAGGTAAAAAAAATAAATAATAAAAATATAATAAAATAAGTAAAGAAAAATAAAGGTAAAGAAATAAAATGTAATGAAAATAAAATAAAAACTAAAAATAAGATGAATCGTTTTACAATCATCAAAACATATAATTATATATTCTGTTAGCTATTCCTCAGTGAGAATAAGTCCTACAAAGTGATATCATTATGTACCGATCCTAGCTATCAAGTTATTCGTCTCATCAGAGACCAAGTGGTATTGTCAAAAACTTTCATAATATTATCAGATGTAGTAATGGGTAAAAAGTCTACGTATATTTCCCATTTCAAGATAAAGGTCTTGACTCCCCCTTTCAATATCAAAAAGAGCAGTGCGTCTATCAAAATATATTACATTCAACAATTCAAATTTCAACATTTCTAAAGACAGGACTCCTTTTGATAGCCAATACTGTAAAATCATTTTTTTTGCTAGAGTTATAATAGTCGTTAATAATGGCAACAATGTATTTTGAATTAGATTTGGAGCCCAGGAATAAAAATCTGCTAATAGAAATGCTTCCCAAGAAAAAGGAAGATTGCTCTTCGTAATCTGTTGGACAAAATTATGAACTTTATACCAAAATTTCAAGGTCAATACTTTTTACATGATATTCAGTTATTGAGTTTGTGATTTCCAGATTGACATCCAGGGTCTCTTTAATATTTGTTTTTATATATAACCTTATATTCTGTATAATGTATATTAATACATCATTTGTAGTAACCATATTTTGTGCCCAATGTGCAAAGGTCTAAATTGTGTTACAGTATACAGTATATTTCAGGTTTGAAAATAGTAATCTATATAATAATAGTGTAAGGCTGTCCCGTTTCCACAATTTACCCACAATGGATGCCTGGCCATGCACCTCACTGGACTTGGTTCCACTCGGAACTGCAAAGAGATTCTGAACTGGGATTCCATTAGAGTTCAGGTGTGTTCATATTTCACTAGTTATTAGTTAAGAAATATATTCATCAATGTACATGAGGAGATTATGTTTAGAATGGTGAAACCGTAAGATATAAGAGGTCTATCGACAAAATCAAGTGCTGGAGTCAGGCAGGTGGCCCTGAGATAGGGAGATACCTCTCCGTGTACCGGGCGATTTTGTCACCCAATATTAACTCTACCCAAACCATCGTATGGAGGGGTTAGAGGCTGTAAAAGAATATGGAGATCACGCTACTTCAAATTCATAATGGACTTGAATATTGGATTCTACTGAATCTATATTAGGAACATAAGATGTACGCCAAAGTTGTGCTATGAGAAGCTTAGTTGTTAGGAGGACATGTCCCATAACATAGTGGTCATTATTAGAAAGATTTCCTCGGTAAACATGAAATAAAGCTAAAGAGGGTGTGTAGTTATGTGAGTATTAAGAACTGTGGAGATCAATCTAATGACAGGGTCCACTGTCCAGACAGTGCTGGACAGGACCAAAAGATAAGGAGAAGTGAGCAGACATGGCCACAATTACGCCAGCATAAATTAGAAGTGGAGGGCCATATTGTATACAGCAAAACTGGTGTTAAGTATAAACGATATAGAAGTTTGCAAAATTGTTCGGTATGGGAGATACATTTGGACAGATGAAAGCATGTCAGCAAAACAGAGTTCCACTCATCTTCTTAAAGGAAACATGATAAGTCAGCTTCCCACTTCACTAAGGTAGAGAATTTTAGAGGCTTCATGGATTTGATCAAAAGGGAAAGCCACCACGAAATGCTACCCCTACTGTCTGCTTTAAGAAATTTGTCTTGAATAAAATGAGGTAAAGTTGACACAGCGTGGTGGGATTGTGTCGTAGTTGGAGAAATTTATATATATGAGGAAGTGAGTACTGCCTTTAGATCTGGGTGAAAGATAACAAAATGCCTGTCTATGTGACCTCATTCAGGGAGTATACTCCCTCGGCTATCCAGAGATCAAACTTTAAATTTGGCATAAGGTGCATCAATCCCACCAGTGAAAAACCTGTGGAAGGGAGAGAAAAATCCTCAGATTTGGAGAAAAATTCTAGCCACGCTTTGCGGGAAGCCAGAACTGTGGAAGAGTGCACTATAGATTGTAAATTAATAGTAGCTGGTAACCATAGAGTAAGAGTCAGAGGAAATGGAGATGCCATTCCTCGTTCTAAAAGAAACCACAGTTTAGGTTTTTCAGTAGTAAACCATGCACTGATCTGAGATAATAAGCTAGTAAGTTGATAGTTGTGTAGGTTTGGGAACACCAGTCCACCGTCCCGTTTGGGGAGGGACATCGTTCTGCTAGCTAACCTGGGTTTTTTGCCCTTCCAGACATACTTGAGGAAAGCAGTATGAAATTTCCTTAATAGATAGTTGGGAACTAATATGGGAATGGTTCTAAATAGATATATTAATTTGGGAAGAAAGACCATTTTCAGCGCAGCAATATGGCACATCCACGAGATATTCTGCATCATCCAATCAGATAATAGGAGAGAGATCTTACTCAGAGCTGGGGGATAATTACATGCAATCAGGTCCGAAATTTGTGAGGTAAGTTGAATTCCCGGATACTTAAGGCTTTTATCCTGCCACACATAAGGATACTCAGCACAGAGAGACTATAAAAGATCAGAAGGGAAATGAATAGGGAGGGCTTCTGTTTTAGAACTGTTTAACTTATAATAAGAAACATTAGCATATTCTTCTAAAACTTCATGTAAGTGCGGAAGTGATGAGAGAGGGTCAGTAAGGGTCAGGAGAACATCATCTGGAAATAAACATATTTTGTGAGACAACCCATAAAGTACAGGGCCCTGAATAGACGAACGAGTTCTGGTCGTTTCTGCCAGAGGTTATATTGCAAGCGCAAAGACTAGGGGGGATAAAGGGCATCCTTGACGATTGCCATTAGAGATCTGGAACACGGTGGAAAGTAGGTCATTAGTAAACACTCTAGCTGACTGGTTAGAATATAAGGCTAGTATAGAAGTGAGAGCCCTACCGCAGATTCCAAACTTACAGACAGTTGCAGTTAGATAGCCCCAATGGAGCCTGTTGAATGCCTTCTCAACATCCAACGATAATAACAAAAGGGGTTCATTAGAAGCAGAAAAGGCATCAGCAATGTTAATAACTCTCCTAATATTATCTGGAGATTGTTTACCATAAACAAATCCAACCTGTTCGTGATGGATAAGAAGCGGAAGTATGGGATTGAGTCTATTCGCAATAAGTTTGGCATAAATTTTGACATCAATCTTAAGTAAAGCAATGGGATGATAGTTAGCTAATAGAAAGGGATTTTTCCCCAGTTTGAGGAATACCACAATCCGCGCCTAAAACATTTCCCTGGGGAATGAGCCACACATTGAAGCATCATTAAACAGTTGTACTAACACTGGGGTCAGAGTATCTTTAAAACATTTGTAGAACTTATTAATGTATTCATCAGGACCAGGAGCCTTATCCAAAGGAAGAGAGTCCACAACTACCGCTATTTCCTCCGAGGTCCAGGGGTGTTCAAGAGAACAAACTGTAGCTGCACCTAAAGAGGGTAGGTGAATATCTCTAAGAAATTGGTCTATGTCATCGGCAGTAGGTTGTGAAACCAGAGGATCATCAGCCAAGTTATATAATTTAGAGTAATATGTCGCAAAAGCATCAGCAATCTCCGATGGGTCGGGTACTTCAATGCCCTTCAGATTTGTAATTACACAATTTCTTTCCCTTGCCAACTTCCCTCTCAATTTCTTCGCAAGCATCCTCCCTGCCCGTCACCCTGCACGTAGAATTTCTGTTTTCATTTAAAGAGCGTTTTATGGACTTCCTGCAAAGTTAAGACATTCCATTCTTCCCAAGCCTTGAGTAAATCTCGGTACAGTTTGCCGTTAGATGGAGACATTTTATGCTTAGACTCTAAATCTGTCAGACGAGTTTCTACTTTGGCTTGGAGACACCGATTTGCTTTACGAAGACGGGCTGCTGACTGAATTTCCAAGCCCTTAACCACTGCTTTTAAAGAGCACAAAACAGGGAATTGTCTTCTGGTTGATTGGTCTCCAAAAATAAGGATAGGGACTGAGAAATAGTTTGCTTAGCCTCTAGGTCCAGGAGCAGGTAGTCTCCCAGGCACCAGGGGCTAAGGGGAGGTCTGTGGGACTAAATGTCCCAACATAATTTGAGGGCCAAATGATCAGACCACGTTATCGGCAGGATAGAAGCCTTTTTAATCTGTTGTAGGGACCACTTCTCTGAAAGGGCCAACTCAATTCGTGAATATGAATGGTGAACATAAGAGAAAAATGTATAATCTCTCATAGTAGGGTTTTTGGCACGCCAAATATTGTACAGATCATATTCTAGTAGTATGCATCTGAACACGTGGATGTGACCACTGGCCTCATTCACTGCAAGTTGAGGACCTATCCATAGATGGGTCTAAGACCATGTTAAAGTCCCCCATAATGAGAATAGAGCTGTAGCAGCAAGACCGCAAAACATTGCAAACTTTCCTAGTGAAGGAGACCTGTTTCGTATTCGAAACATGGACAGATGCAAACGTAACTGATTTATTATTTCGTTTCCCAAGAAGGATCAAAAATCTCCCCTCCTGATCTGCCACTTGTTTTTCCAGCACAAAATTACAGGTGTTAGAAAGCAAGATAGCTACCCCTGATTTTTTACAGGGTCCATTGGACATATAGCAAAATGGATATGTAATATTCGAAAATTGAGGGGGAGATGACTTAAGAAAATGTGTTTTTTATAATGCTACAATGTGAACTTTAAATTTAGTAAAATAATGAAGGGCTAATCTTGTTTGGTGAATTCAACATTCATTTTACATTCATAGATAGTACATTTACCATAAAAAAAAAGTCGGATGCCTGCATCAGGTGTAGTTACTACCTTCATAGCGCCATTCCATCTGATGAGCAGCTTCGTTGGGAAGCCCCATCGGTAAGGAATATCAGCTTTCCGAAGAGCTTTAGTGACCGGGTAAAAGGACCTGCGAAGGGCTAATGTAGCTGCGGAGAGGTCACCAAAACCCTGAAGGTCTTCCAAGATAGGAGAGGAGACATCCGAAGGTCTGGCCGCACAAAGGATCTGTTCTTTAACGTAGAAATAATGACGACACATAAGAGTATCTCTTGGGACTCCAAACGGGGAGCTCCGCGCTTTAGGTAGGCGATGTATGCAATCTAAGAAGAAGTCATTGATAGAAACTGTAGGGAGTAACTTCATAAAAAGATCCGTGACAAAGTCCTTAAGATCTGAATTGGAAACTGATTCAGGGATGCCACGAATCTTAATATTGTTACGACGTGACCTATCCTCAAGATCACCTGCTTTACTTTTCAAGGCTGTGACATCCGCCTGAAGCTCCTCATGGAGGGTGATGAGTTCATTATGAGACTTAACTACCTCTTCCAATTTATTTTCCAGGGTATCAGTGCGGTGACCTAGGGAATCAACAGATTGTTGACACGTCTGTAGTGCCACCTTAAATTCTGCAGAAATATCGGGCTGCGCGGACCAAACCTTCCACCTGGGGACACACTCAGGGGGTGATGGTAGGTGTTCAGGGGCCTTTTCAAGCACCGTAAGTCCCCCAAAAGGAGCTTTAAAGGGCCACAAATGGGGAGCTCCGGGGATACACGTCCTCTCTGTCAGCAAGCTACGCCACGCCCCCTGCTTGTGAATTTTTAACCACGACAATTCAGCAAGTACCTCGCGTAAAGCCATGATAAACCCTGTTAGTATGTGTGTTTCATTTTTTTCCTTATATTGTGTTTAGATGATACAAGTATAACAATGTAAGTTGTCCATGTAATTGGCACTATAAAAAGCATGGATGCCATTTTTAGGGATGCATTTCTGCATTTGAATTGCTTCAATATGTGCATTTGTAATTCAATAACCTTTTAGTAAATAACTTCTATGTTCACTAAAATATTCATAACAGGATCAAAGGATATTTCCATATCATACCCTATCATCACCCTATCCTATCCCCTATACCCCATCATCAACCTTGCACATATACTACTGTTTTCATGTAACTTAATACTGGCACGTATGGTAGTCTTGCAGAGCTGGATGCATCTTGAGACAGGTCCAACTATGCAAGCTTTATCAGGCTCATTTTATGCCTGTGCTAACTCTAGATCAGCCCCTGCACATGACAATGGAATACCTGAGAGAAGGATCACATGACATTTCTCTCTGAGTCAACCGCACTATCTTTAAGAAAACTTGAGATAAGATACTGGATTGTTTTTTTTTTATTGCTTGATCATGTAAGTGTCTTTATAATGGTACTATTCAGTGTTGTTGAAAATTGTATTTAATGATGTTATTTACGAGAAGGCTTTTTACTTTTGCCATCTATAAATTATTGAAGAAGTTATTTTTATAATAGCGAAATGCATAAGAATGCAGCATTCTCTGATGAACCATAGGATTTAAATGAGGCTAAGTTTCTAGTCCTAAACGATAAACAGCACATTGAGTTGACTGCTTATTGTTGGATAAAGATGATTGCAGAAGACAACACTATGCAAGTGTATACCTACTAAGGGTTTCCTTTGATGAGGATTTGATTCATCTTTCAATTTCTACACCTGGAAAGATTCATAAGCAATTTTAATTTAAGTTGCAAGAGTTAATAATGACTTGGTACTGTGTGTTCTTTTTATGTGGATTGAATTGGACTTTGTATTAGGATTCTTACAGAGATCAGTCAAGTCTGTTTGGGACAGTTGTTTCTCCTTTACAACCTGGGACTCTATGTTCCTTATTGATTGTATGGTTATATGAGTGCTGTTGTGCAAGCAGTCTGTCATTGTGCCGAGATATATTTTATTTTCATGAATAGTTCTCAGGGTTATCTTATCAATTTGTACTTTCCTTATGTGTCATCTTTTATTCTTTTATATTTTAACATGAATGATAAAATTCTTGTAATAAATTTTTTTGATTCACTTTTTTGGTCAATAGTTATTTTTGCTAGATCGGATTTATTAGAAACATCTTTTTGTTCTCTTTTGGTTCTCTCTGTAGAAATGCTTTTAATACTGTCCCACATTGAAGACTGATAAATAAATTGAAATGCTTATATTGGATTCACAGGTGGTTGCGTTTATACAATATTGCTTGAAGTATAGATGATAGAGTTGTAATAAATTTGTAATGAATGGAAGGCATTTGAAATAGGGAACACTTGGACCATTCCTCTTTAATATCTTTCTTGGTGAGATTACTACTGTTATTAAAGGGAAAGTGTGACTCTTTGCAATTCTACAAAATTAGGTAAAGGCCCACATACATCTGCAATCAGAAAACTACAATTGACCAATTTGACAATTTGTTGCCTGATTATACGATTTCACAATCTAGCAATCTGCTCCCATACATTACAGATCTTTTTCAGTGATTCCAGATTTTTTTCAGGAAAGACAGATCTGCCAATCTTGAACGGCTCATCGTTTTACTAGTAACAGTCTGCAAATCAACTGACAGCCCCAAATGATCTGTGAAATCCAACATGTTAGATTTCCTATGGTCGAATGTCAATGCTCCCATACACTACCAGGTTTTCATTACAATCAGCCAGATTGGACAGATGTCTGACAGATAATTGTACAGTGTATGCAAAGCATAAGATTGGTTCAGGATGAATCTGATGGCGTCAATAATGAAGTTGGTTTGCATATGACTCAGGGGCCTATTCATCAAATGATAAATGGCCCGGTAAACATGCGGAAATGCAAGTTTAAGCATATTTAGGTTACTGGGCCACTCATCATCAGGGGTCCCAAATGGACCACCTGATATTCAGCAAACTCCAAAAACTTTTATGCGATGCGAGAACAAGCGCCGTCTTCAGATGGTGATTGTTCTCAGATCCCCGCTCCCACCTATGGGAAGGTGTGCCGGGTATACGAACCCCTCAGCCACCTTCTCTCTACCTCCCTGAGGTCACGCATGAGCAGCTGTGCCGACAGGGGAGAGGTAAGTAACGCAGCAACTTCGGTAGTTGCTCTACTAACGGCGGCGAAAGCTGCTTTTCGGAGCAGCTGTCCCCGCACTGGAGCAATGATGAATTTCTCCGGTGTAAAGTTTCCCTCGCTGCAGCATGGATACTCAAGTATCCCTTGCAGCAAGGTGATTACTTAGTCATCGGGGGCCATATGGCCGCTGATGATGAATAGGCCCCTTAATGATTTGTGACCATCCAGAAACTGTTTAATACTCTGTATTTCTTGTTCAAGATTAATGAAGGTATATAGTGAAGTCACATTGCTGGTGGCTAGCCACATGTCATCCGTCCACTTTATTGTCTCTATTTACTACAATCTGCATTTTGAATGCAGATTGTAGTGTGATATTTCCCGACTGAATTCGCATTGCGAATTCAGGCAATATCACAGGGATTTACTAAAAATCCCTTGCAGGGACAGCAATAAAGCTCTGTCCCTGCAAATCCCCTCCGCACCCTTATCACAGAATTTTCGCAAAAAATACCATGACGCATGGGCCAACTGACCATCGCTAAGCCCTGCCCCATCGCTAAGCCTCATCCCCCATGATCATGGACCCCCCGCAACCCCCCCTCCCCCTCCCTGTGACCCCCCTCCCTAAATTACACTTACCTGCAGTGATCGGTGCTCCTGTGATATTTTCCGTGGCTCCGGTCAGCTGACATCCCATCCTGCACTGGGACACAGTCCGGTGACGACCGGGCCCCAGTGCAGGCTGGGAGACCAGCTGACCGGAGGGGAAACATCACCAGAGTCCCAATCACCGGTCCCTGGACTCAGGTAAGTTTTTTCGTTTTACTATTTTTTTTTTTCACAGTGTTTCAGCGTGTGGTCTGTTTAGACCACACAGCTGATCACTGGGGCCGGCTCCGGGATCTGCTCTGCCCGTTAGAGCAGAGCAGGAGTCCGGTAACCGGGGAAGACCCTGGATAACGCCACCTTCAGGTGGCGTTATTATCACAGGGCTTTCCCTGGTATTTTTTCACAATTTATTTTTAGTAACTTTGGCCAGATCACATTTCCCATTACAATTATGGGAAATGCGATCTGCTTACTAAATATAAATGATAAGTAGGGGTTGGAGTAGAATTTTACGAATTCTACTCCAATTGCCCTGTAGTAACTATAGGTGATACTAAAATAATGTGAAAAGGGTGTGAAAACACCCTTTTTCACTTTATTTCAGTAAAAATAATGTTAATAAATAGAGCCCTGTGTCTTTAATGTCTGAAGAATTTGTGTTGTCTTTAAAATATGAAGGTTGGGCTGTGACATCTGTTTGAAGGAAGTGGTTTATGTATTTGGACAAGTCTGCCATAAGTGCACTGGTGTAACTATAGAGGGTGCAAGGGGTGCGCTTGCTATGGGGCCCGATGAATTAGGGGGCCCGCCGGCCCAGCAAGCAACCCCTGCACCCATTATAGCCAAGTACAGGGCTGCCGATGTCTTTTTCAATCAGGAGATGGTCACGAGCCATTAGAAATGTCTTTTTCAATCAGGAGATGGTCACAAGCCAATAGGAACTCGCGGACCAGCAGCCAATCAACAGCGGCTGCTGGTCCACGAGTTCCGATTGGCTCGCAACCGGCGCCTGATTTAATATAACATTGGCGCACCGCACTCAGGAGGTAAGTATCACAAAGCTTGGGAGGGGTTGTAAGTATCACGGGGCAGGGGGTGTATGTATTACGGGGCTGGGGGTGGGGGTATTATGCGGCTGAAGGGGTGTAGGTATTTTGGGGCTGGAGGGGGGAGCCCCGAGGAAAGCTTGCTATGGGGCTCCCACACCTCTGGTTACGCCCCTGCATCAGTGAGTTGAAACCTGAAATTATATTGGTCTGCCTGGTGGGTTCCATTTATCTTTATGTATCTTGGGGATATAGTAGAATACTGGTAGGACTGGGTTGGGTGTCAGTAGAAAATCATACTCCTGTTTGTTGTGTACGCCTGATATGAGCCCTTGTTTAAGGAGAATGTCTAATTTTGATTTAAATTGAGCAGTTGGATCCCCTTTTAATCTGAAATGTGTATGTGTCTCCTTGAAACCTTTTAGATTCCATGATTTAATCATTTTGTAAAATAGGAGTTAGTAACAGCACAAGACAGGTGTGATAACACTAAACTGGTCATTGGTGGGGACCATACCTAAAGTACTGTGTTCACTTCTAGAAGTCATGCTAATATGGTGCATTGTCTACATCACAAAACTTTCCAGGAAAAACTAGAGGACTCCTCAATGTGTGTAGTTTGGAGCAGATAATGGAGAGATGGAATATTATATAAGGGTTTTAACAAGGTACTGTACATAAAGATAGCATTCAGCATACAGAGGATGAGGGTATTAGAACAAGAAGAAGGAAGCAGGTTTCGGGGAAATTTGAGTAAGAATTTCTTTACATTAGAGTTCAATAGATAGGTGGAATAATCCTCAAGAAGAGGCTAATACAATAGAGGAATTTAAATTTATGAATTTATGCTTGTCTGGAATAAAACATAAGGCTAGCCTGAATCTTGAAGAAAATCCTATGACCCAAATAGGGTTGCTTTGTTTAGGAATAAAATTGGCATATTAGATACTGTAGGCCGCATGGTTTTTATATGTCATCAAGGTCTCTCAATTTTCTTCCTGCCCATTTCATGAATTCTGTTGTTTTTTGGACAAAACGCTGTTCATGTTCTTATGCCCCAATAGAAGCTCCCTGCTATTATCACCAAACACCTGTGTGGTGACAGGCATTATTCAGTTCTGATAATGCAGGAATATGTGGATGTGCTATTCCTTCAGCAATTCACAAATATATGCATGCTTGCTTATGTTATTTTGTTTTATTACACTGCAATTTAGAGTAAATAGAAATAATTAAGAATATATAAATTAGTTGTGTGAGTTGCAGAAGACCGCATTTGTTGATTGGCCTCAGGCCTAGAGAGGATAAGGCCTTCCTTTTTCTGTCTAAAGCAAGTGTATGTCTGATGCAGCAGCCATCTTGTTTAATATTTTAGCTAATGGTATGTTAAATGATGTATTAAAAAGTATGTAGAGATTAGTGTTTTATTTTTTTGCAGGTGTATTAACTGCAAAGATATGTATAGGTTAAATTGCTATATCCATTATTTTAGCAATAAGATTTATGGGTTTAAAATGTGTCAGTGTGTGCAGAATAGTAGACAGCAAGTCTCAGGAATTTTATAAACAAAAAGAGTTGAATCAAGATACTGTAGCATTTGTCTGCAATAGTTAGAAATGAAGGCTAAATGAGCAATTATGTTAGAATTTTACATGGGAACAAAAAGATAACACAGAATTGTGTCAATATTATGGTTAAGACACCCATAACCAATTAAGGCCTAGCACGTACGAATATTCCCCATTGGGTTATCTGTAGGTATAGCTAAAATGATAGTATAAAACTCACCAGAGAAGGAAGGAGGGGGGAGCAGTCAGAGAAAAGAGAATAGGGAACACAACGAGGGTCTGGGGGTGCTGGTGCCGTATGTATGTATGAAATTGTTTACTATTCTGCTCTGGGTGTCACAAATTTATTTTACAAGTATTCCCTACTGCTGTTGATATATGTTTTTGTTGTGTTTTTGTTGTGAGTCTGCACTGGCAAAATACATGTATAATTAAGCTGTCTTTAAGTAAAAGCATTGTCATTTATTTTATAATCTATATTTGTGTGAATTATTTCATTTCTCTTTGCGACAGGTAAGGTTTATAAGTAATCCAGAACATATCGCGTTAACAATTTTGGAGGCCCCAACCTTGGGTTGGTTGACGCTCCTGATTCAGTACGGAAAAAGAAATATGTTAAAAAAGTTATAAATTACTGAGCCATGAGAAGCTCATCAAAAAGATAAAGCTGTCTCAGGTCCTTCAGCAGAATTCTTATTAATGCCCCTAAGGACTATGCTTCTCCCAGGAGAAGCGGGAAATCCAGATCCAGAATTGACGTTCCCTGGATGCGTACTGAGCTGCGCTCTATGCTTTACAAATTCCCTGATCCACGTAAGGATCTGGCTGCCACTTCATTAAAACCATTGGCCATGCACATGAACCCACAAATAAAGATTGGAGATCACAGTTAGGTGCTGCATTACCAGACACTGTTGATATTGCTACTGCTTGGGGCACCATGGGTATTGCTACTGATAACCACGTCCCTCCTGCAACTAATCTTACTATCATCACAGGTATCTGTAATACTTTAATGACTATTTTTCCCCCTAGGGTGGATTGGCAAAAAATATTCACTATCAAACAGATGCCGCAGGAATCGGTGAGAGATTACTACCACAGGGCTATCACAGAGATGAAATCTTACACAGGTGTTGAGGATATACACACCAGTAATGCTCATAGAGCATTAGTTGTGAGTGTATTGGCGGAGGGTCTGATTGAACCTATTAAGGCTAGGTTGCAGACTGAAAGCCCTGCATGGAGGGCTGAGACTCCAACAGTTATTACTGAATGAGCTATTTTGCATGATGCTAACACCACCAAACAGAAAGACACACAGAAAGCTAAATTGTTAAATTTGCAGATACAGGATTTACAGAAGAAGCATGATCATGTAGATGGTTATAACCCCAATCCATCCTCTGGTGCCGTGACTCGGGTTTAACCCCAGACCACATACCTCTATTGAGGATATACGCCAACTCCAGAAATATTACGGATGGGATTCTGGGCCTGATTCAGACCCGGTCGCGACCGCTGAGCGCTCGCAATCGGGTTGATAGTGGCCCAGAGCGCATGCGCACGACGTGAGACCTGGATAGCGATCGGCAAACTGTCACTCTGGGTCTTGCACCAAAGGGGGCGTGCTGTCAATGTTGAGTGACAGCACGCCCCCTTTGGTGGGTGGGCCGGGGGAGTGGCTGCCCAAACGGAGGCGTTCCCATGTGAACGCCTCCGTTTGGGGCTGGCCTAACTGACATCATGAGTGATGTCAGTGGGAGAGATTTCAGCTGTTAGAGCCGAAATCTCTCTGGGGCTTGCGGCAACGAGACCCTGCCACAAGGGTCTCGTTGCAAGCCCGATGGTCGCAATGGTCTTGACACCCACAGCTATGCGAGCGGCCAGGAGGCCGTTCTAAAAAACAAGAAGGCCGGCCCTGATTCTCTGTCAGAGCGTCCAGCTCTGAATCAGGGCCTCTGTCCCACCAAAGGTAAAGTCCTGGGGAGTCCGTCAGCGAATGAAGGCGCCCTTACCTGGCGCATGCTATAATTGTGGCCAACAGGGTCACATTAGTCGATATTGCCGGGTCCCTATTCGAGGGCGAGGCCCTGTATGTCAGGATCCCCCTTCCCAGGACATGGATTGGGATCCTTGTATTGAGTTCTGTGACAACTCTTGTAGATTTAAACCCCTACAACCCAAAAGGAGTGGCCCTTTTAACCCCTGGGCTGCCCCTTTCTGACCAGGTCCTTTCCCCCCTTATTGAAGGGGAGGCCATACCTGTGTCCTAAATGTTTGTTCTGTGAATCCGGTACCAGAACCTTTTGTAGATCTCATCATACAGGGGCAAGATTACAAGCTCTTGATCGACACAGGAGTGGCCAGATCGCTGGTAAATGATTCACATGCTTTACTGCTATCAATTAACACAGTGGTCGGGGAACAGGGGTAAATTACCCCATTTGGGGTAAAATTTAAATTCCTGGAGGTAATGGACGGACAGCCGGGCATGCATATGAATCATTGCATGCCCGGCTGTCTGTCCATTACCCCCAGGAATGGAGGTCACTGGTGCCGGGTGCAGCGGCGCACCCGGCGTCAGTGACCTCCAGCCTGGCACTGCAGGGAGGCTCTAAGCCGGATGCCTGCTGAGATGTTATTACCAGTGGGTGCCCGGCTCCTTCCCTGCAGCGCCGCGTTAGCCGGAGGCTGGAGTTCTCTTCTGAACTCCAACTTCCAGCTCTCCCCATGCGCACTATGTGAGAGACGTCATGACGTCTCTCCCATAGGTCCGAGGAGCAGCTGGACGGACAGGACGGTGGCGTAATCAGGAGCGGGGATTAAGGTAAGTTTTTTTTGTACAAGCGGCACTACAGGGGCATAACTATGGGGGCACTGCTACAGGGGCATAACTATGGGGGCACTACTATAGGATTTCCTTCCTTTCAAATCAAAGGGGTAACGTCGGCATATCTAAATATATTTTGGGGTAAAAGGTAAAAAAGTTCCCTGACCCCTGAATTAACACCATCTCTGCAATGGGTGTGACTGTAAAGTCACACAATTACCCTATTACTCATTCTGTTACAACGACAATAGGGCCATTAACATGTGACCATGCTTTTATTCTAGCTGAACAAGCACCAGTCAATTTATTGGGACGTGATCTGCTCATGACGATGAACTGTGTAATATATTGTACCCCTGATGGTATTTTCCTTGATATGCCTTATGATGATCACCATGTTCAATGTGTCCTGGATACTTTGCATTTGCCTAACCATTTAATGTTTGTGAGTACTTTGCAGTTTCCTGAGGTGGTTACCTGGATGTTGTCACAGGTTCCTGAATACCTCTGGACCACTGACCTACAGGAAGTTGGGCTCACACACAAGGTAAACCCAGTACATATTGAACTGAAACCAAATGTGAAACTTCTAAGGATTCCACAGTATCCCATTAAACCGGAAGCAGAAATTGGTATCTTTCCAATCATACAGAGGTTCTTACAACAAGGTATAATTGTTCGCACACATAGTCCTTGCAATACTCCGCTGTTTCCTGTGTCTAAACCAAATGGATGTGGTTACTGTATATGCCAGGATTTGCGAGCCATTAATAAAATAGTGCAATCACAATTCCCTGTGGTGCCACCCTGCCACTATTTTAGTGCAGATTCCACCACAGGCCACCAATTTTACTGTTATTGATTTATGCTCAGCATTTTTCTCTATTCCAGTACATTCAGATAGTCAATATCTTTTTGCATTCACTTACAGAGGAGTCCAATATACGTGGACTCGACTAAGTCAAGGATTTATTGACCGCCCTAACATTTTTTCCCAGGCATTACATGATTGCTTGGCAGGTTCCCTGCCACGGGACAGTTCAGTGTTGATTCACTATGTTGACAACCTATTGTTTTGTTCAAACTCTTTGCGAGAATCTCTTACTGACACTTTTTTGTTACTGCTACATCTTTCTGAGACAGGACACAGCGTTTCAAAGGAGAAATTACAGCCATGCCAGTCCAAGGTAATTTACTTGGGCCATTGCCTCACGAAGGGTAAGCGTCATCTTACACTAGAAAGGGTTGCATTCACTCTCAAACATCCACTTCCTCTCAACCAAAAACAGGTATGGGCATTCCTGGGATTGTGTGGGTACTGTGGACAGTGGATCGCAGGATTTACTGCCTTGGCCTTCCACTCCAGTCCCTGGTTTCACAAAATCTCCCTGACAGAGTACAACATACTGACAAATCCATTGCTGCATTTGAGGCTCTTAAACAAGCATTATCAGAAGCACCAGCATTAGGTATACCAGATTATACTAAGCCTTTTTGTCTCTTTTGTAATGAACAACAAGCGGCTGCTTTGGTAGTTTTAACACAAATACATGGGGGTTCACATAGACAAATGGGGTATTACAGTTGCATGCTTGATGTGGTGGCTTCCGCTTTACCCACATGTTTGAGGGCCGTGGCGACTGCTGCGGACTTAGTGCAGAAAGTGCAGGATATTGTATTACAACACCCCCTTACACTGTTTGTTTCTCATGCTGTTGCTTCTGTCATGAACTCCTCGCAGACATGTCTCGAGATTCACTCATTGGGAGCTTATGCTTTAACTATGGACTATGTTATACAATTCTCACAGCATCTGAAGATGTTACAAGAAAAGCAAGGAAAGCTTATGAAAGGACTCCCAGAGGGACCTTGTCATGGAGTCCAGCCTGGAGGCTATGTGACGGTGAGAAATTTCTTATGTTCTGGTTGTCTCGTAGATCGGTGGCAAGGCCCATTCCAGGTTCTGCTAACAACCTCGACGTCCTTAAGAGTGGCTGAAAAGGACAATTGGATTCACGCATCTCTTTGTAAGAAGGTATCCGTCCCGGCGGTGAGGTCAGTTAAAGCAAAAGAAGACACACATAAAGACATTGACTGACTGTGGTTTAAATTTATTGAACTTATTTGATTATGGTCTGAACAAAGCCATAGTTCAGACCAAGATGAGGTTCACATAATCGGGAAATATCCTTAGTGATGTTTCTGCGGATTGTGGACAAAGAAAAAGATGATGGCTATGTGTGAACAAGTCTCTATGTATCTATTGATTGGGGCAGTTATTTTTGTTGCATTTTTAAATCGTTTATTTTTTATAGTGAATGAGGGTTGTCAAGGACTGGTGGCTGATGAGGACGGTGTGGAGAGTTAACCTAGGGGTACTGCCGGGGTCATAGTGGTAGACTCCACTCCTGTTTCAAAATCCATGATTGGAAGGGACAGGGTATTGACAGTCATAAAAGACGCACACACTCAGTTTACTACTGATACCCCCAGGTATAAGTACGGATCAGAGGATGGTCAAAAGACAGAGGGAATAATTCTTAATAGCCCATATATAAAAATAGTTAAAATGTTTGAAAGGAAAATACACAAAGGTAACAAAATACAGGTAAAGACTTATATACCACAACTTGGGATAAGATACATCTGGCACAGTATCGGAAAAGAAGAGCCATTATGGTAGGGAAAAAGTGTGGTTTGTCCCCAATTCCAAGGTGTATATGTGAATATTGTGGTCTAAATCAAGAAAAGAGGTGTATACAATGGTGCAAAGACAGCTCCTCTATACAAACTGACACTTCCTCCCTGGAGATCCATCATGAGTTGATAGGGAAAACAATAAGGTTAACTGATTGTTGGGTATGTAGTCACCTACCATACCATTCAGGGAATGTTGGGTTAATGGCTGTCCCATTGCATTCAAATCAAACAACATTTCACTCGCTATGTGGAACTCACACACTTGAACCTTATAATGTTAATGGCTCCATGGGTTTAAAATTAACAAGGTAATAAAGGTATGACCAGGGCAACATCACATGCATTAACAAAACGGTATGGGAGGAGGGAGCCGAAGGGACTTATTTGGGGACCAGTGTTTGCAACAGAATCTTACAAGAAGGGCCTTTTAAAACTAAACGTGATTGGGGAAAGTAAGTATGTAGGTGGTCTGGTGCGCTCTTAAACAGTAAGCTTATATGTGGGATGATTTATATTGGGTACTTGTTTATCTAATTTTTATCTATATCCTATTGCTGCCTCAAATACCTGTGGCTTTCCTGTACTACTCAGTTTAGAATAATATGGATCGTACAGGGCACAAATAGAATAAGGATATTTATTAGGTCATATGTAAAAGGTGATAAAAATAATTACTTATTAAAAACTACATATATGTTAGAAAAATGGTCCTAGTGAGACAAGGATTAAAATTCAAAGCATAGAAATAATATAACCATTGAGTAAAATGATGATATTCTGTCACTCCTATGTGGAGCCAGAGTTTCTATATGGTGTGGTGTCACCCTTGATAGGTGGATGAATCAAAACATAAATGATCGCAAAACAATACTATATTAAAATAAAACACTCATCTGTTCATTGTACATAATTAGCAGGTTGTATATATAATGTAAATATAGTCAATATAGTCCAAGCTGATTGCAGCAAAACGTGTAAAAAGTCCAGGAATGTCTTTTAATAAATAGGTTGTAGATAATAAAATCCCAGTCTGATAAGTGTCTCATGGATCCTTGCTGTATAGAAACATAGAAAAAATAATTTCCCAAAGACTGTTAAAAACCGTAGGTCGTTGCATGCACCACCTACCTCCGTGCCGGTAAAGACAGTGATAGCGGTCTTTACTAGTGTGTTGTGTCCTGCCTCCTTGCGGTTACTTCCCGGGTCCTGTTGGAGATCCGTCCTATGTGGGTCCCGTGATGTAGCAGCCGGGACAGTGGAAGTCTTCAGCCGCTGTAGAGGGATTGTTACCGGCGGTGTGCGTGCACGTCTATGTCACCGTCGGGTTCCCTCTTCTGGGTAGTGTTCCGTAGAGGGGGCATGGCCTACGCGTTTTGCCCGTCCAATCAAATGCGGGCTTCTTCAGGGCTGTGTGTGAGTGTCCTTGCTTGGGATTTCTTTATATAGGGCTTTCAGCTCCTCCTATTCTTTTTAACTCCTTCGTTGCTCATGTTGCAGCAACGTATAAACGGTGGTGAATTGTACTTTATTAACATAAAAATCTTGGAATGAATGCATTCAACAGTTAGACTAAAAATGTTTTATATAGATACCAGGTTGGTTACAGTTTGTAAATTTGTATTGCATTGGATTGGAATTGAAATGAGAACTTAAAGAGAATATTTTGCACTAAGATCTAATTGGGTAATCTGAAAATGGAAAGTAAAAGAATGGCAGTATTACAGAGGTGTGATGATATGAATATTATTTTAATTTTTAATTGTTTTTAAAGTTTTTTGTTCAAAGTAGTGTATATATTTAAGGATATAAGTTATAAAAATAGAAAATATGCATTATATTCAATTGCCTTCAATATATGCTATCTAGATTTCAGACTGCGATATGTATCACTTTTTATTGGATATATTCTCTTATATGGACGTGGTAAAGTTTTAATGTTTCTATTTATATTATGTATTTTCCACTTTTATTGGATTCTCTATTAATTAATTTAAATTCATCATTATTTTTAAATGGGGTGTGTGATCTTGTTCCTCTTGATAAAGTTGAATTGTTGATCTTCGGGCCCTTACATGATGATTGTTTTCTGGCATCGTTCTTCCACATTAAGGGAGAAAATGACACCATATTAGAAGTTGGACTACATAACCTGATGTTCATGTGAGGTCTCCCATCACATTACTTGTCAGGCCCTTCCCTGTTTAGCTTCCAAGTTCGGAAGTAGTTGGGCGGTGGCAGGGTGGTATGTAAGTAGTGACCTCTAGTGTGTCCCATATCTCCCAAATTAAAGTTTCTGTACTAATGATGCTCATAAATACTGCCTTGAGGACTCTTGTCTTAATCTTTTAGGAAATAAGAGAGTTCAAAGTCGATGTTCAATCCTCTTGGTTTAAGCGTTTTGAGTTCATGAATCCATTTAGATTCTTCTTGCGACATAATCTTTATATAGTCTCCTCCTCTCCAAGGTTTATTTATTTTTTTAATAGCATGAAAATGAAGTGTGCTTGGGTCCCCGTTGTGGACGTTTTTGTAATGGTTGAAGACACTATGGGCCTCAAATTTCTTCTCAATGTTTTTAATATGTTCTTTAATTCTTATATTGAGATTCCTTTTAGTGCGGCCTATGTATTGTTAGCCGCAAGGACAGGTCAGAAGGTAAATTACCCCTTGGGTATCACATGTCATGGTTTCTTTAATCTTGTAGTGCTGTTTTGTGGTGTTTGATGTAAACTCACACACTGATGAGGTTTGTTTTTTTCCCGTCGTTTTACAAGCTTTGCATCTGTTACAATAGTAGAATCCTGGGTTCCTTTTTCCTAGCCAGGTGTCCCTAATACTTTTATTTTCCTTTTTTGGCTTTAGGTAACTTGTGGTCATTTTTTGCTTTAAATTTGGTGCTCTTCTATACACAAATCGAGGTTTCTTCTGTAAGAGATCTTTCAGAATGTCATCTTTCAGGAGAATATGCCAGTGTCTATGAATAATTTTTTCAATGTCTTTAAATTGACTGTTAAATTGGGTGATAAAGAAGGGTCCTTTTTCTTCCTTTCTCTTTGGTTTGTATTCAAGGAGAGTTGTTCTTTCTGTTTCCTTGGCCTCCAGAATTGCTGTTTTCAGGATTTCTGGATCATATTTTTGGTCGATGAATTTCTTTTTCAAAAGTTCTGTTTGTTCTTCAAATACTTCCATTTTTGAGCAATTACGTCATATTCTTTTGAACGGACCTCCTGGGATACTCTTGATCCAATTCTTGTGGTGATTGCTTGTAGAGAGGATGAATTTGTGCATATCCACTGGTTTGGTGAATGTCTTGGTTTGTATTGTGTCTTGTTCTATATAAATGGTCAAATCTAGAAAATCTATTGAGTTGTTGCTCCAATTTGTTGTAAATTCTAGATTGATATTGTTTTCATTGATGTACTTACTGAACATTTGTAGTTCTTCCAGGCCCCCTTTCCAGATCATAAGGACATCGTCTATATAGTGTTGCCAAACTAGTATGTGTTGATTGAAGGGGTTATTGTGCCATATGGTATCATTCTCCCACTTTGCCATAAACAGGTTCGCGTAGCTAGGGGCAAATTTCGTCCCCATAGCTGTACCGCAAACTTGTCTATAGTGGGAGCCATTAAACCAAAAATGGTTATGTGTAAGAATGAATGTTATACTTTTGATCACAAACTTGATCTTTTCTTCTGAAATTCCCAGGTCAAGTTCCAATATTGATTCTATGGCATCTACACCTTGCTGATAGTCAATGCAAGTGTAGAGGGATTTTACATCGTATGTGACCAAAAGATAGCCTTCTCTCCATGTGGTCTTATTCAAAATATCCAAAACTTGAGTCGTGTCTCTTAGATAACTTTTTTGTTTAATGACTAATGGTTGTAATGTTAGATCTACAAATTCTGACAGTTTGGTGGTGAGTGAGCCTATTCCTGAGACTATTGGACGTCCAGGTGGGTTATTACATGTTTTGTGAATTTTTGGAAGGAAGTAGAATATAGGCATCCTTGGATAGTGTTGCTGAATATATTCAAACTCTGTTTTGTTGAGAATCCCTTTATCCCTACCCTCATGTAGAAGGTGGTTAAGTTATTTCTGAAATTTTACCGCTGGATCGCTTTTTAGAAGCTCATATGTTTCTTTATCAGCTAGTTGTCTCAGGGCTTCTTTCTCGTAGTATTGTCTGTCCATTATCGCTATCCCTCCCCCTTTGTCCGCTTGCTTTATGACTATGGATTCGTTCTCTTTAAGATTTTTCAATGCTTCTTTGTCTTTCTTATTGAAATTTATTCCATATCTTCTTCTTTTTAAGGGTGCTTTTTCTTTTTTTCCCCATTATTTCCAGGTCAATTTCTACTGCTTTTTGAAAAGCTTCTATCATTGCACCTTGTACATGATTGGAGAAAGGCTCTTTTAGAAATGATTAAATACACAAAACCTAATAATGATTAATGTGTGAGTGATTTGGTGAAACGTGTAATGGCAGAAGGAGTGTTGGGGTACAATAAGACATGCAATCATCGTATTGTAGAGTGTGCTCAGAAAAAAGAAAGTATGGATAAAAAGAGTAATGTTGTAATGTTCCTTATGATGCTTTTTCAAACATGTTGTCTAATAGACCATGGACACTACCACAGGGGTTATATTACGTGTGTGGACAAAGGGCTTATAAATGGTTACCGGTAAATTCCTTTGGA
Source organism: Taudactylus pleione (assembly GCA_031769625.1). Lineage (NCBI taxonomy): Eukaryota > Metazoa > Chordata > Amphibia > Anura > Myobatrachidae > Taudactylus > Taudactylus pleione. Next base: position 8,287,080 of record JAUIMM010000121.1, read on the forward strand.
ATATGTTTTATAGGAACATTATTACCTGACGCAGTGATAATAAAACTTGAGGATCTAAAGAAAACATATATGCAACAATCACTCCTGAAAAAAGTAAAAATGGTAAAAAGAGAGATACAAGTGGTACATGAGAAGTACAGACACCTCTTTACACTGTCCCAAGGTTATAAAGTTGGTTTGGAATTTGGTAACATAACATTTGGTACATGAGGAATAACTATAGATTAAAGAATGATACAGGAATTAGGAGAATTAATAAACAATATCACAGACATTGTGGTAAGAGAGCTTCAAACAATAAAACACTGAATTAAATGCAGTACACACTACCTTACAGCTGCAACTTCAGGATATTGTGTCACATTACAAACAGTATATGGGTTAAAGTGTTGTACATACATCACAAATTCTTCTGATGCAGAAGAAATAATAAAATAAAGGTTAAATGAAATTACTAAGATTTAATCAAAATTAATTTGCTGAACAAATAAACATGATGGTGCGATTCCCGACAGCTGGTTCACCTGGTTGAACCCCAGTACCTGGTTCGTATGGGTGGGAAATTGGTTAATCAATATTATGCACACATGTGAAGTTTAATATTTTTTTTTGTCATGATAATGTTGTTGATTTTCTATATATTATTGAAATTCTTCAAGAATTTTTTCCAATGCATTAAGAAGAAATCAGATGATGCAATTTATGAGAGATATGAACTTTCTTCGGAGTTATGTTCAGAGGATGGAACTGATAACGCAGGAATATGTGGATGTGCATATTCCTTCAGCAATTCACAAATATATGCATGCTTATGTTATTTTCTTTTATTACACTGCAATTTAGAGTATATAGAAATAATTAAGAATATATAAATTAGTTGTGTGAGTTGCAGAAGACCGCATTTGTTGAATGGCCTCAGGCCTAGAGAGGATAAGGCCTTCCTTTTTCTGTCTAAAGTAAGCAAGTGTATGTCTGATGCAGCAGCCATCTTGTTTAATATTTTAGCTAAAGGTATGTTAAATGATGTATTAAAAAGTATGTAGTGATTAGTGTTTTATTTTTTTGCAGGTGTGATTAACTGCAGAGATATGTATAGGTTAAATTGCTATATCCATTATTTTAGCAATAAGAATTATGGGTTTAAAATGTGTCAGTGTGTGCAGAATAGTAGACAGCAGGTCTCAGGAATTTTATAAACAAAAAGTTAAATCAAGATAGCATTTGTCTGCAATAGTTAGAAATGAGGGCTAAATGAGCAATTATATTAGAATTTTACATGGGAACAAAAAGATAACACAGAAAAGTGTCAATATTATGGTTAAGACACCAATAACCAATTAAGGCATAGCACGTACGAATATTAATTAGAGTAATATACCCCATTGGGTTAACTGGAGGTATAGCCAAAATTATAGTATAAAACTCACCAGAGAAGGAAGGAGGGGGGAGCAGTCGGAGAAAAGAGGAGAGGGCACACAACGAGGGTCTGGGGGTGCTGGTGCCGTACGTATGTATGAAATTGGCTGGCTGCTATTCTGCACTGGGTGTCACAAATTTATTTTACAAGTATTCCTTACTGCTGCTGATATAACCTATGTTTTGTTATTAATCTGCACTGACAAAATACATGTATAATTAAGCTACATGTCTTTAAGTAAAAGCATTGTCATTTATTTTAGAATCTGTATTTGTGTGAATTATTTAATTTCTCTTTGCGAAGGGTAAGGTTTATAAGTAATCCAGAACATATCGTGTTAACAGTTCCATCTTACAAAAAGAAGGTGTTCACTACAATATCTAGTTTTCATACTGAATTTACATTTTAATATTAAGTAATATTATTATGTATATGTACAAGACAAGATCGGATTCATTTCTAATAGTGGTTGACTTTCACTTCTGCTCCTTTGCTGTACTGGCATACACATGAATACCTATTCATTTGTAAAGGGCCACAAGTCTAAAGGTGCCTATCCACTAGGCGATTAAATTGAGCGATTGAACGATAACAATATCGTTATCATTCAATTGTTCGATAATAGTTTGAGAATCTTTGAAAATTGTTTAAAAAATTTCTAAAAACGACCAGCGATGCGCGCTCCCGCTGGTTGTTTAGACATCTATCATCGGGCAAACATGCTGGACTACCTGACGACAACGTCAGGTTCAGCATGTTTGTAGATGATTAATGTGCCTACACTGAACGACTGCTCAGTGTAGTATAGTGCTGCGGTTGCAATGTGATTGTATTCAGTAGCATATTTTCACAGCTAGCAGGTGTGTGCGAACGCAGCCGTGCGATCCAAGCTGAATAAGGCCCAAAGGTCAGTAGTGCACTGTGCTGCAAATTACACAGGAGTAGGGTTAGTGCTGGTGTTCTGCAATACAGTGTTGCTTTTACCCTGGCTATCTCTTCTCTACAATACATCTGTAATAGTAATGACGCAGTGTATCACTTCACCGTGTCATTTTAGAACCAAGGGCCTGATACAGCAAGGAGTTGCTAATACGCACACAATCGGGCAATTGTTGCGTACTGCGCATGCATCGCAGTGCCCGAACTAGCCATTGCGATCGGGGCTGCGATCACAGTGACTACACAGATCCATCACATAGTGATTGACAGGAAGTGCCATTTGTGGGAGGTGAAGAGGGGGGTGGTCGGCCGAACGCAGACGCGCCAGTGCGTTTGAACACTGTTGCAGGGGCATGCATAAATTAGCCACTGTGATGGCCTATGCAGCCTGAGACCTGATAACATGCACTGAAGTTAGCAATTTCTGAGTAAGATCATGTGCATGTGTGCGTGAGGCTTCGATGATACTTGATTGTACCGATGTTTTCGCAGTCTTGCTAATCGTTACGGATGTTTGTAAGGTAAAGTGGGCGTCCTTATGTAGTGCAGTGGTGGCATAGCGATCGCAATGGATTAGCATACTATCGCAGTTGAACTGCGTGCGTAATCACTATTGCATTCGCAGTTGGGGCCTGATTCACTACGGAACGCAAGTCAGTACATTTGACATGCACTGTGGGTTAAAGGTTTTCATATCTTATTTGGGAAAATGTGCAAAGTCTGCAAATCTTTCTGGTGACTGAACACTGTTTTCATGTAGGGGTTGTCAGATACTAGATGCTGTTCTGCTATTTCACTCTATTATGTTGCAATACATTTTTTATACAATTCCAACCATATATTTGTTAAAGAGTTAGTGGTTTATTTTGCATATTGTATGGATCAGCCCTTGACAGAAGTACTCTCACAAAAAGACGCATGAATATATACACAGAATACAGTATAATACATAATACAGAAAAATGCATCAATTAGAGAATTTATAGAGAAACATTCTGTTTATTACCTCCTTTTACAATCTATGAAATTAAACTATACCCTGAACCTTTTGACTGTACAAAATTTGTTGCTCAACTTTCATCATTCAGAGAGAGATATTGGGCTCAGCTGGAGCGGCCACACTGTACAGGAAAGTTCTGCTGATTTGTGTGCTCCTCTGCTCACCATTACATCTTGGTGGCTGTTCTACTGTAGAAATGCTGCACACCCAGAGCCATTAGAAAGTACGGTCATAGAATTGTGCAAAAACAAATAAACAATTATTCAATCCACTATTAAAATGTCTTACAGCGCCAGCTGCTTGAAAGAATTTGGTCCACTCCTTTCACATGTTAGACAGTTCTGCATAGACCATTCGTCAAATAGTGTCACTACCGATGTATAAGGAAATTATTAGTGCACAGTAAGTGGCGCAGCACACACCGCCAATACAAATATATACACTCTGGCCCCCATACTTATGCCAGCAATGTACCACTATGATTTATGCTAGCATAGAGGGTGATTCAGCTTTGAACGGAATTGCAAAACTGCATGCAGGCAGTCTTGCAATTCCGTCCGTGCTAATATGCAAATGCAGCAGGAGGTGCATGACACCCCCTGCTGCATTTGCGATCCCAACACTGCGACCGAGGTCGCAGGCTGAGATCACCACCACGACCGTCGGTGGATGCCACCGGCCAGCTGGCCGGCTTGCGAGGACAGGTTACTGCTCCCGTAGGCGCAGACCCTGGCCTTGCCACTCCCTGCTGTCTCCGCCCCATCTGCCCCTTCAAGACATAGAAGGGTCTGCGTGTGATCATGCAGGATCCGTTCTGCACATTTCCAGAACGGGGAATCTGTGTTCAGCATTGCACCTACGTACAATGCTGAATCTGGCCCATAGTATATATATATATATATATATCCTATATTATTCCCAATGAATCCCTAGGCAACATATTGGTTTGAGACCTTCCCAGCTCCATTTGTAAAAAAAACAAACAAGAATAAAAATGGGTTAGGGTAATCGAGGCCCCTCAGGGGGCTATGGATTATACCAGTACTTTGTTCGTCAAATTTCTGCCAATACATAGTCACCTATGATAATCTTGGTGGAAGTATCGATTTCAATAAAACATTTTAATATCACATTTTAACAATGTTGACCTGCAAATTTTAATCTCGTTATTGCACTGCTTCACAAAACAGGTGCATGACTGTGCCTACTCCTTACTTTACAAGGAGTACTCCATCCATCTCCTCCTATCAGCCTATGCAAACTTCAGCACCTTTTATAATCAATGCACATATTGCGGCTTTGGATTCTGAGTTGGGAGCAGGGGCGTAGCGAGGGTGGTTCCAGTGCTTCAGGCACCTGCTCCGGGCAGGGTCCTGGAGATCAGCATCCGATGAAGGGCAGAGCACCTGCTTAGTGGTTGCCATCGATTGGTGCAAACCATCGCTGGATCACCATAGATGGTTACTGTTTCATCAATGGTTATCACAAATGGCACCATTGATGGAAAACCACCGATGGCCATCATTAGTCTGAAACACATAGGGCTCTATTTACTACAATCCGCATTTTGAATGCAGATTGTAGTGTGATAATACCGAATATTGCGAATTCAGGCAATATCACAAGTATTTCCTAAAAATCCCTTGCAGGGACAGAGCTTGCGTTAAAGCTCTGTCCCTGCGAATCCCCTCCGCACACTTATCACGGTATTTTTGCAAAAATTACCGTGACAAGTGCCGTCGCATGCGCTGACCGACCATCGCTAACCCAACCCCCCGACGCTAAGCCCCACCATCCGCGACCCCCCCTCCCTTAATTACACTTACCTGCAGTGATCAGTGTTCCGGTGATGTCCTCCATGGCTCCGGTCAGCTGATATCCCATCTTGCACTGGGACCCGGCCAGGTGATGACCGGGCCCCAGTGCAGACTGGGAGACCAGCTGACCGGATGGAGGACAATCACCCGGAGCCCCGATCACAGGTTCCAGTTCTTTTTTTTTTACAGTGTATCAGCGTGTGGTCTGTTTAGACCACACAGCTGATCACTGGGGCTGGCTCCGGGCTCTACTCTGCCCGTTAGAGCGGACCAGGAGTCCGGTAACCGGGGGAGACCCTGGATAACGCCACCTCCAGGTCCTCCCCCAGTATTTTTTTCACAATTTATTTTTAGTAACTACCAGGCAGATCGCATTTCCCATTACAATTATGGGAAATGTGATCTGCTTAATAAAAATAAGTGATAATTAGGGCTTGGAGTAGAAGTTTACGAATTCTACTCCAACTGCCCTTTAGAAACTTTGGGTGAAACTAAAATAATGTGAAAAGGGTGTGAAACTCACTTTATTTTAGTAAAAATAATGTTAATAAATAGAGCCCATAGCGAGATAAGTGCCTCCAGATAGGGGACATGGTGTGGGCGTAGTGGTGTTTGTGGCTCCGTCCACACCAGGCCCCCAGTTATTAGGCACTTGTCTCTTTATGTGCTTCAGGCTCAGCCCAGCAGCAGGTGATCTGCCCCCCGTCAGATGGCTGATCTGGCGCCCTGCAACAGCGAGGAGGGGGGAGGAGATCTGAGTAAGGGGGAATATTTGTGTGTGAAGGGAGGGGAACTATGTGAAGAGGAAGAGCTGTGTTTGTATGAGTGTGTGGGGGTTGGTCTGTGTGAGAAGGGAAGATCTTTGTTAGGGGGAGATCAGTGTGTAAAGGGGGGATCTGAGTGATGGAGGAGAGAGCTGTGGGGGTGGCTGTGTGAGTGGGAAAATTGTATGAGTGGAGGGGAGCATCTGAGTGAGGGGGAGCACTGTGTGTGTGTGAGGGGAGGCAGTGTAAGGGGAGGTGAGCTGAGTGAGGGGCAGAGCTGTGTGTGGGGGGTCTCAGTAAGGATGGCCATCGGTAGGGTCTCCATTGATGGTTACCATTGATGGGTCCATCAGTGATTACTATTGATGGGTTCATCAGTGATTATTATTAATGTCACACAATGGTTTGTACCACTTCATGGCTACAGCTCCTGTAGGGCATGGCGGGCCGTGGACCAATCAAAAATAGGGGTGGGACTTAGTGCTTGCCGGGGAGCAAGGCTTAGCTCCATCCTGTCAGGGAAAAAAATATCCATGGGCTCCCACTCATCCATCAACCCTGCTCTCTGCCATCGATGGCAAAACCATCGATCATTGTCAGTTAACCATTTATGATTGCTAAATATCAATCGTCGGTAGCCATCCCTAGGTCTGGGTGAGGGGGGAACGTTGTGTGTGTTTATGAGGAGAAATGAGTGAGGGGAAGGAGCTGTGTGCTGCATGCGTGTGTGTGTGTGTGAAGGGATATGTGTGAGGAGGGGACAGCTATGTGAGGGGGGAGATCTGAGTATGTATGTGTGGGGGGAGAACTAAGTGAAGGGGAAAGCTGTGTGTGTGGAAGACTTATTTGTGAGGAGGGGAGAGATATGTGAGGGGGAGATCAGAGTGAGGGGGAAAGCTGTATGTGTGTGTGTGGAGGGCTTATGTGTGAGGAGGGGAGAGCTATGTGAAGGGGGAGATCTGAGTGTGTGGAAGGGATATGTGTGAGAGGTTGAGAGCTATGTGAGGGGGGAGATCTGAGTGAAGGGGGAGCTGTGTGAGAAATGTCTATATTGTATGTATTTATATATACATTAATATGGAGCCCTGAGGCTGTAATTTGTGTAGGGCTCTGTGGGGCCTTAGGGCCTGATTCAGATCCGCTCGCAAGCGGGTCGATTGTTAGGCAGTGCGCACGTGCAGAGTGCGCGAGCCCCGGAGCGAGCGCAAAAAGCACTCGCTCCGGCGCGAGCATCCAAAAGGGGCCGCTGTCAATGTTGATTGACAGCTCACTTGGAAGGAATGCCTGCCGTTTGTGGGCGGCCCTACTGACATCACTCATTATGTCAGTAGGTGGACTTACTGCTCTATTAGAGCTTTTTGTTTCACTTCAACAGTGAAAAATTGGGAAGATTATGTAAAATGTGTATTTTCAATGTGCTGGGCTCGCCCCCAGCGTAACTAAAAACGGGGGTGTGACACAAGGTCATGCTCCTGCAAATGTCATACCAAAGGCGTGCGCACAAAAATGGGACATGGCCTTGTTACAGCTAGGCCACGGCCCATTTATAGGTCAGATACAGTGCAGGTCATCTCCTTCCTCCTAGGTCATCGTGTTCGTGTCCAGTTTAGTGTACCAGGACCGTCCGTTCATCATACAGCCTGAAGATGAGAGGTAGCGATGCAAGGTAAGCTACGGAAGTACACCTGCACGGTAGCAGGCACCGCACCCCTCTTACATATAAAAGGGGCACTACTGTGGCATAAGGTGTATAAGGGGCACTCCTGTGGCATAAAGTATATAAGGGACACTACGTGAATAAGGGGCATTATTGTGGCAGAATATGAACTGTGGGGCCTACTGTATAGCATAATGTCAAAAAATAGCCCAAACTGTGGCTTAATGTGAATTAATGGGCACTACTGTGTGGCATAACATGCATTGTGGGCATTACTGTGTAGCATAATGTGAATAAGGGACACTACTGTGTGGCATATATTTTATTGGTGGAATTACTTTAGTGGGTTGCAATATATCTAGCCCTCTATGCCCCAGTTTAATACTGCCCCATATGTTTATTTTTATTTCACTTTATTTCACAAAAAATCATGTAATTTGAACTTGGAAAATCAAGTTGCACTGCAGGTGGGGCAGCTTTATAATGTGCAGAGAGATTTAGAGAAGAGACATTGGCCTAATTATAATGGGTGCAGGGCATACTTGCCTACTCTCCCGGAACGGCCAGGAGGCTCCTGAATATCAGGTGGCGCTCCCGGCTGACTGAAAAAGTGTGCAAGTCTCCCAACTGGCCGCCTACCCCCAGATCCCCATCCGCACCCTCACAGCACACACCCTTCAGCATGGGGGCCAATGACGGGATTCCGCCCTGAATATTGTTGTTGTGGCCAAGGCCCCAGCTTCACAATGCCGCCACCCTCATAATACTTACTTCTCCGGAGTGCCATGGTGGCCATTTTACTGGACAGATTTGCGTATGCACAGTTGAAAAGTCTCACGGACCATGGCACAGGCATAATTTTACTGGAGACGTGCGCAGGTGCAGTAGACTACAAGAGGAAGGGGCCCACATGGAGTCTGCACCCGAGTCACTCCTCTCTTAAACCCAAGGTGCAAGGTTTCTCGGCACCTTAGGCAAAACTTCAGCCCACTGCCACCAACCACCACCAATACCCACTTATAAGCCCCCTCAGGTGAAAGTTCAATGTCCATCTAGCACCACCCAAAGTATTCCCTCTGTATGAGTGCAAAGGAGTGAATTCCAGGCATTAAGTCATCACAGTGAGGGCGTCTTATAAGTTCCGCTGTCACCGCCGGGATTAAGTCCAACAAGGCTGTTGCTTTCAAAGAAATCCTTAATTTTGTGTCTGGGAGAGTCAGTGGCGCCCCCACCAAAGGTAGCTGCCCAAACTCCAATCTAAATTGTAGTGTAAAAATAAAAGATGCTCATCATTTGTGGGCTAAATTCAAAAGCATCCAGTATTTACCCTGCAACAAATAATAAAATAAGTATATCTGCACCCCTTAAGTCATGGGTTTCACACTTAGTAAATGAGCCCACTTGTACCCCAAGACACCTTGCTCCCAGGTCAATTGCCTTGTCCTAGGAGGGCAGGTTTATTCAAATGTTTTATTAGGAATAAACAGATTTTTATACTGCATATAAGATATACAGTAACTATCAGGATAGAAATGGGAAGTTTTAGACAAGCAATTAAACATTTTTTTAAGGTTACCAAGCACAATTAATTAATAAAAATGGCAGGGACCTATGTTGATCCACAAAACAATGTATAATACAGTCTGGCATGTGCAAGAGTTAAATGGGAGAGAGTAACATCCTTACCAGCTGAAGGTTAATGGGCTGTATGTAATGTTTGTGTCATTGGTCACTGGGTGACTCCAAAAGCTTCCACTGAGGATATTTTATTACAATGTAATGTTTTAAGATAGAGTTTTGTCCTCATTAAAGTAATTGTCTCATAGCAGCCAGTGCGTTTATCTTCAGCGCAGAATACGATTATTTTCCATTAATCCTCATCTAACAGAAAAATCTGAAACCACTTAACTCGCTCACCACCACTTTTCATTGGTTTCTACTGGAGTGGACATTTGAAACAGGCATTTGAAGGGTCTACGCACCCATCATGTCTGAGTACATAGCACCTGGTGATCCCCAGTCACTGGCAGTAATGTAGCTCAGACAAATTGTATTTGTAACATAAAGTGGCAGCTGAAATGTCACAGTAGAAAAACACAGTTGTATGTCTAGTGCTGTATAAATAAGAACACAAAAAAAAGTTAGGTCTTATTTAGAGCTCTTATTTAGAGCTTTACTCTGGACCTACAATCCTCCCAATACATTTGTTTATGTCCCAAATAAGGTAAAACAGTTATCTGTCAGGGGGCTGGCCCAACATCTGGTATGACCTGCGACTGGTACATGTGCAGAAGCTCTGACTTCTAGGGACTGCATCAGCTGCAGCACCTAGAAGCCGAGTAGTGCTGACGGCAAGAGGAGAGTGATTTCCCATTGGAAGCGCACTTTCTGCTAATCGCAGCCCGGACTGGCAATCCCAGAGGGAGAAAACACCTCCCCCAGGTCTGCCTGTCTGGCAGATACCTCTTCTAATAGGAAGCCAGTACCAGGGAACACTCACTGGGGGTGGCAGATTTTACTGGGGGGGTAAAATCCACCACTGATCTGAACATCTTCTCACTTATAATGTTGAGAGGGTTTTTTTTTTTTAGTTAACTTTATGCGTAAACTATGTATTATGGGGCATATTTATTATTATTTGTGATGTACCCCCCGAAAATGAAGAATCTTTGTTGACGCATATGGCGCCAATAAAGATTCTTTTTTAGTTGGAATCTACCAACCTAAGTCGTCAGGGCACAGACTCCAATAAGAGCCCGCCTGTGTGATCCGTAAGAAGAAAAGTGACAATGTTATAGGCATCAGGATTACCTCCAGCCCCCTGGAGAGGGATTGCAGAATCCCTCTCCGGCAGTGCTGCCCCATTGAAAGTAAAGGGCCAATGCCATCTGAAGGTGGCGTTAGCCCATACATGCAAGATCATTCCATATCGCATCCGCTCTAGGCTGAGCGATACAGACAGGACAGGAGAGGTGAATTATCATTAACACTTCTCTGGTGACTCTGGGCAAGATGTTCTAAGGTCCAAAATGTGGTAACATCCCCCAAAATGCCGTCATAAACCCGGAAGTCCCTCTATCGCAAAGGACAGCTCTTACCGGGTGAGCTGTCTTTCTCCTTCATCCACTAGGGGACACTGGAGGCTTCAAGACAGTGGGTGTAGATGTGTGCTAAGTGGTAGCTGGCACTTTACATTTTTGAAGTGACTAGCTCCTCCCCCTCTATACCCCACTACAAGCCCAGTCTTAATTTGTACCCGAGGGGAGGTGATAGTGTTTTTAGACTTCTCCTCAGGGTCTTTGATTTAAATAAGTAGAGTGCTGCTGTGCTGAAGTAAAGAATAGGAACAGACAGACAGCAGCTACACTGCCTGTCTGCATCGTTGGAACTGCCGGGAGGGACCCGCTCGCAGTTCGTCTGGGGTCCCCGACTACAGAGACCACTGTCTCTTGAAGAGGTTTCCGTATGCCGCCGCATGCAGTGCACACAGAGGCCCTGATTCAGAGCCGGACGCTCTGACAGAGCGCTCGCTCTGAATCAGGGCCGGCCTTCTTGTTTTTTAGAGTGGCCTCCTGGCCGCTCGCATAGCTGTGGGTGACCACCCACAGCTATAGCAAGCGGCCAGGAAGATGGTCGCGATGGTCAAGACCATCGCAACCAACGGGCTTGCGACGAGACCCTTGTGGTAGGGTCTCGTTGCCGCAAGCCCCAGAGAGATTTCGGCTCTCACAGAGCCGAAATCTCTCCCACTGATGTCACTCGTGATGTCAGTGGGGCAGCCCCCAAACGGAGGCGTTCACATGGGAACGCCCCCGTTTGGGCAGCCACTCCCCCAGCACACCCACCAACATCGACAGTACGCCCCCTTTGGTACGAGACCCGGAGCGACGGTTTGCCCGTCGCTATCCGGGTCTCGCGCATACTCACTGGGCCACCATCGACCCACTTGCAAGCGCATAGCGCTCGCGAGCGGGTCTGAATCAGGCCCAGAGTTCCCTCATTAGTCACACCGCCACTGGCAGGGGAGGCAGCGGCGTGAGTATTACATATCATAACAGGCGGTATTGTCAGTAGGCTGCTCCGAGTAGCAGGGCAGCCGAGCAGCAAATTGTGCTGGCGACCATTACACGGAGGGACTGCTGCATTAAGAAGCTGCGGCATGAAACTGTTAGCCTAACCAACTGTAAGTAAACAGTGGGGTTTATGCTTGTTAGGAGAGCTTTTAAGGCAGATAGTACAGATGTTCCCAGCTAGTTTGTTGCTCCATATGTCATGTAGGACGCCATGCATCTCGGGCCACACACTACGCCATGAGTCATGCCACACAGAAAGTTTCGTAATGGAACGTGGCGTAGCACTGAAAAAAAGTCAGAATGTGTAATAAAAACTTTTTTCCACCAGATGTCACTTTTCCTAAACTACACAGGGCATGCGTCTGATTTCCAATGCATTTTCAATATCACCGCCCGATGATAGGCTGACAGAAGTAGTGATGCTGTACAATATACTGTAGTACAGCGTTTTCCTCATGGGAAATGCGAGCGCTCGCTCTGAGGACCTCACTCAGAGTTGGTCGAAGTGGCCGCACGGTCGTACGGAAAAAGGGGCCGGATATGCAAATGATTCAATCGCAAGTTGCGTCCCTAAGTTCGGACCGGTAGTTGGCCGACCAAGGGGAGGAAGCGGTTGGAAGACAAAAAAATACACCCCCTTCTCGTACGCATTGCACATCATCTCCGGGCATATAAGGATTAATCGAGACCATCGGGAACCATCGGAGCTGGTCGTAGAGCTTAAGGTTGACCATACCCTCTCTACGATCATGTCAGTGTAAAAGCCTCCCAGGTCACATGTGCCATGACGCTACTTTGTTAATTATGCACTCCCATAATCCGTATGCACTCCCATAAAACGCCGTTCGCATAATGAGGCACGCCTGCGTTCGGATCTCCACTCCCCCGTTTTCAAGCACCTTCCCCTGTTACCACCCACAAACGCCTCCATCTGTCACTCAAACTACCGACCTGGCTGTGTTCAAGGAGAGAGAAATTTCTGATCGTAGCGGCTAGTTTGCGCACGCGCATTGCGAACTTTACGCATGCGCAGTATAGCGAACATCGGTGGCGTACTGAATGAGGTCCTGAATGTGGGCGGCCGCTTGTTTTTTCAAGTGGGGCCTCCTGGTCGCTAGCTAAGCTGTGGGTTACCACCCACAGCTTTAGCGACCGACCAGGTTGATGGTCGCGATGGTCAAGACCATCGCAACCATCAGGGCTTGCAACGAGACCCTAAGGTTGGGTCTCGGCAACTGCAAGCCCCAGGGAGCTTCCTGCTCTGATGGAGCAGGAAGCTCCCCACTGACATCACTGCTGATGTCAGTGCAGCCGCCCACAAAACGGCAGGGGCTCCTTAAGGAATGCCTCCGTTTGTGAAACCACCCCCCCACCACGCCTACAAAACGGGGTGAGCTGTCGATCACCATCGACAGCTGCCCCTTTTGTAGTGAGCTCCGGAGCGAGAGAATTTCTCTCTCGCTCCGGGGTTTGCGCACGCGCAGTGCAGCCGCTGCTCGTGCACAGGGCCTAAACATCAACCCGCTTGCGAGCGCTCGGCACTTGCGACCGGGTCTGAATGAGGTCCTAAGTGTGTGAGTCCTGTACTTTTATATTAAAATATTTCACAGGCACGCACAGCACTGTATTACACACTGACTGTGTGTTTGAAGCTGCACACTTGTGTCAATGTCGGCGCTGTCCCAGACTTGTGATTTCATGACTTTTAGTAGCGGGCCCTGTTTAAAAGAGGGGTCTCTGTATTACAAACTGAGTGTGCGTTTTAAGGCACACCCTTGCGACAATATCAGCGCTGTCGGCGCTCTTGTGGCTGTCAGCTCTGGGGGGGGGGTTTCAATGGGATCTCTGGCGCATGCCCAGTGGAGCCGCTCCATACGCCAGTCGCGCTATGCCATGGCGCATAGTACTGCGCATGTACAGTGTGTTGGGAGTCACACACAGTGCATCCCAGACTTACAGTAAACACTATAGTGATTCATGACTTTAGGTACTGCAGTATACTGTAGTAGCGGGCTGTGAAAGAGGGATCTCTGTATTACAAACTGACTGTACGGCTGAAGTTGCACACTTGCGGCACTGTCAGCGCTGTCCCAGACTTAGACACTATAGTGATTTCATTACTTCAGAAACTGGTACTGGGCTCCGTTTAAAAGAGGGATCTCTGTATTACAAACTGACTGTACGGCTGAAGTTGCACACTTGCGGCACTGTCAGCGCTGTCCCAGACTTAGACACTATAGTGATTTCATTACTTCAGAAACTGGTACTGGGCTCCGTTTAAAAGAGGGGTCTCTGTATTACAAACTGAATGTGCGTTTAAAATGCAAACTTGCGGCACTGTCGGCACGTCTGCGCTGTGGTGGCTGTCAGATCTGGGGGTTGCAATGAGACCTCTGGCGCATGCCCAGTGGAGCCGCTACTTTTACATATCAGTGGTTACTTCCTTCTATGCCTAGCATATTTCAGCACTGCTAGGAGCACTATTAGGGCAAGTGTGGCTCTCTCCTGCCTCTCTGTATCGCAGTTTCCACCTTTAACCTTTTTCACTACACTTTACTATTGTTTGTGTGGGGTATGTATGTACCATGGCTGGAAGGGGCTCTAGGGCATCACAAAAGTCATTTACCTGCACAAAGTGTGCTGAAAAGTTACACAGGGGCAGCCATCTAATTCCCTATTGTGTGACAATTTTGATCCTGAACAACAAGCTTTAGGGATATCAGATCCGCCGTCTTGGACGGCGCAGTTTGCATCTGTTATGTCCCATCTCTCTGCTGAGATGGAGGCTTCTCGGAAAGAGAGAGAGGCTTCCAGGTCAGCTGCTCTAGAAGAACCAGCATGGGATCACAAAAGCCATGGCTCCTTCCTGTGCCACGGCAACGCCACAGGTCTCAAAAAAGAGACTGTTATACTCAGTCCTCCAGTCGGACGACTCGGAGGATATGCCAGTTTTAGAAGAGGGTGAATATGCTCCAGATTCGCCTGAAGAGCTCCAAGAGGAGCCTGAGCCTGTCCGAAGGGCTAGAGGCATTAATTTTTGCAAACCACCAGGTATTGTAGATAAAAGAAGAGGACAAGGGTCCTACATGGCAGTCTTTCTTTCTAAAGAAACAAAGACAGGCTGCTACTTTTCCAATTTCAGAAGAACTGGATTCTCTTCTGATTTCAGCTTGGGAACATCCGGATAAAAAATTTCAGATTACCCGGCGGTTATCATCCTTTTATCCTTTTCCTGCAGATAATAGAAAAGCTTGTGAGACTCCTCCTACAATAGATCCGTCGGTGTCGCGTCTGTCTAAGTAGACTACGCTGCCGGTTCCTGGGGCCACGTCTTTGAAGGAGACATTGGACAGGATATTGGAGAATACTCTCAAGTCCATTTATATAGCGGCAGGCGTGACTCTGGGTCCTGCGATTGTAAGCTGCTGGACTAACAAAGCAATTGAGCTTTGGGCAAAACAAACGGCTGACGGGATGAGAGATCAGCTGCTGGTGGAAGAGCTTATTCCGTTAGCAGAGCATATAGGTGAAGCTGCGGCTTACTTTGGAGAGGCATCCAAAGACGTTTGCAATATCGCCTTCAGGACTTCAGCTCTGGCGATTTCTGAGTGCAGGGTGCTGTGGCTTACACAATGGCAGGTGGATGCAGAATCAAAGAAAGCTGTGGAAGCACTTCCATTCACGGGAAGTATATTATTTGGAGCTGAACTAGATAAATGGATTTCTCAAGCTACTGGGGGTAAATCCACTTATCTTCCATCTGCGGCTCCACCCCTTAGAAGATCTTACTCTGCACCCTGATTTAGGTCCTTTCGTGCTCCGGGATGTTCCCATGGTCGCTTCAGAGGAGGACCATCAACATCCTGTGATTCCAGAGGACTTGGCAGAGCAGCAACATCAACATCTACGCCACAGGAGGTTAAGTCCACTACCAAGCCTAGTGCATGATGGGCTTCCCTTTCACCTTGGGGACCCCAGAGTGGAAGCACGTCTTCGGGACTTCAGAGAAGTATGGACGGAATCCTGTACAGATGCTTGGGTCTAGGATCTCATCACTCTGGGATACAAGCTCCATTTTCAGTTTCAACCTCCACCTCGGTTTTTTACTACAGGTTTACCAGTTTCCAATGACAGGAGTGTCGTGAAGCAATAGACAAGCTTCTATCCGCAAGAGTGGTGGTCCATGTTCCCATGAATCAGACTGGAAAGGGTTTCTACTCCAGTCTTTTCGTGGTTCCGAAGCTGGACGGCTCGGATAGACCTATTCTGAACTTGAAGGAGCTCAATCCCTACCTGAGGATTTCAAGTTCAAGATGGAGTCCCTTCAGTCAGTGATTGCGGGCCTGGAGGAAGGCAAATTCATGGTACCTCTAGATATCAAGGACGCCTACCTTCACATCCCTATCTGACCGCCTCACCAGGTGTTTCTGAGATTTGCAGTTCGGAACTCACATTTCCAGTTTCAGGCCTTACCTTTCTGCTTTTCATCAGCTCCGGGGCTTGCGCACCCCAGGGTATTCACGAAGGTCATGGCTGTGATGATGAGTTTTCTTCGGAAACAATGGATCACAATTATCCCTTACCTGGACGATCTCCTTCTGAAGGCCCATTCCAGGGACCAATTACTGTAGAACATCGCAGTGACTCACAGTCTGCTCATTCGTCATGGGTGGATCCTGAATTTTCCCAAGTCTCATCTGCAACCAACCCAGAGGCTTCAGTTTCTGGGAATGATCATGGACATATTATGTGAGCAAGTGTTCCTCCCTCAGGAAAAGGCAACATCCATTCAGTAGATGGTGAGGACGGTCCTTCAACATCGTCAGGTAATGGTGCATGTCTGTATTAGTCTTCTGGGGAAGATGGTTGCGGCATTCGAGGCCATTCCTTATGGAAGTTTTCACTCTAGGACATTTCAGATAGACCTCCTCTTACAATGGACAGACAGGATTCAGTCTTTTTCTTCACAAACGTGTAAGGTTAAGTCCCAGACTCTGATATCCCTTCTCTGGTGGTTGAACTTGACACACCTAATGGAGGTAAAGAGATTCAGAGTGTGGGATTGGACTCTCCTCACCACAGACGCAAGTCTAAGAGGTTGGGGGGCAGTGATTCGGGAACACCACATCCAAGGCCGCTGGACGTTACAGGAAGAGAGTCTGCCAATAAACATTAATTGCACTGGCTCACAGAACATAGGCATGCTGCATATCATTTTAATCAGCAGAAGCTGCTTTGTGCTATCAATTCGATTCACTGTATGATTCAGATGCATTTGAAGGTAAAACGTTGCATACTAGATGCTCGCGGTACCGAGTCATGCCTTATTAGTACAGTACATGTAAACACATTCATGCATGTGACTCCTGTCTGAGCCCATGAGACATTTTTTTTTTTTTTAACAGTACAGGACTCACACACACATACTGTACTGATATTATTTAATACTTTATTACACATTCTTCTACAGCCCTGATTCCATGACCAAAATACTATACTACTGTATAGTGTACCAAATCACAGCTTCTGTCAGTCAATCATCGGGTGGCGATTCGAAAATGCATTGGAACTCTGACTGACGCATGTGCTGTGTAGTTTAGGAAAAGTAACACCTGGTGGACAAAAAGTTGTATTACACAATATGACTTTTTTCCAGTGCTACGCTACGTTCCGTTAAGAAACATTCTGTGTGACGCGACTTAAGGCTACTGTGTGGCGCGAGATACATGGTGCGCTACATGGCTGTATGGAGCAACAAACTAGCTGGACACATCTGTATTAGCATGCAAAGAGGAATCTCACCAACTCCCTCCAGCACACGAGAAGAAATACTGTTGGGACAGAACCTGGCAGTGTAAACTATTGCTGCTGCGATTTGTTAAATTCAAATATCAAAATATAATTAAGTACAATAACAAACAACACTTTCTGTATGTTTTTTTTTTTAAATATCTTTATTATTTTCCTTATATACGTAATTTCGCATTGCTATTCATGTAATTGTTTAATGATGTTTGGACTTATTCAGGCTCGGACTGGGCAATCCCTGGTGGGCCCCAGTGATTTGTAGCCACGCCCTCTATCGTGGGAGGGTGTGGCCTATGGCGCCGTTTGTATAGCAGACTGCAGCGCAGCTGCTTGCCAGGCAGTCATCAAGGCTGTGACTGACCCAGCCAGCAGCTACACGCAGAGAGGACTGGGACACAGTGCCCTGAGGGCTTGATTCAGACCCGCTCACGAGCGGGTCGATGTTGCCCAAGTGCGCATGCGCATGACGGAGGCGGCTCCATCGTGCGCATGCGCGAGACCCAAGTAACGACAGCCAAGCCGTTGTTATGGGTCTCGCACCAAAGGGGGCGTGCTGTCGATGGTGATTGACAGCACGCCCCCTTTGGTGGGCGTGCCAGGGGCGTGGCTGCCCAGACGGAAGCGTTCCATGGGAACGCCTACCGTCTGGGGCCTGCCCCACTGACCTCACTAGTGAGGTCAGTGGGAGTGCTTTTGACTCGGATAGAGCCAAAAGCACTCCAGGGCTTGCAGCAGCGAGACCCTACCGCAAGGGTCTTGTCGCAAGCCCGATGGTCGCGATGGTCTTGACCATCGCGACAATCATTTTAGCCGCTCGCTATAGCTGTGGGTGGCCACCCACAGCTATGCGAGCGGCCAGGAGGCCGCTCCAAAAACTAGGAGGGACGGCCTTGATTCAGAACGAGCGCTCTGTCAGAGCGTCCGGCTCTGAATCAGGGCCTGAGTGCAGTCAGACTAAGCACTGCAGTGCACTATTGGGTAATAAATCCAAGTAGTCTTTACAGAGGGGTCACAGGAGCATATGCTGAGCTCTGATTGGAGGAGCTCAGCACATGCTCCTCTGACCCGGAGATTAGCAGCAGCGCAGCCTCATGGGTGTGACTCATTGTGAGGCTGTGACTTCTGCCATGATTGCTGCTCTGCCGACAACCTGAGGATGCTTCTGGTGAGTACACTGTGTGGGCACTACAGTGTGGCACAATGTGAAGGGCACTACAGTGCCGCATAATGTGTGGGCACTACAGTGCCACATAATGTGGGCACTACAGTGCAGCATAATGTGGAGGGCATGACAGTGCAGCATAGTGTGGGGGGCACTACAGTGCGGCATAATGTGGGGGGCACTACAGTGTGGCATGTGTGGGCACTATAGTGTGGCATAATGTGGGGGCATTGCAGTGTGGTATAATGTGTGGGGCTCTATAGTGTGGCATAATGCACTACCCTGTGGCATAATATGGGGGGCACTACAGTGTGGCATAATGTTAGTACATGTGTAGTGGTCTAATTTACCCACAACTGACCAGCATTGCAAGGGTTACTGGGTGGCTTACCACTACCTCCCTGATCCCTCCATACTCACCACTACCTATCTGCCATACCCTCCTGACCCCTCCATACCCAACACTATCTCACTTCACTTCCTCCCTGACCCCTCCATACTCACCACTATCTATCTGCACTACCTCCCTGACCCTTCCTTACTCACTACTACCTTTCTGCATTATTCCCTTGACCCTTCCATACCAAACACTCTCTCTGCTATTTGTACTATCCCCTTGGCCCCTCCATACTAAACACTGCACTTCCTACATGACCCCTCCATGTCCACCACAACCTCCCTTGCCCACATAACTGACTGCCATGCACAGGACTAGTTCACTGACCTTGCCCACTAATATATATATTAGTTATTGGCCACACCCCTCAAGTGACTGGCCACACCCCTTTGTGGGCCTCTATTATTGCCTTCCCCGGTGGGCCCTTCATGCTCCAGTCCGCCACTGGACTTGTTTTAATTGGCTTACGAGTCGCATTGTATTGTATAAATACCACATAGCCACTCATATAAAAGTAATATTGTATATAATATGTATACTTATTTATTAGGAATTTTGTGATGCAGTGGGGAGAATTTAAGAAGCAGCAGGTTGCGGGTCTATATTTAAAACTGCACCCGCAGTCAGCGTAAAACCCGGCGCGCTTAACACTGACTGTGGGTACCGTTGTAAATACTCACTTGCAACCCGCCGGGAAGCAGCAGCTTACAGAAGCCGCTGCTTCGTAAATTCTACCCACTGTTTGTAACTTTGTATATCCCTGCCCCTGAAACTGGTTTCGGACTCTCACACTTTACAATTATACAACATAATGAAAGAAAGGAAATCAGGCATGGGATACTCTTCAGCTGGAGCCTCGGGCTTTATGAAGTTCCAGCCACTCGGACAAAGGGGAAGTCCCTGATGTCGAGTATACACAGGTCCCTACCTGTATCCAGAAAGATTATAAAAAACACACACTAGAGGCGCTAAGTGCGGCCAATATCCCTCAAACTCAATACAATTAGATAAGTATGGATGCTAAATGATGACTGCAGCTACCTGGTGTGAGGTGCTATCCCTCAACAAAACAGATAAACTTAAAAAAGAAAGAATAGGAGCGCTGACCACATATAATAACCACAGTTTAATTATTCACATTAGTAGAGACAATGATAAGACACCACATCCAAAATGACATACTGTATACCTATGATAAAAAATCATCATGAGAAAATAAAAACAAAAAATACTACTTGAATATCGGAACCAGCTGTATGCAATAGAAGAGCAGATACCTAATAATCACAAAGCATGTGCACAAACTACTTGTTGGTATATCTCAATGAACACAAAATAAAAGTACACCCACTCCTAGGGTTATAAAGCTGTCTTCATTAACAGCTTATGAGAATTCTCAACGGTCGTTCTTTGAAAGTGTCTTGGTTAGTAAATGTTAGTAGAAATGTCCCAACATCAATATAAAGCTGATTTATATCAGAAAGACTGTCGCTGTTAGAAATAAAAATATGGTATCCTTGCTCTGTCTGAGTAGTTAGCAATCAGAATAAAGATTTCCTGTTTCCCTATCAGAAATGACTAGAGGATCTAGTCCACAATCCAGCAGCATATATTGTATGGTTAGCGATTAGTATTGCCATGCACGGCGATTATTGTACAGTACTCTAACTCTCCATTCACTTACGTGACACTGGAGTAGTTACATGTCCGGGTATACTGGGGCCCCGTATTTATATACCTGCTCCCAAAAATGCTGCGTATAATGGCACTTATCTGTCTTTCTTCAGTCACTGTCTGTCTCCACAGGAGCGTAATGTGGGTACATAACCGGACCAGCGCTTGCACCTTCCTCCTGTCTCCTCACTAGCGTCGGTGTGTAGACATATGATACAGAGATCTTGGCAAGTGCCGATTTTCTGATTGGGTCAGGTATCCTCAGGCTGGTATTCCCACAGGAGGTTAGACTTGACGCGTTTCTCAGTCTCAATCGAACGGCTGTTTCCTCAGAGGTAACACCCATAGATAGCTCCCATTCTTTTACTGTGAGATCCAGCCAATCAGGGCTATTTGTTTTTCACTTGGTGTTTCCCTTTTAAGTTACACAGTATCAGTATACTAACAGTGATAAAACATATCAATATATAAAACATTAAATAAAATGATAACTAATTTGAGGTAGGTATAATCACTAGAGCAGGTTTTTTGTGTGCTCATATCCTATTCTTAAATTAATAATTTGGATGCAAAATAAGAGACCTTTTATCAGGCTGCAATTCGCAGTACTAAATGTAGATATACATTTTCTCAAATGTACATTTAAATGATGCATAATAATAAAAGTAATTTCTGAACAGTCATACTGCAATCTTGTAATGTTTTATGAGACATCTTCTTAGTTCAAATAGCCCACAAACGGGGATCAGATGTATGCTTATATAACACTTATGCCCCGTTTAGATCAATTATATCATTATCTTTTCCCAACAAAAGCAGATATATAATAAAGAGAAATCTTCCACTAAAATAAAAATTTCCCTCCAAGTTAGTTTTTGTAGACCTAATAACATCAGGGAAATGAATGACCAAAATCATAAAATAAGAAATGGCTCTAGAAGATAAAATGATGTTACGAAGGGAAGGGGGGAAAGGAGGGAGAGAAGGGGGAATGGAGGAGAGGAGGAAAACATGCTGCAAAAGGGGGACTGGTTGTATTGGAGGCTGGAACTAAAGGGGACATTAGGCCAGAAATCTCATGAGGGAGGCCTGCAAGATGGTGAACCTCCAGGGACCTGGAGTGGATCACCATATCCCAGACCATCCCCCATGATATAGGGGAACCAGTATGATTTACCACCGGCCGCATGGCTGGCGGTTCAAATCCCGATAGCGGAAGCCCGTCAGTGAAGATCCCGACAGGTAAGCATTTTTCCTATTGACTAACCTAACCTTCCCCCCTAACCCACCCTTAAGGGTGCCTATCCCTAACCTCCCCCCCAAGTGCCTACCCCCCCCTTCCCGTAGCCTAACCCTATTCCTCCCTTCCCCTAGCCTAACCCTAAGCCCCCCCCCCGCGGCTGTCCGAGCCCGTCGCCCGGCTTACCTTCGATCAGTAAGCCGGGTGTCGGGCTCCCGGCGTAGGTCTAATGACAGGCATCGGGAATTCGACCCCTGTCATTAGACACTTGCTGGGATTAGACAGTCGGGATGCCAATGGTCGGCATTTAGACCGTCGGCATCCCGACTGCATACCAATATAGGTGCCTGTATAACATTAAATTCCATTCAGTTCAATTGTATCATTCAACCCATTCAGAATCAATGTTCCTAATTTAAAAATCCAAAAAGCCTCTTTGCGACATAAGGCTCGAAATCCATCACCTTTTCTACCTGTATCCAATGACTTTATTCCCTTGTGGACTAAAATTGCACCACACTGACCCTTGGAAGTCAGTGCATTCAGGATTGAAGCCTCGTATTGGTGCCAACCGCACATTGTATTGGTGGTACTATTTCTTTATGTGAATGAATCCTTTGGAATTTGGAACTCCAAGTAAGTTGATTGGATCTCACGATTATTTTACTTTAATAGATCAGTAGAGGTTTCTCCAGTGGCCGGGACAGCTGCTTATCGGAGCAGCTGTCCTGTCATAAATAAATTAATACATAGAATGGAAAAGCATTCACGATAACAGTGATATGCAGCAATAAGGGGCTCCAGTGATGGATAGGCCTCCTGGGCTCCTGTACTTATTATATAAAGGAAAAGGAAACATTTCTCTCAGCCTAGACTATTTGCTGTTTGCCATCATTATCTCATAATCTTCTGCAGTCACACTGTTAAAATACTGTGTTTATATAACAGAATAAAAGGAAAGCAAAGCGGTGCTGGTTCTATAATAATTGCTTTTTATTTCCATCTACAAATGGTAAATTACACTCATTTAACTTCGCTGAGAGTTAATGTTTTTGCTGAAGGGAGAGGAGTACTCAGACAGATGAGAAAAAGAGAAAGGGTTCCCAGGCGCTCACCTGACTCTTTCTTAGACGGGACTTTCTTGTTGCTGAAAGGCAAAGCAGTGTTTGCTCTTCCACCTAGCTGTGAAAGAGTTATTATCCCCGGTGTGTTTTCATGCTCCCAGCACAGTAATTGCTGGCGTGCCCCTGCATTAGGAAGCCTGGCAGGCAGCAGGTGTGTGTTGCAGAAGTCGTTTGGAAAGCTGCGGCCTCTTTATCATTTCCAACTCCTTCAGATTGCACCGGCGGGTCTCCTGAACATGACTACAAAGCCGGCGAGGTGATTTGTCCTCATTGGAGGCTTGAGCGAGAGGCGCAGAGTGCTGCTCGCAAGAGGGGCCTCCATCCTTCACCGACACACATTAGAGAGGAGGCCGTGCGCAGCTTCTCATCTGTCCTATTAAGAGCGCTCGTCTGTACAGGAAGGAGACGCACACAGTGACCTTAGAGATTAGAGGTGCTTTCACTGCTACAGATGCAGGTTAAAACAATAATTCTCTTGGGCTATTTCTATTTTCAACTTTTTAAATACCCAATACCTGTTATGTTTTTTTTTCTAAAAACAAATTAGCATGCCCTTCTTTATATGCTGTCATGGACGGGGGAGACATCCTCAGGAAATGACTATTGTGTGCTGCTGTCAGGATATGCACTGGATGATGCTGTCAGTTAATGGTAATGGTAGATGTAAGGACTGAACAGTGAGGTTTAGATCACAACCAAACACATAAGAAACAAGTTCAAATTACATTTTAATGGTTTTTTTCTGCCGAAAGTCTCAGCAGTGAGGAATAAATTCCCAAAAACCATTCACAACAGTGGGAAGTGCTGGGATCTGATATAATTAACTCTTTAATAGAAAACAATTAGGTGTCTGTTAATCTATTAAAGTGGAGTTAGGAGTAGCTTGCATTGCAATATATTTAGTTATAGGAGGTGGGAGAAGAGTGCACAGTACAGTCTGTACAATGGACCTCATTTATAATGGGCATTATCACACTCACACTTTCTTCTGTTTTTGTGTTTTTGAGGCCTCTTACCTCACAGTTATGTTTGTTTCCCTCCTGTTGAATATTAGCAAATGTTCTATTGCGAATTGTTTGGAGGATTACGGATATACTTTTTTATTTTATATATATATATATATATATATATATATAAAATAAGTATAAATATTTTTTTTGTTCCTATTGCTTATGTTACTTTTGTGCTGGTTCTTTTTTCTAATTAATTACATTAAAAGTTAAGTTTTATGTTGTTTAACTATACATGGAGTGTGCCCCATACTGTAGTATTGCCTCTCCCCCTGTTTTTAAATTAGAGAAAGTCACAGCATCCATTCAAGAAATTGGGACTGCATTACCCGCACTTACCTGCTCTCCCGGAAGGTTCGGGAGACTTACGATTTGTCAGTTAGTCCCCTAATGCCCTGTACAAGGTGGATCTCCCGCATCACGACTTCCTAGTGAAATGGGCAGGATAGGGAAACTAATACCAGGAATCGTGGGTCTGTAGGGAGGAGGTGGGATCAATATGACGTGAATCAATAAAAATAGCGTCATTTAGACCCGGGATTTGCGGGAGGGGCCTAATAAAGTAAAAAGTCCTGCCCCACCCTTCTCCCGGAGAGGTAAAAGGAAAAGTTGGTATGTATGGATTATCCTTTGTTACTTAGATGAATGCTGGAAATATCCTGTGTTCAGCCTTTAGTAAATTGCAGTCATACATAAATCATGTGCAATCTGCTGTTTCTGCATGATTTTCAGGGGTGAGACGTTTGATAAATAGACCCTTTAACGTCCTAGCACACAAGTACACACACTAGGGAACATTCTTTTTAACAGTTTTGGAGTGTGGAAGGAAACTGATATACCCTGAGAAACCCATACAAACATGGGGAACATATACAAACTCCACACAGATGGAGCCCTGGACAGAAATTAACTTATGACCCCAATGCTGCGAGACAGCAATATTAACCACTGCAGCACCGTGCTGCACAGTTCATGGTGATTCGGTAGTCTGATGGTTCCACTCAGTTTGGTCATTTGGATGTAAAACTGAGGAGAAATAAATTTAGATTTTTAATACATTGTGCAGCCTCTTCCAAAACCATGAAATGCCATTTTAACCTCTGTCAGATATTATCTTATCTAGGAAACTGTGACGGCTAATGATTTCCCTGAATAAAATGCTAGAAGTCACAGTGGCTGTAGAAAGAGAATTAACTGGAGCAAATTGGGCATTTTTTTTATTAACTAATGGTGCTTATTTAATATACTGCAAAAAAAAACCAATAATGTGCTTTAACCTATAGTGACCAATCAAATGTCAGCTTTGATTAGTCCAACCACACTAGACTACTAAAAGCCTATTGATGACTGGTTGCTATGAATTACAGCACATTATTGCTCTTTGCAGCATGTTATGATTGTCTACAAAAGGCCCCCATACATCAGCAATTGATTGCAGCAATTCTACAGTTTGCAATCGGTTGAAAAAGGGAAAAAAATTTATACACAATCGATTGCAGAATTGCCACAAACGATTGAAAAAGGGCAAGATTTTTATACTCAATCGATTGCAAATTGCAGAATTGCTGCAATCAATTGCTGATGTATGGGGGCCTAAAGATGGCCAAACCAGTAATATATTCAGGGGCGTATCTATAATGGGTGCAGGGTGTGCGGGGCACACGGGCCTCTGGGTCCAGGGCGGCCCCGCTCCGCACACCCTGCACCCATAGCATTACTTACCTCTCCAGAGTCCCACGTCGGCTTGGGGTCCGGCGCTGTAAAAATTACTGGAAAATGGCCGCCGTGGCCATCTTCACATTGTATGCGCAGTACACGGAAAATGGCCACCGTGGCCATTTTCCCGGTGACCTGCGCATAACTCTATAGACTCTGAATGCACTCTAGTGTCCAGAGTCTATAACTCCGGCGCTGGCCGCGCACAGCTCAGTGCGCTGCCGGCCGCCGGACAGAGAGGAGGGGCCCGTGTCGGAGACTGCACACGGGCCCCCTCCTCTCTAGAAACGCCCCTGAATATATTGCAGGGCATATCTGGCAACTGGGCCGAGATCACTATTTGTGTGGCTCCAAAATGACCACAATTCCCAACAATTATCTTGATGAAATAGATTGGATCATTATAGAGCATGTTTTTAAATGCAAAAGGTATCAGCTATCTTTTTGGGCTTGCAGTCATACCATTTGTTTAGACCAAGTGTTTAATGACGTTATCTTGTACAAATTTGGCTAGCTATTCTTTTGCACATCGCCCTAGAAGTGTACCAGAACTCACCCGAGTATTGTAATAACTACAGATGTGTGCGGACCCCTGTATTTTGGTTTTGGATCTGGATTCATCTTCGTGTTTTTGTTTTGCAAAACCACCCTCATGTGTTTTGTATCTGTATTTAAAAAAATAAATCAATAAAAAACAGCTAAACTCATGTAATTTGGATCTCTATACATGCAATCCAAAACCTGAGTTCGGTTTTTAAAACAGAGTTCTGAGCTGACCTTGAAATTGAGCCAGGACTTGGAGCCCCTAAATACGGTTGTTGGATCTCTGGGAACATCTCTAGTAATAACTAACATATTCTCTACATGGGAATTATGGGCCTGATTCAGAGATGGACGCAGACCACACAAAGACACAGTGGCTGTGCGATAATATGATAATGCCGCAATAAGCTTCTTGTGTAAATAGTCACCTCCTGCTGGGTTCTAAGATTCGCTGCTGTTTCCGAGGAGAGAAGCATCGGATCATCTGCGTGAACTTCGGTCATCTGAGTAACCCTCAGGTTAGGAGGCAGTCGCTGGCTTCAGCACGCCCAGAAAACAGGGCTGACATGCTCCCATTTTCTGTAATGCTGCCTTTCGCCACCCTGCCACCGCCCCCAAATGCCAGCAGCATATCATTCATTGCAGCAACAGATCTGCTTGCGCAGTGCGGCTTCTGCGCATGCGGAGATCTAGAATCATCGGATATGTATGTAAACATCAGGTTTTTCATACATCTCTGCATTAGGCCCTATGTACTTACTTTTGAAGAACACAAATAAAACTTAAGCACATTCAAGTATAGAGGCATATGCACATTATTCTGACAGTGCTGCACATTCACTTCTTACTATTATTGCAGATGTATTCAGAAGAAACTTTATAGTTAACAGTTATTACAGAACATATTTTAAAATCACGTTTAAATACTGTATATACTGTGTGTGTGTATATATATATATATATACTGTATGTGTATATGTATATATATATATATATATATATATATATATATATATATATATAAAACTCAGCACTCACCATTGTTAAATCACTCACAATAATATATAAATAAATAATGGGGTTTTGGTTCATGGATTGATCAATGCATTTAAGCCTGCAGCCCACATCACGGGACCCCACTTCTCTACAGGTCCTACACTATCTGTCATACTTGTGGAAACCTGGTAGCTGCTATCACAGAGTTTAAACTGAAAAAAAATGTTACCTGGTTTAAAGTTCACCTGCCAACTAATGGCTTTTAAAGGCAAGGCAGTCACCAAACATAGCTTCTATCATACTACCAAAAAGGCAGCTGACACAGGTTATTATAAATGAGCTTGCACAGGGGTGCATGAGAAAGCTATGATCACAAAAGGTTAATTAAAAATTAACCAAATAAACAAAGTCAGAAATCCACTGCACTCGCCACTCCCAGATTTGGGGTGCAGACCTGCACTCGCCATTCCCAGGCGTGGGGTGCAAGTGGCTTGTGACCACATTGCTTAAATAAATAAAAACAGAAAACTCTGCACTTACCAATGTTAAATCACTCACAATAATATATAAATAAATAATGGGGTTTTGGTTCATGGATTGATCAATGCATATATATATATAATACTTGCCTACTCTCCTGGAACCTGCGGAAGGCTCCCGTTTTATCAGGTAGCCCCCCGCACCCCCAGAAGAGTAGACTCTTCTCCTGCATCCTGCCCACTTCCTAGTAAAGTGGGCAGAATGGTGAGACTCTTACCGTCGTTCCGCAATCAGCTGGGAGGGGGCTGGGCTTAATGACGCGGATCTATGCTACTCGTGTCATTTGGCCCCGTTTCATATTCATATACCCACGATTCCCAACATTTTGTTGCGAGGGGGCGGGGCCTAAAGACGCGATAGTCCGATAGCCCCCATCACTGCCTATTTCTCCCGGAGAGCCGACCTCAGATGTTGGTAGGTGTGATATAACATCTGTATATATAAAATCACCCACAACGTATAGTCTAGATATTTATAAATAAGTGTTTATCACACCATAAATTATGTAACAAATTTAAACTAATTTTTATGCAAATCTGGACTATTGGTGGCCCCCGTGGTATTCTGGTTAGTCTCACATTGGTGCACCCTTAATTCACACAAAAACATAAACACGTTCATTTGCTGTTTAGTTGTTTTTTCCTAGTGTATCAAAAATACAGTGTTCAGAACCAAATTATCCTATGAACATATTACTCTATTCATATTAAAATGTCAAATGATAGTATTTGATGCTACTAATAATCTTAACTGGCAGACACAGCCCTGTGTTGCACCCACAATCTCTCTGTGTCCCCATTATAATTTAATTCTCCAGCTCACATTTCCTTTCTAGTATGAAGAACAATCCATTTATCCTTGTGTGCTAAATCAGATCCCAGAGATTTTTTGTCTCCCCGCCAAATACTGTCCTTTTTACGATCAGGTTTCAAAGGATCTGTCTTGTTGCAGCAAGACATAATTAATATAATTAAAATAAAAAACAGTTACTTTAAGCCAGATTTGCATAGGCCCCAGGACGCAATGCAGCAGTTCTTGACGGGATGTATTTTATAGGTGATAAAGATGTCGCTTTCGGCTTGATTCACTTTTCCTCTGTCCTGAAGATAAATTAGGATTGAGGTGCTACACGACAATAGAAGTAGACCTGAAATAAAGCTCCCCTTTGTTAGGAAAGGTTACATCTGGGACATACAGTAGGGGTAACATCTGCTTCGTTCGTGTTAACATACAATATGTATTTGTTACATGCATGAGCTCTGCTTGGGATCTCAATTAAGTTAAACATCCTTTTTTACGAGAGATAAACTTTATGGTAAGTCGTACGGCATAGTGTGAAAGCATAATTATAATAATTTTATGACAAAGGCTTATCAACTACCTGTGATTAAACTGTAAATCCCAAGACCTCCTAAAATTGTGATTTTCTAGCTGTGTTAACAATAATGCTATGCAACATTTCCTAAATCCTTTCCCTCTTTTGCATAATCTTTTTTTCCCCGTCCATGCGTCACTGCTCTTCTTATTCATCTCTCTTTAGTTCTGTAATTTTGTTTATTTCTACAGCTAGAGCTAAGTCAGAACAGTATAATAGGGCATTTGATAACCGAACATCCATTAACGCAATTTAACCCATAGGTTATTGATAGGGGGTTGTTTTAATATTTTCTAGTTTGTGTCCATTTTTTTTTTTTGCTTAAGACACCAATTTTCATACAACGCATATGCAGATAATATTCCTATGCATACATTGACTTATATCGCCTTATGCCTGGAGAGCCAGGATGGGAGCAAGAGAGTACCGTAAGGGATTGCGACACAGTTTGATGTGGGTGCAACATACCCTTCTTACTGTACTGATACCTGAAGCTGAGAGTATATAACCAATTAGCCTCATTGCTTTATTACATGGTCTATTCACATTATGTAATTTCCACTGGACTACTGCAGCAAAGAAGAATAACATCTTACTAAATGTTACATCTTTGTATATCATTTAATAAATAAGATTGCCAAGGCAATATCTTCTCTTGTGTATATCACATTTAATTATATTATATTTTGAATAAATACTTAAATAGGGTAATGTATTTACTACTACGCCATTGTGGGACATCTTTATACACGTGTTAGGCCATAGTTGCCTACCCTCCTGGATCCTCCAGAAGAGTCCCGCTTCAAGCTCGAATCTTTCTCTACCTTGCATTCTAAATCAAATCGGAATTTCTGGGCAAGTATAGTTATTGCTGTAGTCACTATGACTGCTGCCCAAGCTCATCAGCCTCTGCCGTAGAATCTCAGCAAATCACTGTTGGACCCCCAGCAGGATGGTAGACAGGATTGCCTGACCCCTGTGATCAGCAGCATTTGCTGCTATTAATAGCGTGTGTTAGAATGTTTTATTAGTAATCTTTAGTGAAACACACAGATAGGACAATTCAACAAAAAGTTTTAAAATCTGTTTTTTTTTTTACCAAGAGATGATTATTAAAATAAGTCTTTAATTTTTATCATATGTTGAAAACCAACGGTATTTAGGCAGATTATAAGGTTCAAAAGTAGTTGCATAGGCATCACATTTATCATGTATATTGTGCTGGCAGCAACATTTCCTCAAATAAATTGCTATTAATATTATATAGAAATGTCTCGCAACAAGCATTTAAATATATTTACGCCCATATGTGGAGCTAGTCACATGCTGGGTGGAGCATAACACGTCCCCTCAACGGCATGCAGTGCATTCTACTAGCAACTAGAATGTCCCTGAAACTAGTTTTCAAAAGTAGGCAAGTATGTGTTAGGCCAGATTGTTAGAACTAGGTTCCATCATGATTCCGTCATGGCAGGGGTCTCCAGGCCTCCTGTTATGTGAACTGCAGTTCTGGATCTCACCAGCGGGGCTGCTATTCTGACTCTGCTCTGCGGCCAGGTGTCAGGTAATTGACTACTCATTCACCAGCATGGATTAACTTGACACCTGTGGCCAGGTGTCAGGTACTGTAATTGACTACTTGATTAACTTGACACTTGGTTACTTAAATCTGCCTGGGTCATCAATGGTTCTGGACTTGTGTTTCTTTGAGCTCCTGTGTATTGTGCCTGCCAAACTAAGTAACTTCTGTCTGTTCTTTGTTCAGATATACTAGACTTTAGTTGTTTCTCCATTGTTCCCATTCTCATCTCCGGTGTTTATCTGCATTTTCCTTGTTAATCTGCATTTCCAAGATTATCTGCATCCCTTGCTGCTGTATCCTTCCTCAATAAACACCCTTTTAAATATATTACTATGGACCTGATTCAGACCCGCTCGCTAAGGCGCGAGTTTCACCCATCTGCGCATGAACATAATTCTCAGTGCGTGTGCGCAAGCCATTCGTTGCGATATGATTTAGGTAGCTCGTAAGCCACTATCAGGTCGCTGCTTTGAGTGACAGGAAAGGCCATTTGTAGGTAGTAACAGGGGAAGGTGCTTGTGAACGAGGGAGTGGATGTGCGAACGCAGGCGTGTCTGGCCGCCAAAACGCTGTTTAAAGCGCGTGCATACTTAGCAAAGTAGCGTCATTGTACATGTCACGTGCATGTATTTCAGCCAGCGCTGATCGCTGTGCTTGCGGCAGGCTAAGGCAACCCCAAGGGCTGCGAGCAGCTCCGATGGCTCATGATAGTCCCGATTAATCATACATTTCCCGGAGATGACGTGTGTTGTGAGTGGCAAGGGGGCGTCTTCAGACATTTGCAAGCGCACATTGCCGTAGCTCGCTAAAACATAGTGGGCGTCCTTACGCGACGCAGTGCGAGCGCTTAATTTAAATATCCGCCCACTTTTTGCCAGCGAGCGTTCGCATCTTGCGAGCGGGTCTGAATGAGCTCCTATATTCTGTGACTAGTTGCTCAACTGCATCCAGGGAGTTAATAACAGAATGACCCGGCCAAACAAATTAGAAAATGTTGGAGAGTTAATCATTCTGACTACTCCCAGACAGCCCTATGTTGCAGAACTTCCTGAGGGGCTCTGTAATACCACTGCTCCCTAAGAATCTGTTTCACCATGCTCTCTGTATATGGACATTATGCTACTGCATGCTCAGATACAGGAGCACAGGCTCTGCCTATTTTGTCTGAACTCCTTCTGAAAATGTCAGCACTCCTCTGCAGGGCCGGATTAAGGGGAGGACGACAGGGGCGGTCAACTTGGGGCCCCCACACACAGAGGGGCCCCCACCACTAGAGAACGCAGGGGGGGGGGTTTCTGAGTACTTAGAACCCCCCTGACGGACCAATTCCCCCTTCTACTGTTGCCAAAATGGTGGCAGAGCCAACCTGACAAGCCCCACCCCATATGATCCATGAATCGCGGTGTACGGCATGAGCGGGTGGAGCCTAATGAAGTGAGCAGCAGCTGCATAGAGTGTAAGTGTACTGTATGTGTACTGTTTTATTATTTATACTGTATATGTGTATGTATGTGTTATTGTATATACAGTACAGTATATGTTTGTGTATATATGTTTGTGTTATTGTGTATATACAGTATGTTAGTGTGTGTATGTGTTAGTGTGTATGTATGTGTTAATGTGTTTATACTGTGCATGTATATGTTAGTGTGTTTGTATTTATGTGTGTGTATACTGTAAATGTGTGTGTTAGTGTGTATGTTATATAAAATGTTTGCTACATATAAATTATATATATGTGTGTGTGTTTAATGTGTGGCAGATGAGGGGAGTACGCTCCATGTGACTTGGTGGGGGCCCCCACTACTTAGTTGCCCCAGGGCCCCCACAAGCCTTAATCCGGCCCTGCTCCTCTGGGTTGTTTCCCCTTCCAGTACTGATACAGTTCCTGAACTGCTGACAGGAGGCTGCACTGCTGCACCACAAAAGGGGCTTTCTAGCGACATCCATTCTCAAAGGCAAGGGCACTCAGTTTGGCTTCCAGCAGTATTGCAGTATTCTGGTTGGCTACCAGTAGGATAGCACTCGGGTTGATAGCCGGCAGGACGGCACTGGGGTTGGCGACTGGCAGGGTAGCACTATAAAATAATGGGTTATGAGATAACTAGCATTGTGAAGCAACCCGAGAATAGCAGCAAGCTAGAAGGACGGCACCCTCTCAGGCACAGACAGACAGATGAGGTTGTCCTGGGAGCATCAGAACTGGACTATGGAGCAATGGAAGATGGTGTCCTGGTCTGATGAATCACATTTTATTTTACATTATGTGGACCACCGGATGTATGTGCTTTGTTTACCTGGGGAAGAGATTGCACTAGATTGCACTGTGGAAGAAGGCAAGGCGGCGGACACAGCATGATGCTCTGGGCAATGTTCTGCCGGGAAACCTTTGGTCCTGGTATTCTTGTTGTTTTTACATTGACACATACTACCTACCTAAACATTGTTGCAGACCGGGCACATCCCTTCATGGCAATGGTATCCCCTCATGGTAATGGCCTTTTTCTGCAGGATAATGCGCCCCGCCACACTGCAAACATTGTTCAGGAATGGTTTGAGGAATATGACAAAGAGTTCAGGGTGTTGACTTGGCCTCCGAATTTCCCAGATTTCTATCCGATTAAGCATTTGTGGGATGTACTGAAAAAACAAGTCCCAGCCATGGAGGCTCCACCTCGCAACTTACAGGACAAAGGATCTGCTCTAACGTCTGGGTGCCAGCAGGGCTGGCAACAGAAATCTCGGGGCCCGGTACACTGATGTCTCTGGGGGCCCCAGCTTCTCACCATCACCCTGATCCCGCACATCCCTCCCCTGCATGTGTGATATGTGAAGCATGAGAATGTTAACTAAAAGATACGCCGGCCTTTACATAAAGTAAAAAAGCATACACTATGACTTACCACACTGTCTCCCTCTCTCTCACTGATGATGCAGACTGTAGTTCTTGTCTGCCGTCTCTTGCAAGGTCTTCCTTATGACAGTGCTGTGGATGCCTCATGGGTAGGAGGAATGGTGTCAGCAGGCAGGGGTGTATCTAGAGGTCTGGGCGCCCCTGGCAAAATAGGGGCATGGCGACCCCACCCCATTGGCAGTTAGTAAACAGACACCGTAATGGCTGTAGGAGTATCATTCACCCCCCTCCCTCGCTGTCCAGCAGTGATGCTTATGACTGAGAGATCAGACTTGACAGAACTGGCCAGTGGCGAATGCAGGATTTTTAGTGGGGGGGTTTCTATATATATATATATATATATATATATATATTACACACACACACACACACACACACACATAAACACTGATCATACACACGCTCTGCTGCTTGGACCTCCTCCTAGGTGCCGGGCTGCTGGGCGGCCGTGATACGCCTTCTCCCACGATGACATGCTCCCTCTGAAAGGTCTTTAACTGCAGCACAGGCACGCTGCCTGGACCCTGCCGGTTCAGCTGTCAGTGCTTCCGCGTAAGGTGGTATGACAAGGAAGCGCCGACAGCTAAACAGGCATTGGCCGGGAAGCTCCCTCTGATTATAGTGGGTGGCCTGTGGCCAGTGTCTCTGTCTCTAAGAAAACAATTTGGCCTGTTAGGGGGGTTCTGCTACTGCTGGCCGCGGATGGCACTGCCGGGTGGTGCCAGCGCCCCCCAACCGGCTGGCGCCCCTGGCGAGTGCCATCCTGGCCAATAGGGAAATACACCCCTGTCTACACCCCTGTCAGCAGGCAGCAATCCACAGTCCTCAGCCCCTCATCACAATCCTCAGTCCAGAAGCCCTCCATCACCTTCCATCCCCAGCCCCCATCACCTTCCTCTGCCTCAGCCCGTGTGACCTTCAACCCTCAACTCCCATCACCTTCCTCTGCCCTCAGCCTATCACCTCATGCCTCCTGCACCTCCTTCTGCCCCATCACCTTCCCCTGCACATAGCCTGTGTCACCCTCTGCCCCCAGCACTTTCTTCTGCCCCAGCCCCTTCTGTCCCCAGCCCCCTTCCTCTGCCCCCAGCACCTTCTAATGCAACCAGCCCCTACCTCTGTGCCCAGCTACCTTCAACTTCTTCCCCAGCACCCATTCTGTTCTCCTGCCCACCGCCCCTGTTCCTCATTCCCTTTCCCCTACAAAATGCAGCCTGCCTGACGGGCAGAGATGCGCGGCGTCATGATCTATGACGTCACGCCGCCGCATTGCTCATAAGGTCAGACGCACGGCATTCAGCAGGTCCCGGCCTGGGCTGTGGCTGAGCCACAAGGAGGAGGCCAGGCTACAAGGAACAGAGCAGGGGCTGGGCGGCGGCTATGGGCCCAGCGGCCGGGGCAGTGAGTCCATGGCCCTGTTATCTGTTATGTGCCCGTCCGGTCCTTGGGGCCCCTCTGGACCACGGTACGGGTGTACCCCTAGTCCACCCTGTCGCCGGGCCTGGGTGCCAGATACTACAGGACACTTCAGAGATCCATGCCTTGACCAGTCAGAGCTATTTTGGTAGTACGAAGGAGATCTACACAATATTAGGCAGGCAGTGTCAGGAGGCGCGGTGGCCAGCGCGGCATTTCACTACCTCCTCAGATTTCGCTGGTTGCTATTGGAGCATCAGCGTCATTAGCCGCTTTGCATGCTGGTCCCGGTCATCCCTAGGAGACTGGAACGCCAGTGTATGTGATCAGAGGCTGTGCAGAAATGACTACAGCTGGTGACTAATTGCTGGGCTACTCACTAGTTGCTCTCCTACGTACAGCACCACCTGTTGCTTATTTCACTTGCAGGGGTTATTAAAATTAATATCTTGTGCTCCCAATTAGGATTTTAAGCAGCGGTCTATTATTTTATTAGGTCAGAAAAACTGGCTAATCTGTAATATTTAAGTGCTGATAGACGCGCTTGTTATTGTGAAGTTGCCTCTGAAAAATACAATGTTATCTATATGGACCGATAATGTTTAAAATACAACACATTCAATGCATATACACGGACACAAAATGTTTATAGCGCTTTCTGTGACACTTTTATGGTTTGTGTTAATAGGATACACCATCACTGATAGTATAAAAAGTTCAACAGTAGCAGTGAAAAAATGCTTGCCCTACCTTTCCCTATACAGCCAACTTGATGCAGAGAGCATCTTTGTGCCTGCCATATAGCATCCCAGTCAAGGGCGTAGCTATAGTAGGTGCGGTGATTGTGGCTACTACAGAGCCAAGGAGCCCGTCCCTCTCCCTGCACTAACCTACACAGCCATCTCCCCGGCTTTTCTATTCTCACCAGAGTGCAGCTGCAGGGCATCTGGGCCGGGAGCTGATCCAAGCTACAGCCATCAGTAGCTGCTGCCTGCATGCATTGTGATGTCACAATGCAGGTCACAGCCCTATATAATGGATGCCCAGCTACTGGCAGCCATTTTGTGGTGCCATTTTGTCCTACATTGATGAGTAGTTCCTGCTTTATTAGACAACTTTGGCTAACGACTACTTATATGAACTTTGGATTATATCTTCCAATAAGGTCCTGAACAGCCTGAATCTGAATAACATCTTCAGGTAAGTACTTTATAACAAATATTGGCCTATCCCCCTTATCCCTTCAGACACGTCCCTCCATTTTATCTGCAGTTTTTAACTTAGAAACAATGGATAAAGCAAATTATTCATCTGATATGACCAATACAGCAAAATATGTAATAGTGGGATAACTCCACTACTACCACTCCGGCGCTAATCAGCACAATCGCTGGGAGAATTACATATTTCTACTACCCCCAACCCATCGATTCTGTGTAACTTTAGTGCGATATTATTTTTGTCATTTATCTCATGGTCAGAGATATATGATGAAGTATCAGCTACCGGTATACATTCTTTCCCCCTTTCCCTTGCTCCCTGCTTAATATAGTAATAACAAGTAAAATACAATTTGAGACATTTATTTAAGACAGGGGTGGGGAACCTTTTTTCTGCCAAGGGACATTTTGATTTTTAGAAAATCATTCGGGGGCCATACAAAATTATTAACTTAAAATTTGCCTCCTATATTTGGTTAAAAACATTATGAACTCACACTTAATGCTATGGCTGTAAGTAACTGCTTCTCTTTGGTATGTTGCCAGGCAGAGTCTGGAGGGGCAGTCCCTATGGATGTGTGACAGGCAGATTGATAAGGCAGCACTGGGTCCTCTCAGTCCTAACCAGCCTGATGACAGCACAGACTGTACACGCCCCCTGCTGTGCCACCACTGCCTGCTTGCCCGCGCTGTTAGGCTGAGACCCTGCACGCCCCTGCACTATGCATATGACAGCCCTGATTCCCCCCCCTTGTGCGCTGCCTGTCTGTCGCCGCTGATGGGTAGAGAGCCCTGCATGCCACTCAATGACAGCCCTGACACCCTGATTCCCCCCCCTGTGCTACCTACCGCTGCTGATAGGGGGAGAGCACCTGCACTAATCTGCCCGATGACAGCCCTGATACCCTCCACCGCTGTGCTACCTCCCACCGCTGATAGCCGATGACAGCCCTGACACACACACCCTCCCCCCGCTGTGCTACCTGCCGCCGCTGATAGCGCAGCGGGGGGAAGGGGTGTGTCAGGGCTGTCATTGGCTATCAGCCGCCGATGACAATCCTGACATATCCCCTCTCCCCCGCTGCGCTACCTGCCGCCGATGACAATCCTGATATCCCCGGTCTCACGCGCCACCTGCCGCCGCTGACAGCCGCTACACTACGCTGATTCTGCTGCTACCGCTGACAGCCGGCCGGGCCGGACCCCCCACCCCAGATTTAAGATATCAGTGATGGTAATGGCTGAGGTGACCTATAAGTATGCTAGGCAAAAATATTTTCTTGTATTCCTTTATATCCCTTCCAAGATGCTAATGTTTGTATCAAACTTGGCAACCTCACCTTAATTGATGCACTTGTTATATGCTATCGTTTGACTGGTATTTTTCCTTTCCTTTACCTATACTTATTTTCAAGGCTAAATTATTAGTAAAGAATATTATTATTATTATATGTATGTACGTAATTATTTGCTATTATTTTAGTTTGTTTTATGTTACTATTTAACTGACAAAACAAGTATAATCGTGTGCGACAGATCAATTAATCAGAGCACTTTGGGCGGAGATCCTGCAGGTATAAGTTCACTGGAGTTTTAATTTCAATATTTGTAGACATCTGATTTTTAATACGGGCACTAACACTCTTGACCACTCCCCCATCACCACCCCTAAACACTGACGTCTCTTAACTGCCTATGCGATGGCTTTCTATCTGCATGCGTGATCGCAGTGCAATTGCAATGCTATCCTGCGCACGCGCGTTGCGGTGCATACGCATGCACAGTACGCACCATCGGCTGACATACGCGGTTGCATTTGCGATCCACGTAAATCAGGCCCTTGGACCCTTGTTGCTCGATTCCTGTTAGTAGTGTTGGACAAAACAAATTATATACATCTACCAGTGAAGCCTACGACCAATCCGGCCTGCTTTTTAGATACGCATAGTAATTCTAGTCTACATCAGTATTTTCAGTATGGTTTCCTATAGTTTAGTAAAATTAGCCAGTATTTTGGTTTGCTATTATATAGAGGTATGTTATCTCATAACTTGCCACTAGTTAAAGTCAATATTCTGCAGACTAGAGTACGAGAATGCCAAATAAACTATCCCTGAGTTGGTTTAATCACAATTGTATTTTGATTGCTAAATAGTGTGTGTTTCTGTTAGTTTGATAAAGGGATCTTCATTTGTGCACTGTGTGTTTGGATGTTTATGTAATTTCCCTCACCCCATTTATGAGAGAGGAGGAGTCAAGTGTTTAGGGGGGAGGTCTTGTTGGCTGGGACCCACTCTTTTACTCTCCAGAGGTGAATCCTCTAGCTGGTTGGTAACTGAGGCCCTGATTCAAAGCCGGACGCTCTGGCAGAGCGCTCGCTCTGAATCAGGGCGTCTTTTTTTTTTTTTTTATGGAGGGGCCTCCTGGCCGCTCGCATTGCTGTGGGTTGCCAAGACCATCGCGACCATCGGGCTTGCGTCGGGACCCTCGTGGCCGCAAGCCCCAGAGAGCTTTCGGCTCAAACAGTGATGTCAGTGGGGCCGCCCCCAAACGGTAGGCGTTCTCATGGGAACGCCTCCGTCTGGGCAGCCACCCCCTGGCCCGCCCACCAAAGGGGGCGTGCTGTCACTCAACATCGACAGCACGCCCCCTTTGTTGCGAGATCCGGAACGACAGATTGCCCGCTCTGTCATGTGCATGTGCTCTGGGCCACCATCGACCCGGTTGCGAGCGCTCAGCGCTTGCGACCGGGTCTGAATCAGGCCCTGAGTACACAGGACTTTCCTGTGAGGGAGTTTCCCAGCTGCTGGACTTGTGGCGGTTGTTCCCCTTCTGTCAGGAGGGCCAGATTAACAATTGGGTGGATAGAGCTCCACCTCCATGCCTCCACATAAAAATAGGCCCATCTTCATGGTAGCATGGTGAT
The DNA here is from genome assembly GCA_031769625.1 of Taudactylus pleione. Lineage (NCBI taxonomy): Eukaryota > Metazoa > Chordata > Amphibia > Anura > Myobatrachidae > Taudactylus > Taudactylus pleione. The sequence goes on from JAUIMM010000121.1 coordinate 8,326,390, forward strand.
GACCAACTGCATAAAACAGTCAGCTATAAGTCTTAACTATTAAAATGGTATTTCTATTTTTTCTCACAAAATCCTGCACTTTTTCTATTTTTATGTATTTAGGGAGACAGTGCGGCTGAGTGTGGGAGGTGACTACACCCACATGGCACTGGTCACAGATTCTTACTTTCTCAATATAGACAATTGAACATATACAGACCAGGGGCATATCTATAATGAGTGCAGGATGTTTGGTGCCCACATCGCACACCCTGCACCCATATTTTGTAATACCTCTCCGAGGTCCCAAATCGGGTGTCTCAGCCCTGCACAAAATGCCGGAAAATGGGCACCACGTTTTGCGCATGCGCTCTGAGGAAATCGCTGGGAAAATGGCGGCCGCACCATTTCCCCAGCTTCCTCTGGGCACAGACTAGTGCTCAGAGTCTACTGATGCTGTGGCCGACGGGGTCAGCCTTCAGTCTGCTGCCGCCGGGGAGAGAGGAGGGGGCCCCAAATGGGGAATGCACATGGGACCCCTTCTCTCTTAATAGACCTCTGTTCCAAGCCCTTGTAGCCCTTAATGCGGCCCTGCCTGTCAGCCATGGTTAGGCAAATCTGTACAAAATCGGGATATGTGCAAGTGAATATCATCGATTCACTGCATCTGACATCACCGCTGCGTCCGACTCAGATTCAGGCCCTTAAACTTTATCCAGTGAGACTTATGCTCTCATTAAGTGTTATTTCTCACCCTGATGCGACCATGTTGCACAACGTTGTTGTGGAGTGAAAAGTGTAGACAGATAGTTTGGACAAGTAAATTCCCAGCTAAACTTTAAAATAGCAGAGCTATTCAGTAAGCTGTTCAGTATTTGCATGCTCCGTGCAACGTAGTAGCAACGCAGTATTTAGACATTGTAAAACATACAGTACAATATGGCATTTATGTACCATTTACTGCAACATAGTTTGTCCAGGTGCCGTAGCTAGACATTTTGGTGCTCTGTGCCAGAAAGAGCTTTGGTGCCCCCCCCCCCCACCCATCGTAAACAGGGACAGTGCACACCACAGGTGTTCAGGCCAAAAAAAAGGGCATGGTCTCATAGAGAAAGGGCGTGGCCACACTATAGTACCCCCAAATCACATTACGCCACACAGTAGTGCCCCTTATTTACATTACACTACATACTTGTAGTAGTGTCCCTTATACACATTATGCTAAATTGTAGTAGTGCCCCTTATACATTACGCCATACAGTAGTTCAAATGCCAAAAACAAAAAATTCGACATTAAGCAGAATCTCAGCTGCAATTCGGTGTTGTGTATCTACTGGAATGTCCATGCGGCCTTCAGTACATTGGCCGCATAAATAATTATAAAATTGAAGACAAGGATTGGAGAACAAATTGATAACATAAAAAAGGGGTTCACAGCACACAGCGTCTCCAATTACTTTCTACTACACCATCAAAAAGATCCGAGAGGTATGAATTTCTTAGCAATAAGAAAAATTTAAAGACTGGAGAGGGGGTCAATACCAAGAAAGAATCTCAAAGTCAGAAACTGAATGGATTTATAAAATGGGAACCCTCCATCCAAAAGGTCTGAACATAGACTTTGATTTGGGAGCATTTCTAAAAGCCTGAAGACAGACACAGGAGATGAGGAACTGATTAAATCCAATGCATCAGCAGTATTAATCTATTAGTTTGACGCAATTTATTAATTAAATCAAAACTTCTTTTATACAAAACATACATTATATCTATGCATCGTATCTTTTACATATCTTTTACATTTATCAAATATTTTCATATATATTTTTCATTTTAATAGAACCTGGCAATAATCTGTATACATTGTTATACACAATTGATATTATGAATAAAGGTACTTTTTGTAGCTAATTTTTTAGAACATACAGTATCAATTGATTTTAAAGGCAACTGTTTATTTTAAATACATCCGTTTAATTTATGTTTTGCACACAAACGAATAAAGTACATTTTAATATATTTATTATATATATTTTTTCCGATTATGTGGTCTAACACACACAGCCTCATTTTATAATTTCCCAAGAACAAGCAAAGAGGGATCTAAGGCATTTATCCAATGGTTCAATTAAGTAGCCAATTAAGACAGTCCCTCAGGAATAAAATGAGGCAAAATTCACCTCACAGACACCTTGATAAAGTCATCCATGACGAAACGCGTTGGTGTAAGAATGACCCCATACTGATGTCAACACAGAGTGGACGCGAGCACACGAGGCAGCAAGAACTCCCAACTTAAACAGCGGCTTTCTGCTTAGAGCCTGGGAGAGAACACAGTCTGGACGAGTGAAAGCGGAAGTCAGACGGGCAATTTACACAGCAGACTGAGCTCGTTCCAACTGCTGCAAGACTCCAACAACCGTCAGCTCATACCGCCGCTAGGGAAAGGTAGGGTGTTAATCAGCCGGTGCTCCGGACACAGCCCCATTGTCAGTTACGGGAGATCTGGACTAACATGCATATTTTCACAAAAAGAGCTATAAACACCCTTATTTCTTGATATATATTGAGTCCACTCTATATTCAGACATTTCCGGTCCTAGACACATTTTTAATAATCATTTTTAATTGTTTTCATTGTATTTATTTATGTTCATATTATTTCTTTTGATATCAGTTCTGACATTTCCATACCCATATCTATAGATATTTATTGCACATGATCTTCATCTTAGATGCATTGGTCAGCTAAGCACCATATAGATTTTATTTAGTTAAATACAAGCACGTCTATCAAATTTGCATTTACCATATATTTTAGTCAGTTTTTCTGATGAAACTAATAGACAGCTGCTTACACAAATATTGGGAGCGCAATATACCACAAATCCATACAGTAGTAATGCCCCTTACACACTTGTGGAGTTTGCCCTTACACATTATGCCACAAAGTACAACTTCCCCCTCCTCCCTTACATATTATGCCACACAGTACAACTACCCCCCCTCCTCCCTTACACATTATGCCACACAGTACAACTCCCCCTCCTCCCTTACATATGCCACACAGTACAACTCCTACCTTACATATTATGCCACACAGTACAACTCTCCCCCTCCTCCCATACACATTATACCACACAATACAACCCCCCCTCCTCCCTTACATATTATGCCGCACAGTACAACTCCCCCCCCCCCTCCTCCCTAACTATACTTGATTTAAACCTCTATACGCTCCTGCCTATACCTTCTAAATCCTACATATACCTTCTAGAATTGTCGCTGTTTGAGTACGCAGTCATACAATAAATAAATGCCTTCAAACTTTGAAATTTGTTTCCAACGCACTAAGGTTATTATTCAACATAAAAACAGTAGGTTACACGCTGTGATCTAAAGACAATTTTGCGCAAAGAAATCATACAGACCCAAGGTAAAGTTATTACATACGCACGCGCTCTGGGACCAGTTACCGACATCAACAAGAAACCTCCGTCAACAGCATCAGCAAGAAGACTACAGATTGGGGTCAGAACGCACTCATATAACCTTACAGAAATAGGCAATACAATAGGCAAGTTTGGCATGATTCCATTGGTTCTCCGTCACGGTGCTTCTGTTACAGGACATTTAACAGGTCACTTCAAATGGACACAGGTCAGCCTCCGACAGCCTTTTGTCTCCTTTTTCCCACTGCATGCAAATCTAAGCTGCTAACATTACATAGTACATTTTAGTGTTTTAACTCTCTACAGTCCATAAGTTGCGAACGCATGTTGCGATCTTCTCCACGATGACACCGGAAAGCTGTTGAGACAGAGTAGATCAGTACAACACCAAACATGGTTTGCTTATCATGTACTAAACCTTAGATATCAAATAGTCTTTATTTCACAACATTAGTAATAAATGAATAAACCCTGAATATTACACTTTGAAGCTATGGAACCTTTTATGTGAGTGTGCAGTGTGTAAGTATGAGGGATTTGGGAAAGGATGCTAGTTAGAGTTCATCATGGTACGTGTTTGCAGGGTTGATCCCTTGTATGTATCAGTGACTGTCTGTATTTATGTAGTGAGGACTTTTAACTTGAGGCAGATGCGTACGCATGAAGCTAATAAACAGCGTTCGCATGCGGGGTATTATGCATTTGCTAATGTGCATCGTGTTAACAGCGCAACGGTGTGTATTTAATGTGTGTATGGGGTATGGTGAAATATGCGATCGCATGATGCTAATAATAACATCGCCGTATGCACTTAAGTGTGAGTTTTTCTAAAATGGCGCTGGGAGGCCATTCGCAAAATGGCGTCGTGCAGATCTAATTTTTAAGATGGTGTATTGTGGCCATTCGCAAGATGGCGTGTTTCCAATCTAATTTTAAACTGATTCTGTCTCAGCCAATTATCCAGCTTCGACATCCCTTACATATTATGCCACACAGTACAACTCCCCCTCCTCCCTTACACATTATGCAACACAGTACAACTCCCCCCCTCCTCCCTTCCATATTATGTCACACGGTACAACACACTGGCAGGATTTCTAGAGCAGTGGTTCCCAAACTTTTTTGTAACACAGCGCCCTAGAGTATAACCTTTGTTTCCTCGGCACCCCTGGGCTAAAAGTGTTTTATTGAGAAAATGAAATTAAGTAAATTGTGCTTATACTTATATGTCACCCTTAGGTTCAGTTCCATGGTGGATGACAGGGTTACCCTTCATTTTGTCCACATATTTATTTGACTGCCAGTCATTAGCACTGGTTTTGCCTATCACACTGAGTAAAAATGATTTTTATTTGGTATTGGACCAACAACCCGAGGCACCCCTGCAAGTGCCCTAACTACCCCAGGGTTCCACGGCACCCAGTTTGGGAACCACTGTTCTAGGGGGAGGTTTCCAAGTACTTGATTTTAAAGCAAGTGTCTTTAGTCCATGAGGGCCTAATCAGCTCTTAACCAGCCGTAATACACATTATATGATGTATAGTGTAATGTGTAAGTAATAATTCCAGCATATACAAGACCAGCGATCACAGTAAAGCTGGCCACACATCTAAAGATTATCTGTCCAACCAGCCAACTATTTGATTGGTTGGAATGAAAATCTGGTAAGGTATGAAGGCAAATGGCAAGCAGCAATTTGCTCCCAAACGCCAGAAAATGGACAAAAAGTACTGTTTGAAAACCCGCCTGCGTTTGCCTATGCAGCAACACCCCCCCCTCCTCCCTTACATATTATGCCACACAGTAACACTCCCCCGCCTCCTCCCTTACACATTATGCCACACATTACAACTCCCCCCTTCTTCCTTACATATTATGCCACGGCACCACTCCACCGCCTGCCCCTCTTTGTAACAGTGTTAACAACCCAGTGGACCGGACCTCACCTGGCAGGTTCTGTCACTGTCCAGTGTCCTGGTGTCCACACAGCTCAGCCACAGCGTGCCGCTCCCTGGCTGACCCACCCAACAGCAGCAGCTCCTCCGCAGAGAGACTTTACCCACGGAACTGTGAGAGTCTTGGGCGGGGACGTCTCTCCTGTCCCAATAGATACAGGGCTTGTTGCACTTGCCGGGACTCGGGAGGCGGCGCCGGAGACTCAGACTGAGTGAGTCACACTCTGTCACATGTAAGGGGGAAGCTGGAGGCTGCGGCCGTTAACTGTCCTCCTGCTGGGAGCCACGGCCGCCCAGCACCAGCAGAGAGACTAGAGTGAAAATGAGGTGGATGGCCTTTGTTCCGCCTTCAGGACAGTTGCGCTTTGTGCAGTGGCACCAGCCACACCACCCTAGCTACAGCCCTGCCAGGTGCACATTTGCTGCCTTCATCTTGATTTATTCCTAACTCTAAAATGGACCCAGAAGATCACAGAGGTGCACACTGTGTTGATGGCGCACGCAAGCAGCCGATGTCTTCAGTCTGTGCATGCATCCGAGCCACACTGCACATGCATCCCGATGGTTACCTTCAGGATCCGCAGAACAAATTTAGATGCAAAGAGAGGCAATGTCAGAGGGTGTGTCTGGGTGGTAACAGGTGGGTGCCTAGCCAGACATGGGCTTGTCGCGGTCAGCAACTGTGTCTTTGCTGCAGTTGCACTGACGCTAGCGGCCATGTTCAGACAGAGATTCTGCGCCTCCATAGGGCTGGTGCTACAGTATGTCCAGTGGTGCAACTGATGTGCGCCCAATGCTGCTTCTTAATGTGCACAATGGCAGATTAGCACCACAGCAGGTGGGCATCTCTGTACAAATCTCAGGGGACTCGCCAAAAATTCAGGAGTAGGTAAGTATGCATTGGTGAATTGATAGTCTGCATTCTCATGGATACCTTAAACACAAATACATGTCACATATACATCACATTTACCTTGCAGCAGCTGTGGGGACGGGACCTGGCAGGCTTGCACCTTGTCATTAGGCTCCTCCCTGTAGCGGTAAAATTTGTTCTGTCACTATGAAAATTTGGAAGGTATGTCCCACTTACTGTTGCCCTGCATTAATGCGTGCTGCAGTGCAGGGGTAAGTTTTGGTAAATGAAAGGGCTTGGGGGAAGCCTAGTACTTTAAAGGTATTATGCACACCCTTAAGGTGGTGGACACAAGCCATCCTGACAGTGGCGGGCTGGGCCGGGGGGGCAGGGTGCCATGTGTCCCCCGGGCCGCAGCGTCATGCGGGCCGCGGGCAATCTGTGTCACTATGACACAGACTGCACTGCGTGTGTAGCGCTGACCGGACGGAGTTCGGTCAGCGCTACACAAGTGACAAACACACAGCCGCCGGCACCGGCAGCTGTGTGTTTGTTTTGATCAGCAGTCAATGAGAGTCTGTCAGAATCTCATTAGCTGCTGTGCCCACTGCAGGAGCCGCTCCATCTTCCAGCTCCCGCAGCGGGCAATGGGAGAGGCGTCATAACGTCATATGACGTCTCTCCCATAATGCAGAGTGGCCCGGCCCGGGAAGGACAGACGGAGGAGCAGATGGTGACGGCGGGAGCGGGGATTGAGGTAAGTGTTTTGGTTTTTTTTTCACTACGTGTGTCTACTGGGGGGAAGGCTGGCACTACAAGGGGGAGACCACTACTGGGGGCACCACAAGGGGGCAACCACTACTGGAGGCACTGCAAGGGGGGGACTACTACTAATGGGGGAAATACAAGGGGGGACTACTACTATTGGGGGCACTACAAGGGGGGGACTACTGGGGGCACTACAAAGGGGGAACCACTACTGGAGGCACTACAAGAGGGAGGGACTACTGGGGCACTACAAGAGGGAGACCACTACTGGGGCTACTACAAGGGGGAGATCACTACTGGGGGCACTACAGGGGGGGCACTACAAGGGTGGACCACTACTGGGGATTATAACTGGGGGCACTTCAAGGGGGGGACTACTACTACTATGGGCACTACAAGGGGAGGGGACAACTACTAGGGGCACTGCATAGGGGGAAGGGACTACTACTAGGGGCACTACATAGGGGGAGGAGACTACCACTGGGGGCACTGCATTGAGGGACCACTGCTGGGGGCTCTATAAAAAGGGCAATACTGGGTGTATTGCATAGGGGGGAGACTACAACTGGGGCCACTATTTAAGGGGCACTGCATAAGGGTTACCACTATTGGGGGCACTGCATGGGGAGTGGACTGCTACTGGGGGCACTATATAAGGAGCACTGCATAGGGGGTACCACTACTGGGGGCACTATATAAGGGGCTTACTACTGTGGGCAAAATGGGCACTGCACAGGGGGGACCACTACTGGGGGCACTGTATAAGGGGCACTGCATAGGAGGGATCACTACTGGGGGCACTACTGGAGGCCTGCATAAGGGGGCACAGGGGGGCACTGCATATGGGCACCACGACGGGGCTGTCCCTAATCTTTATTTTTACTTTACATTAATCCCATATGGACCCGCCTCCTCCCTGGAACACTTGAGGGGGGGGGCTACACGCTACTCCTTTGCCAGGGCCGCCTGCATGCATTTGCCCCCCAGGCTAAAAGTTGCCAGCCAGCCCCTGCCTCCTGATGCATCCACACTATCTTATGACACAACCTCTTTGCTCCCCATAGCTAGGGTCACAAATTGGAATTGTTGGAAATATGGCTCTGTACTGTAAGCTTTATTATACCCCTTTCAGACATACGACCCGGGAAATTTCCTGCTCAGACCGGGAATTTCTCCTGTGCAAATTCCCGGGTATTTGGTTGAGACCCCCCTTTCAAACTATAGCTTCTATTTCCCGGGTAGCACCATTCAGACATAAGCCGTGTTTTGTAGTTTTTAATATTACCTGCCTCTCCTCTGCCCTTCCTAGCCTAGCGACTCTCCGGCTGCCACTGATGATGTCATCATCATGCAGCAGGCAGCCTACCAATCAAAATGCAGCCATTATAAAAATAGTTAATTATTTATTTTATTACCTGCTGTGGCAGAGACCCGCCGGCGGTCTCCAGTGCCGGCGGGTGTCCCCGGCGTCCAGCTGGGGTTCTCTGTGCCTGAGGACCCGGCCATGGTCACTGACTCGGTTGTCAGCGCCACAGCCACCGGTGCGGGGGGTGGTGAGTAGCAGCACTGCCAATGTAAAAGCTGCTTGGTGCAGTCTGGGAGAGAAATTCCCGGGTAGCACCATTCAGACATAAGCAGGGTAATTTCCCTGGTCGATTGAAGGGTCAGCTACCCGGGAACGTGTTCCCGGGTAGGTACCTTTCTCCGGGTAGGTACCTTTCAGACATACGCGGCAACATGGGAATTTGGCTGAGGCAGGCCAAATTCCTGGGATTCTCGGTATGTATGAAAGGAGTATTAGTGACTAGGATGATACTATGTTTAGGTTCCAAACATATAATTTCCTCTGCCAGTGTTAAGCAGTCTTCAGTATCTGTTACAGTACATTCTTGCTTGACTGTCTGCACCGATTTTATGGTAACCATCTTACACACAGGAATTACTTAATAATCTCCAGAAACAGCCATAGATGGAGAGGATCTGTTTTTATTTTGTTTCCATATACAGTAGTATCCATTGACAAACACTATTCTCTTCTCTTCTGAAAATAACTGATAACAATATCAATACCCTTTACTGGGAATACATTACAGAAATTGTGTATAGCTAGGTTATTACATTTGAAGGAGATCTGCATCCTGTTTAATAAACGCTGAGATACTTTGTCTGCAGCCTGTTATCATGTCATATCATCTGTTATAATGATTTGTCCATCAATGAGTGTATGTTCAATATATTTGAAGTTGAATGTAACAGTGCTACAGTACTTATCATTGAAGCCTAACAGCACTGGGTCCGTGAATTTGACTCTGACCAGGGCCCTATCTGGTTAGAGTTTATATGTTTTCTCTATATTTGCATGGGTGTCCTATAGGGGGATGGGTATGAAATACCGCCGGCGGTTCGATTCCCGTCGGCGGCAGGCCGACATCAGCAGAGTTCCGAGCAGCGGAAGCCCGACAGCACTGGAAATCCCGATCGTGGATATTTGAGTATCTACTAACCTAACCCCACTAACCCTAACCCTAATTTGGGGTGCCTAACCCTAACTTCCCCCCCAAGTGCCTAACCCTAATCCCCCCTCTAAGTGCCTAACCCTAACCACCCCCTTCCCCGCTGCCTAGACCTAAGTCCCCCGGGTGGGTGCCTAACCCTAAGTCCCCCCCGGGGGTGCCTAACCCTCCCTCCCCCTAGCCTAACCCTCCCGGGGGGGTGCCTAACCCTAAGTCCCCTCCGGGGGCCCTAAACCTAACCCTCCCCCCCGCGGCTGTCCGCTCGCGGCGCCCGGCATCACTACGATCGGGATGCCGGGCGCCGGTCTCCCGGCGTCGGGGAACTGCGGGCGTCTACATCTAGACGCCCGGCATTTCACCCTTGCCGGGATATGACAGTCGGGAAGCCGGCTGCCGGTATTTAGGCAGTCGGCTTCCCGGTTGCTTCCCCCTATAGGTGCTCCTGTTTCCTTCCATAGTGCCAAACCATACTGAAAGGTTAATGAAAGATGTTTGTGCAAATGATTAAATATTCTCTGTGTAGTGCTACATAATATGTAATAATAATACTACTGATCATATCATTGCTAAGCAAGTACTGTATTTACTTGTAGGTTTGACTATTATTAGGTTTTATCTTATCTTATGCCTGTTTGTCACTTAGGAGTTCTTAGAATCTCCTGTCCTCAGCATCCTATGACTTTGTTTGGATTTATTTTTGGTGCTCCTTTTGTGTATGACCCCCTTCTACTGTGTCCTGTTCTCTTTCTCAGTTTGATCCCTCTCTCTGGCTGTCTATCTGTTTTATCTGAGAGCGGCTTCTCTCTGCCCCATTTCACAGACTCAGAACTCCCTCAGTGTTCCTCTCTTGTTTAGCTAGCATATAATATACACTCTCAGACAATGCTCTGGAGAGCAAAGCTCTCACTGACGCATGTCTCTGAACTTCTGCACAATGGCTGGGTTTCTATATGCCTGCACTCGGTGGGGAGTCACAGCATGGTGAATATAGGATTGCAAGAGGACACAGATCCTAACTTAGAATAATTCCTCTTTGGTCTCATGCCAGCCAAGGGGCCCAGGTTGCAAGAGGGTTGGCCCTCCGCTGCACTCTGTGTTTCTGTGCGGTTTGGCCTTACCCAGTTTTAGAAAAGCCAAACTCCTGGCAGCTTTAGAGGCTCAGCGGGATATTTGTATACTTGGTTGGGAGATGCTAATGCAGGATGTAATTTGATTGTCTGTGGACAGCAGGCCCTTTTGGATGGGAAATCAATATGGGAGTTTGTGTAAATAGTAAAGATGTAAAACTTCTATCAGTGGCAGAACAAAGCTGTTAGCTGCTGAGAAAGAAATGTGCCTGTAATTGTCTTGCAGCATTTTACAGCCAAGAGGGCTATTGCTGGGGTTTACAGGCTTAATTAGAATGTCATATATAAATGTGTCCATCATGGTGAATATGATCTGGGATCAGTGACTCTTTATTATAGATGAGTATGAGTGTAGTTGATGCAAAACTTTGGGCAAATTGAGTATTGCAGCGGAATAGGCCATTTCATAGGTGAGCAATGTTATGGGTTTTACCACTGTGGGCCTGATTCAGATCCGCATGTAAGTGCCATCGCACTTGAGATTTCTAATGGAACACAATTGCGAAAGTATGCTAATGACCCACTCACCGTCCATGTCTAAAAAAGCCCAATGTAAGCATCTCACATCCGCCGCTCAGACACAAAACCAGAAACATCGAACGCAGATCCGGTTACCTCCCCCAAATGCTGATTACCTGTCACTCCCTTTGCGAGTGAATCCTCTGTGCATGCTTTATCACAAAACAATCGAATCGCATGCGTGGCGGTAACAGTCATTCAATCTGCGTAAACATAAGTATTGCGTGTGGATCTGAATCAGACCCTGCGTTTTTAAATTGTCCTTTCACGTTTTATTTTTTGTTATTTTGAATGTATAGTTTAAATACTGTATGGGTCTGGGATGACAAAAGTGACGTTTTTCTGCTTTGTGGTGCGGTTAGTGTAGCACTGTGTGTAGGCATGGAGTTGGATCAGCATTAGCACTACAATAGTAATAATTACTGTACAGCATACATATTAAGTGCAGTTGACTTGATGTACATCACCAGATTCATTTTCACCTACTTTTGTAGTAATGCATCATGGGGGCCATTCAAGACACAGGTACCAAATCATGGCCATCTCCTGCTAACCTTACAGCCCCAATACTGCCTGCAGTACCCATAGACTACCCTATACTTCATGCATCCAACTCCGATCACAGAGGTTTTTTTATTCAAACTCTTTCTTTATTGATTTGAAAAGAATACAAGCATATTCAAAAGGGAATACATACAGAAGGAACATAAATGAAATAAACCATATATAGCAGTGGTTCCCAAAATTTTTTGAATCACGGCGCCCTAGTGCATTAGAATTGTTTTCACGGCACCCCTAAGCCAAAAGTTTATTTCAAAATTCAGAAAAAAATCTAGTGAAGTAGTAAAGTGAAGTAAATCGTGCCGACCTGTCATACTTAGGTTCAGTTATGTGGTGGTGGAGAGGTTTGTGCTTCTGTTTGTCCACATATTTACATTACATTGGCCATAAATAATTTGATTTGGTGCTGGACCACCAACCTGAGGCACCCCTGCAAGTGTCCCGAGGCACCCCAGGGTGCCGCGGCACACAGATGGGGAACCACTTATATATAGTATTCCAGAAAAGGGTGATACCGACATATAAAGTAAAAACAAATAATAGCAATCTTGGATATCAAATCCTTAAGCGGATATCAAAAATATAACAAATAAAAAGGGAAAAAAGAATCGGGGAAGGGGAGGTCAGAGGGGTAGATTGGAAGGGAGTGGATCAGGGATTAGATGTGTGTTGCTATGTTCCATAATAAGGGGTTGCTGCATCAACTATTAAAACACTTTAATTGTAAAAATGAGGAGTTATGGTGAGGGAGTGTCAGAAGAAGTGGATAACCCCATGATACTTATATACAATGAAGATTCTTTGAACTCCAACCGCTGGAACCAGCTGGCTGTAAAATGAGTAGGATTGCCTCTAGAAAAGGATATGATAACTTCCATATCCATGTAATAGTCAATCCTCCTGAACCAATCCTTTATGGAAGGAGGGGAGGTAGATTTCCATAGAACCGGTATGACAGCTGTAGCTGCATTATTAAGATATCGCAAAAGTGATTTTTTTCAAATGAAGTTGAGGAGGATGATGTAATATTTAATAACCAAAACCCTGGATCTCTAGGAAATGTACTTCAAGGATTGAATCAGAACATTTGAAAACGTCTAACCAAAAAGGGATGATGGAGGAGCAGTGACTACCAGGGGCTAAATTACATCTCCAGCAAACATTAGGAACTCCTGGGTACATTCTGTTTAAGAGTACAGAGTATCTGTGCCATCGGGTGATCACTTTGTACAGAGGGCCTTATTCAGCAGTGCACGCTAGATGATTGGGAATCTGTGCAGGCGCATGACCTGTTCTGTGCATGTGCAGAATTGGTCTGCGATCCCGCACGTAGACTGTCAGCAGAATGTCAGTGATTGACACTCTGCTGCCGTTTGAGGGCGGGGAGGGGGCGGCGATGGTCTCCGTTTCAAGAAATGGAGGCGTGTTGTCACCATTTTGGGTGAGGGAAGAAGCCGGGATCTCTGTCTGTCGGCTTCTTCCTCTCATCTGCAGCAGCCGGCTGCGTGACCCCATGGGTCACCTTAGCCTGCCAATGTTCCGCAGATTATCAGATGCTGCGTTGTACAACGCAGCTCGGATAAGCAATGTACAGGAGGCGTGATGCCTCCTGCTGCATTACCATATCTGCACAGACGGCATTGCAAAGCTGCCTGCAAGCAGCATTGCAATTCCATCCAAAGCTGAATAAGGCCCAGTCTCAAGCGTAGCCGAGCATGATGAACTAGCAAAAGTATTACGGTAAACAATTTCCCAGTCAATATTAGGAACCTTATCATGTAGTTCTTTTTCTCAAGCTTTTATAAAAGAATAAATAAAATATATATAACCAGCGCTTGACTTAAATAAAATTTTATAGGTAATAAATATAAACCAGAGAAACGGATGTGGCAATAGATAAAAATTCTGACACATTTATTAATAAATAAATTATATAAAAAAAACACTGTAAAGGAGTTGTTATATAATCAGCATTTGACCTGTAAACGGTCACAATGCAAAGTCGGTCCAGGTAGGTATATTAAGGTGGTTGCTTAACGCGGTTTGCTGTGTACATAGGCCGGAATCGGGTCAGCAATCTTTTAAATGGTGAGTCAAAAAGATTTTCCACAATTAAGGAATATAGGGCCTTATTCAGACCCGGTCGTGAGCGCTCGCAACCGGGTCGATGTTTGCCAGCTGGGCATGCGCACGTCGGAGCCTGCTCCGACGTGCACATGTGCGAGACCCGGCTAGCGACGGGCGCTCCGTCGCTACGGGTCTCACACCAACTCACCCCATTTGAGAGGCAGGCAGGGGAGATGGCCGGCCAAATGGAGGTGTTCCCGACGGAACGCTTGCCGTTTGGGGGCGGCCCCACTGACATCAGCAATGATGTCAGTGGGGAGCTTCCTGCTTGATCAGACCGAACCTTAGGGCCTCGTTGCAAGCCCCGATGTCGCGATGGTCCTGACCATCGCGACCATCAACCTGGTCGCTCGCTAGAGCTGTGGGTGGTAACCCACAGCTTAGCTAGCGACTAGGAGGCCGCACTTCACACCCTAGTGATGTCAGTGGGGCCGGACCCAGACGGTAGGCGTTCCCATGGTAACGCCTCCGTCTGGCAGCCACGCCCCCGGCACGCCCACCAAAGGGGGCGTGCTGTCAGTCACCATCGAGAGCACGCCCCCTTTGGTGCGAGACCCGGAGCGACAGCTTGGCTGTCGCTATGCGGGTCTCGCGCATGCGCACGACGGAGCTCCCTCCGTCGTGCGCATGCGCATTAGGGCACCATCGACCCTCTTGCGAGCGCTCAGCGCTCGCGATCGGGACTGAATTAGGCCCCTAGTTCTGACACTTTTAAAGCAACAAAGATGGTTGATGTGTTAATTAATAAATAATTTTTTATTATGCCATAGAGTTTTACAGCACCATAGAGATGTTCCCTCATACATTGTTGCTGTAGTCACGTCAAACTGCCCCTCTCAGCATGCTAGATCCCGTACAACTCTGCTTGCGCCAAGCTTCTTTATTTTGTTTTTTTAATCCCAAAATACTTCCTAGTTGTAATGAGATGTGACTTACTGTAGATGCACCAGGAGACTACACTGATAAATTTGATATGTGACACTTGTATATCTGTCTGCGACTGAGTATGACTATGAAGGGCTAGGATCCAGCGTCCACGTTTTTTTCCCACGCCAAGTTCAGTTTTGTTTTATTTACAGACTCGGTCGCACACAGATATAAGAGTGTCGCATATCAAATTAATCAGTGCAGTCTCACGTCGAATGGAGTATTGAAGGCTAGATGTGTGAGGACACATCTGTACAATGAACATACATAGCAACAGTGTAACTTGACATATACAGTTTACATTTACATACCTGGGAATAACATACAGCAATGAAATTACATACTAGGTTGGACAATGACTCAGGCTGAGTGTAGGACAACTCACTATCTTGCAGGGCAAGTGGCATTAAGTAGCAGGGAGGGGAGAAAGTTTGGCACTTCATGAGCCTGTGAAAGGTAAGCGTGAGCATTTAGTGTAAGCTAAAGAACGCTGCACTGACCTGCTGTATATGTGCCTGGTACCTCATGCATTGAATATAGATGTGATTTGAGCCAGTGCCACTTGTCTGTTACCATGAACAATTCTGGCCATATGCTGCTGGTCACATCATTAAGCACCTATGGTCGGCCACTGTGCAGTGGGTGGCAATGCCTTCAGTGAGATATTCCCGGTACACACAGGACACTGTAAAGTGACACGTGTTTACCTGGAATGTTGAATGTCTGCACAACTTCAGAAATGGAATGTCCGTCGGGCACTATCATGCCCTCTTTGAAATTCCTGTCACCTTGCCATGAGCAACCTACCTGGTGTTCAAGCTAACTCTCGAGATATGAGATTACAACTGATGCAGGTCTGGGCATTTCCAAAGCGTCACAGTATGTTGATGCCACCTACCATTACCTTCACATACTTCTATCCCATGACTTTTGGCAATTTAGTGTAATGCAGAGAACATTGCAGTGATCTCCATATAATATATGGAAGATTGCAATGACCTCCATATAATACAGAGAACATTACAGTGAACACCATATATTACAAAAAACATCACAATAACCACCATTTTGTGTAGAGAGCATTGTAGTAACCTCCACATAATGCAGAGAGCATGGCAGTGACTGCCATATAATAAAAAGGACATCACAGTGACTGTAATTAAACACAGAGTATCGCAGTTACCGCCATATCATGCAGAGAGCATTGCAGTGACCACCATATAATAAGACACCATCAGTGACCCACATATAACATGAATACACCCCCCTCCCACCACACACACTATGAATACACGTCTCTCTCAGATACATTTACATCCAGAACACACACATTAATACACCTCCCACACCTCAGACCGTATTAATACACCCCCACTCAGGAAAAAAATGCATCCCTCCCAATTGCATAAATATAACACCCTCCAAGATAACATTAAAACATCCTAACATCTTCACTAACACATACTGTACCTATCCAGAAGTAGAATCTGCCTGGTCCCTGCAGAGTAAAAGGGTTAGAGAGATAGGTTAGGGGAGAGGAAGGGGCAGGGATAGGGTGATGGGGCGAGGTATTGGGCATGGATAGGTGGGAGTAGAAGTATACAGTAGACAGGGTAGAGGAGAGGGCGGGACTTGGGGTGAGGTTAGCTGTTTCTGCATTCTCTTCCAATATATCAATTTGTTTGCTATATATAAAATGTATATATTAATTAAATATACCAAAATAATAATAAAAAAGTGTTGTAAAAGTACAACACTTCTGTTAGTAGAAGTTATGTTATCGACTAAAAATAAACAATCAGACACAAAATGATGCAATTGCTGCTCTCTTGTGTTTGGGCAGTCATATCAGGAAGCCATCTAGCCCTGATGCTGAGTGGGAGGCGGGGGAAGAGGGGCAGATAGACATTACTTACTAATAATTAAATACTGATGGAAATAGTGATGATAATGGATAATGGATCAGATTTTCATTTTTCATTTTTCATTTTCATCCCAGATGTTATACAAAGACTAAAATAAATTATCTCTTGTTACTCCAACATACAGGGTTTCAGAAGTGCCATAACATTTTACACCTGGCTGGTTAGGAAGAAATTGACATTGCATATGTTGAACCTGGAGTTGAATAGCACTTTCAATATGCTTTAATTGTGCAGGTACATAAGCAACAAATCATCCTCAACATCTAAAGCTGGGCATCCACTATACAATTTTCTGTCAGATATCTGTCCAATCTGGCTGGTTGGAATGAAAACCTGGTAATGTATGGGAGCAAATGACAGTCGATCATATGGTTTTAAACACTGAAAGAAGGACAAAAAAAATTGTTCACATTTTTTAAATTTGTGTGTTTTAACCAATTTGTCTGAACAACCATTTTTGGAAATTTGCCAGTGTTTGTGAGCAAATGGACGATTGTCATGTGCTCCCATACATTACCAGGTTTCCATTCCAACCAGCCAGATTGGACAGATATCGGACAGAAAATTGTATATTGGATGCCCAGCTTAAGTCAGGCTGCTTGATGGTGTCTCCTGGCATCATAAGTCCTATAGAAGACTTCTACTGGTTTCAATTAAGTAGAAACTGATTTGCCTAGTGTGCAATTATGGAATAATGGGGCTGATTCAGCAAGGAACGCATGTGTGCGCACGCACGAACTCGGCCGTTATGTATATGTACTAATCAATGCATACGCACGGCAACAGCAGCATAAGATGCAGATGCCCAGCACTACACAATGCCGCCCACTTCCCTTTACTCAAAGCCTGAGTAGTCAGCAAGACAGTGTACACATCGGTAACACCGAGAACCATCAGATAGGGGTTGACCTGATAGAGGTTGACCTGATGTCATGCAGGATTTTGGCCACTTCCTGCATGCATCGAGTCATCTGGCTGCGTATGCCGCCGCACTGCCTTAATTATGCACGCCCCTATAACGGTGTCCCAACGCACAGGCACGCCTGCATTCGTACGACCACCCCCCATCACCACCCGCAAATGGCACTTCCTGTCAATCAATATCGGAAGGGTCTGCGTACACACCGCGTGTAGTCTGCATACCCTTACCCGATCGCACTGGCTAGTTCGCGCACGCGCAGTGCAAAAACATCGGCTGAGTGCGTGCGTTCTCTCACTTGCGTTCCTTGCTGAATCAGGCCCAATGTGCTGTAAGCACAAGGGAGCTGACGCAGAGTCAAAACATTCACGTGTCTGGTCTGGGAAGTAGTTATGAGACCGGCGGCCCGACGCTGGAATCCCGACAAGGGAGTTAAGATAGGCATCGAAATATCGACGCCTATCTTAATCCCGACGCCAGAATCCAGGAGGACGTGTTCCCGAACGAAGGTAAGCTGTGGCGCCCTTAGTGTTAGCTGCGGGGAGGGAGGGTTAGGTTTAGGTAACTTAGCGGGGTTAGCATTAGGCTTTGGGGGGGGAGGTTAGGGTTAGGCACCCCTAGGGGAAGGCTTAGGATCAGGCACCACTGGGGGGGTTAGGGGTAGGCACTAAGGGGGGAGGGTTGGGTTTAGGCATTGAGGGGGGAAACTTAAAACGTCATAATCCCGTTGTCGGATTCTCGCAGGTTTTGGATTGTATATAAGTCGCTCCCCAAGGTGATCGGCGCCATTTGCTTGCTGAGTCCCAGGCTGTCAGGCTGTGCTTCATCCAAGGGGGGCTGTGTTGTCCAATACAGGGTGTGTGCTGTGCTGGGCTGTGTTGTCCAATACAGTGGTGTGCTGTGCTGGGCTGTGTTGTCCAATACAGCGGTGTGCTGTGCTGGGCTGTGTTGTCCAATACAGGGGTGTGCTGTGCTGGGCTGTGTTGTTCAATACAGAGGTGTGCTGTGCTGGGCTGTGTTGTTCAATACAGGGGTGTGCTGCGCTGTTTTGTCCAATACAGGGGTGTGCTGTGCTGGGCTCTGTTGTCCAATACAGGGGTGTGCTGTGCTGGGCTGTGTTGTTCAATACAGGGGTGTGCTCTGCTGGGCTGTTTTGTCCAATACAGGGATGTGTTGTGCTGGGCTGTGTTGTCCAATACAGGGATGTGTTGTGCTGGGCTGTTTTGTCCAATACAGGGATGTGTTGTGCTGGGCTGTGTTGTCCAATACAGGGGTATGCTGTGCTGGGCTGTTTTGTCCAATACAGGGCTGTGCTGGGCTGTGTTGTCCAATACAGGGGTGTGCTGTGCTGGGCTATTTTGTTCAATACGGGGCTGTGCTGTGCTGGGGGGATGTAGTCACCATACCGCCGGACATAATACCGACGGCTAAAGACCGAAAGGCGTCTAGATACCGACGTCTAAAATCAGAATCCAGATGCCGAAAGCCCGACTAGCCATTATCCCGAACGTAGTTTAGTGGGGAACGCTAGCACTTAGCCGCGGAGGGGGGGTTAGGTTTAGGCACCACAGGGGGGGTCTTAGGGTTAGGCACCACCCCAGGGGTCTTAGGGTTAGGCACCACAAAGGGAGTTTTAGAGTTAAGCACCACCCCCGGAGTCTTAGGATTAGGCGCCACCCCGGGAGTCTTAGGGCTAGGCGCCACCCCGAGAGTCTTAAGGTTAGGCACCACCCTGGGGGTCTTAGGGTTAGGCACCACCCCGGGGTCTTAGGGTTAGACACCACTAAGGGAGGGTTAGAGTTAGGATAGGGAGAGGAGAGGGTTAGGTTACTTACGAGCCCCGTTCGGCATTTTAACGCTTCTTTCTTTCACTGTCGATATTTGGTCACCCAGGATTTGATCCGTCTTCATGCCATACCACACCCGTGCTGGGGTGTTTTGCCCAATACAGGTGTGTGCTGTGCTGGGCTGTGTTGTCCAATCCAGGCAGGGTGTGCTGTGCTATGTCCAGGGGTCTGTGTTATTTATCATTGCTTTGCTAATCAAGGGGTGTATTGTGCTGTCCATCAAGGGGTGTGCTGTCCATGGTTGTGCTGTCCATCTAGTGTGCTATGTATCCAGTGTGCTGTCCTTCCAAAGGCTGTAAAAAAAAAATAACAAAAGTTTAAAAAAATAAAATAAGTTAAAAAGAGTTAAAAATATTTTTTTTCGTTCTGTCCTCCATGCTGTACCCCCCCTAGTGTATCCAAAACACTGTGAGCTGCTAGCCATATTGTGAGTGACGATGTAGGTTCATCATACTGTAGTGTATAATTCGTAAAGTATTGTGAGTGGTGCTGTCTGTCAGTAATACTGAAGTGCAATATATTCATAAAGAATATTGTGACACTGTAAAGGATAGCGCAGTGTATTGATAAAAAATATTGTGACAATGTAAGTGGTAGCGCAGTGTTTTATTCCTTAAAAATATTGTGACACCGTAAGTGGAAACGCAGTGTAATATTCAACACGTATTGTGACACTGTAAGTGGTAGCGCAGTGTTTTATTCCTTAAAAATATTGTGACACCGTAAGTGGAAACGCAGTGTAATATTCAACACGTATTGTGACACTGTAAGTAGTAGCACAGTGTATTCATAAAAAATATTGTGACGCTGTAAGTGGTAGCGCAGTGTTTTGTTCATAAAAAATATTGTGACAATGTAAGTTGTAGCGCAGTGTATTATTCATAAAAAATATTGTGACACTGTAAGTGGAAACGCAGTGTACTGTAAGTGGTAGTGCAGTGTATTCATAAAAAATATTGTGACACTGTAAGTGGTAGCACAGTGTAATATTCAACACGTATTGTGACACTGTAAGTGGTAGTGCAGTGTTTTATTCATAAAAAATATTTTGACAATGTAAGTGGTAGCGCAGTGTTTTATTCATACAAAATGTTGTGACAATGTAAGTGGTAGCGCAGTGTATTATTCATAAAAAATATTGTGACACTGTAAGTGGCAATGCAGTGTAATATTCAACACGTATTGTGACACTGTAAGTAGTAACGCAGTGTTTACTCATAAAAAATATTGTGACACTGTTAGTGGTAGCGCAGTGTATTCATAAAAAATATTGTGACACTAAGCGAAATTGCAGTGTATTATTCATAAAACATATTGTGACACTGTAAGTGGTAGCGTATTGTAATATTCAACATGTATTGTGACACTGTAAGTGGTAGTGCAGTGTATTCATAAAAAATATTGTGAAACTAAGTGGTAGAACAGGTTAGTCATAAAAAATATTGACACTAATTGGAAATGCAGTGTAATATTCAACACGTATTGTGACACTGTAAGTGGTAGTGCAGTGTTTTACTCATAAAAAATATTGTGACACTGTTAGTGGTAGTGCAGTGTATTCATAAAAAATATTGTGACACTGTAAGTAGAACCGCAGTGTATTATTCATAAAATATATTGTGACACTGTAAGTGGTAGCACAGTTTATTCATAAAAAATATTATGACACTGTAAGTGGAACCACAGTGTATTCATAAAAATATTGTGACACTGTAAGTGGTACCACCGTGTTTTATTCCTAAAAAATATTGTGACACTGTAGGTCATTGGTACTGCAGTGTAATATTTAAAATTGGTACAAATTGATGTGTGTGCTGTACCCCACTTCCTCCATGTTTGTTGATATGGAGAACGATCAATTGAGAGGAGAGCAGGAACCACATACTAGTGCTGGTGCTGCTGCCACATCATCTACTAAAGCCGATGCCCAAGGGCATACAGGGCTTAAGTCAGGGCATCTAAAATCAAAGAACCAATCTCTTACAGTGGTAAAGAAAAAAAAATATCAAAGGGAAAATTAGATTCAGAAAGACATAAAGTTGGCAATATGCCTTTCACCACATGAAGTGACAAGGACAGGCTAAGGCCTTGGCTTTTATTTATGAATGATGATTCTGCTTGTTATGATGATGTAATCACTTTTCCCTGTAGACATTTAAAAAAAAAATGAAAATTGTTAAGGCACAGGAACCAAATGTGCTCTGAGAGATGTCACAAATCCCTGAGGATAGTCTAAGTGTGTCAGCGGATGCCATGTGTGAGCCTGACCTTACCAAAACTGTTCTCAAAGAGGAGCCTCCTCCCACCACTTGTGTGTCCTCTGCAAATGTGGGCATGAGCAGCACAAGTCAACATGCTTACATAGAAATTGAGGATGCTTCTGTGGAAGTGAACCAGGATGAGGAGGATATTTGTGTAGCTGATGCTAATAAGGATGCTGATGATGAGGATGTTGTTTGTGTAAATCAAGCACCACTGGGCATTAAACAAAAAAATCCACTTCTTAAATCCGGACAACAATTGTCAAGCTACCAGCTCAAGTAGAGGTAGGGACCTTAACCATCTAGGAACCTTGTCCCTGTTAGAACATCCACAGCGCATCCATCAAATGTGTTTGCAAAATTCTGAAACTATGTCTAAAAAAGTAACAGCAAGCAGTCCAGCATCAGCTGGCTCCCCTCTCTCTGCTAGATCCAGGCACCTGGATCTTCACCTCCAACACCTTCATCAACAATATCCTCAATCATGATCGGAAGTAGTCCTGCATCCAATTTGATAAGGCTAACTCAGTCCTCCCCAGCCTGAATTCCTCAGAATTATCCTTAAGCACTATGGACCTCATTCAGAGTCGGTCGAAGCGGCCGCACGGGAAAAGGGGCCGGATATTCAAATGATTCCCTCGCAAGTTGCATCCCTAAGTTCGGATCGGTAGCTGGCCGACCAAGGGGAGGAAGCGGTCGGAATTCCAAAGAATACGCCCCCTTCTCGTACGCATTGCACGTCATCTCCGGGCATATAAAGATTAATCGAGACCATCGGGAACCATCGAAACTGGTCGTAGAGCTTAAGGTTGACCATACCCTCTCTTAAGCTCTACGATCATGTCAGTGTAAAAACCTCCCATGTCACATGTGCCATGACGCTACTTTGTTAATTATGCACTCCCATAAACCGTATGCACTCCCATAAAACGCTGTTCGCATAATTAGGCACGCCTGCGTTCGGATCTCCACTCCCCCGTTTTCAAGCACCTTCCCCTGTTACCACCCACAAACGCCTCATTCTGTCACTCAAACTACCGACCTGGCTGTGTTCAAGGAGAGAGAAATTTCTGATCGTAACGGCTAGTTTGTGCACGCGCATTGCGAACTTTACGCATGCGCAGTATAGCGAACATCGGTGGCGTATGACCGTGCGGCCGCAACGACCGACTCTGAATGAGGTCCTATGTCTGCTGCTGCTGGGATTGGCTCTTCATCCCAGAAGAGGACCAGGAAGACTACTAGCAGTAGTTAAAAAAAAAATGACTATTAAACAATCCTTTGCAAGGGGGAGCAAGTATGACAGAAGTCACCCAGTTGCACAGCGGATCACTGACGCCATAACATCTATGCTGGTATTAGATGTGTGTCTGATATTGGCCAGTAAGGTCGTGTCCCCACTACCAAATGCCATCTAGGTTCCACTTCACTAGAAAAGCAATTCCCAGTCTGTACAGGGATGTTAAAAAAAATTAATTTGTGTCCTCCAAAATGCCGTTGTACCCACTGTCTACTTAACCACAGATATGTGGACAAGTGGAACAGGACAAACGCAAGATTACATGACTGTAACAGCCCACTGGGTGGGTGTATTGCCTTCAGCAGCACCAACAGCAGCAGCATCTAAGAAAAAGCAGCTCATACAGAGACAGGCTACTCTATGTATCACCGGTTTCACTAAGAGGCGTACTGCTGACAACCTCTTAGAAAACTTCGGGAAGTCATTGCAAAATTGCTTACCTTGCTTGGGCTTTCCTCTGAATTTGTGATTCTGACAATGCCACCAATATTGTGAGAGCATTACAGCAGGGTGAATTCCAACATGTCCCATGTTTTGCTAACACAATCATCTTGGTGGTGCACTTTTTTTTGAATGACTGGGCCATGCAGGAGATGCTCTCTGTGGTCGGCACATTTCTGGACATTTCCGCCATTCAACAGGTGCACATAGAAGATTGCAGCACCTGCAAGAAATGTTGAATTTGCCCTGTCACCAGCTGAATTAAGAGGTAGTTACGAGGTGGAACTCCGCCCTATATATGCTTCAGCGGATGGAGGAACAGCAAAAAGCCATCCAAAGCTACACAATGAACTGACATAGGAAGAGGAGGGGAATGTACCTTACTCAAGCTCAGTGGAAAATAATTTCCATATAGTGCAAAGTGCTGAAACCCTTCAAAATAGGCACCTGTGAAGTGAGTTCAGACACTGCCAGCTTGAGTCAGGTAATTCCCCTAATTAGACTGTTGGAAAAGCAGCTTGAGAAACTGAAGGAGGGGATGAATTGAAGTGATTCCACTAAGTATGTCGGATTTGTAGATCAAGTCCTTTATTCGCTTTACCAGGATCCAAGGGTTGTCAGGATCTTACAATCGGATCAATACATTTTGGCGACCGTGCTGGATCCTAGGTTTAAATCATACGTCGTGTCTTTCTTCCCAGCGGACACAGATCTGAAGAGATGCAAAGAGCTGTTGGTAAGGAAATTGTCAGCTCA
This sequence comes from Taudactylus pleione, assembly GCA_031769625.1. Classification (NCBI taxonomy): domain Eukaryota; kingdom Metazoa; phylum Chordata; class Amphibia; order Anura; family Myobatrachidae; genus Taudactylus; species Taudactylus pleione. The sequence goes on from JAUIMM010000121.1 coordinate 8,350,620, forward strand.
AGTGTCACGTGATGCAGCAATGGTTCTTCCTTCAGTTTCTCCAGAAAGTGCGGCTGCCAGGAAAAAATTTGACTTTCCCAAAAAAAGACCCACTGGTGATGCAGATGAGTCAACACAACCAAGTTTTGACATCTGGTCGGGTCTAAAAGAATTGCCTACAATTAATGAGACCTCTACTGTGACTCCATATGAATGGTTGAGGACTATTTTAATGATATCGTCCAAATAGGCATGTCAGACAGTCCATTTCACTACTGGCAGGAAAAAAAGCCGGGAACCTTGTCAGCGATCGGCATAGGAGGCTACTTCCTCAAAATGTTGAAAAGATGATGTTCATCAAAATGAACTAGGAAGACCTTTACCGCCAATTACATCCAAAAATTACAGAGGCACCTGAGGCTGTAATGGTGGATTCCAGAGGGAACAAATTAATATTGTGTGAAGATGATGTACACACTAATAAGGTTGAGGAATGGGTTGATGATGGCGACAACTCTTGCCTCTGTAAAGCCAGTTTGTGCACGGAGAGACCATAGCCAGAAGGAGGGAGCTGAATGTCGGCAACTATGCCTTACCCTGATCTTGTGCCAACCTTGTCATGTCCTGGCTGTTTCAGGGGGGTCTGTGTCAAGTAATATGGAGTATGTAATTATATACTACATACCCTGTGTCTGGTGCAGCGGGGGTCTATATATTATAGTTGTAAGAAAATTTCTTCAAATATGATAGAATGGTCATAATCCAACAGCGGTTTTGGCCACACCCCTGATCACGCCCACTGGCCACAACCCTGGAATTTGAAAATGAAAGGTGGTAACCCTAACTATAAACTACTTTACAGTTGTAAAGATGAAGGGATCTATTTTGCTATATAAACAAGACTTAAATCCTTTTAAAATAACAAACTTTTTTAAATTAGCCTTATGATGCTCCAGAAAGTTTTGTGAAAAAAGTATACAGTACAAACTTTATTTACATTATCTTTTTTTTTGTCTTTCAAATAAGTAGCTCAAGTGCATCCGCCACAAGCACATCACGGACCAAGGGATCCCTTCTCACTTCCAATCCTGAGTATAAGCTACATCCAGCATGCAGCTAGACAGACTGGTGCAGTGGTCAAAAAGTGAAAAATGTGAGTAACAGAGGGCAGGGGAGCCGAGAAGGGGAGAGACTGGTTACCCGGGCCCAGGCTTGCCGAGGGGCCCCATTTCCCCCCTCTTAGTCCTGTCAGTGGCAACAGTGCAGTGAGTACAGGCAGTCTCCTCAAACTGCACCTGATAGGAGGAGGGAGAGCGATTGCACTGATTGCGCCCCCCCTGGATCTCCTGGCTGAGGAGCACAACGGCACCTCCCTGTGGAGCACACGGCGTCGCTTAATTTTATGTAAGGAAGCGTAGCCATGGACCATTTGTCAATAACCCGGCCAGGCTCTCTACAGTCCTGGCCGAAGGGAGAGCATCTCAGAGAGAAGGCTGAGAGGAGACAAAACGGCCTTCGGGCCCAACAGCAATTGGGATGCAGCTTCGCCGTGGCTAAATTTGCTCTACATATTTCTTACACAGTAAGGGGAACCAATATAGGAATAAGCCTGGTGAGAATATTCTGATTTGTACCCACCTGTGGCTGCAATTTGTATGCTGAACTCTTTTGAATCCTGTGAACTATCAGGCTGTGGAATAGTCTCTGCATACAAATGTGCAAAATAAAGGAGGGTGTATATTATACCTGTCCAGCACCAACATTTCATACAGCGTAAATCATTACAATGGTACATTAGAGCGGTCAGCATTTGTCTTATAAATTATTCAACAAGCGAGTTGCTCCTTGTACAACAGGGGGTAACACAAGTATGTAATTGTTTTATATAAATTATCACTGGATGGGGTTAACGCTAATACTTTCAAACCAGGAAAGGGGGATTGGCCTATTGGCACGTTTATTATAATGCTGTATAATTTAAAGGATCATAATCTGATAAATAGTGGTCAAAGGGTACAATACTCAATCTGAGATCTATGTAGCCATGAAATTTAAATGACATACAGTACAGTGGCTGTTTCTGAGTTGGGAGCAAAGCAAAAAAAATAAAGGAAGTTTGCACTTGGTCACAGCATATTGCACTGGAAGGGTGCAAATACATTTATTATTTTAGCATGCATGGTAATTACTGGCTGATTTTAGGCGTAGCTCACAAATGCTGGACATTGTTAATTTTACACTGCAAATTAGATTTGAGTTAGGCATGGCCATCGGTGAGCTGCCCATCAATGGTCACCATCGATGGTTCAATCAGTGATACCATCGATGGGCCAAAAGCATCATTCTGTGGTGACTCATCGATGGTTTGCATCCCTCCATGGCCATCGCTACTGGGTGTCTCGGCATTCCGCAAGCCAATCAGCATTGAGGGTGGGGCTTAGCGGGTCACCAGGGGCAGGGCTTTGCCCTGTGACATCAGGATCAAGAAAAAAACATTAGGTCCCAGTCTGCCGCCGATGACATCCTTAATTTGAGATTGAACATGCCCAAATCTAAATCTCTCTGCACATTTTACATCTCCCCCCACCTGTAGTGCAACATGGTTTTAAAACTAAAGGTTCAAAGTAGGGGTGAGCGGGTTCGGATTTCTGAAAGCCGAACCCCCCCGAGCCCCCCCGATCCGAGTCCGATCCGAATCAGGCTCGACTTTTCCCGCCTGACTCGGATCTGAAATCGAGGCAAAACGTCATCATCCCGCCTTCCGAGTCTCGCGGGTTTTGGATCCTATATAAGGTACCCACGTCGGCGCCATTTTCTCACTCGGCTGTGGACAGTGAAGAGGGAGGGTGGGAGTTAGGGCTGTGTAGTGTAGTGTAGTGTAGTGCTGCTGTTGTCCACTACTTCAAAGTCCATAGGGGCTGGCTGTGTTGTGCTGTGCTGCTGTTGTTAATAGGGGCTGTGTCCACTACTTCAAAGTCCATAGGGGCTGGCTGGACTGTGTTGTGCAGTCAGTTCTCCATAGGGGCTGTGTCCACTCCAAAGTCCTGTGCAGTGTCCCAGTCCTAAAGAGGTGCTGTAGTGTTGTCCAGGGGGTGCTCTGTCCATCAGGGGTGCTCCCCCCAAGTGCTAAAAAAATAATATATTTTCTGTGTTTGTGAATTGTGTGCGCAGTAGCCGCACGTGCATCAACAAAGTAGTGCCAAGCGTGCGCCTGTGTCATAAGTAAAGGGCCGGCTGGCTTGACCGTTAAAGGGTGCTGTAACCCCCGAAAGTACACTCCAGTCCAAACCAAAAAAAAATTATTTTCTGTGTTTGTGAATTGTGTGCGCAGTAGCCGCACGTGCATCAACAAAGTAGTGCCAAGCGTGCGCCTGTGTCATAAGTAAAGGGCCGGCTGGCTTGACCGTTAAGGGTGCTGTAACCCCCGAAAGTACACTCCAGTCCAAACCAAAAAAAAAATTATTTTCTGTGTTTGTGAATTGTGTGCGCAGTAGCCGCACGTGCATCAACAAAGTAGTGCCAAGCGTGCGCCTGTGTCATAAGTAAAGGGCCGGCTGGCTTGACCGTTAAGGGTGCTGTAACCCCCGAAAGTACACTCCAGTCCAAACCAAAAAAAAAATTATTTTCTGTGTTTGTGAATTGTGTGCGCAGTAGCCGCACGTGCATCAACAAAGTAGTGCCAAGCGTGCGCCTGTGTCATAAGTAAAGGGCCGGCTGGCTTGACCGTTAAGGGTGCTGTAACCCCCGAAAGTACACTCCAGTCCAAACCAAAAAAAAAATTATTTTCTGTGTTTGTGAATTGTGTGCGCAGTAGCCGCACGTGCATCAACAAAGTAGTGCCAAGCGTGCGCCTGTGTCATAAGTAAAGGGCCGGCTGGCTTGACCGTTAAAGGGTGCTGTAACCCCCAAAGTACACTCCAGTCCAAACCAAAAAAAAATTATTTTCTGTGTTTGTGAATTGTGTGCGCAGTAGCCGCATGTGCATCAACAAAGTAGTGCCAAGCGTGCGCCTGTGTCATAAGTAAAGGGCCAGCTGGCTTGACCATTAAAGGGTGCTGTAACCCCCAAAGTACACTCCAGTCCAAACCAAAAAAAAAATTATTTTCTGTGTTTGTGAATTGTGTGCGCAGTAGCCGCACGTGCATCAACAAAGTAGTGCCAAGCGTGCGCCTGTGTCATAAGTAAAGGGCCGGCTGGCTTGACCGTTAAAGGGTGCTGTAACCCCCGAAAGTACACTCCAGTCCAAACCAAAAAAAAAATTATTTTCTGTGTTTGTGAATTGTGTGCGCAGTAGCCGCACGTGCATCAACAAAGTAGTGCCAAGCGTGCGCCTGTGTCATAAGTAAAGGGCCGGCTGGCTTGACCGTTAAAGGGTGCTGTAACCCCCGAAAGTACACTCCAGTCCAAACCAAAAAAAAAATTATTTTCTGTGTTTGTGAATTGTGTGCGCAGTAGCCGCACGTGCATCAACAAAGTAGTGCCAAGCGTGCGCCTGTGTCATAAGTAAAGGGCCGGCTGGCTTGACCGTTAAAGGGTGCTGTAACCCCCAAAGTACACTCCAGTCCAAACCGAAAAAAAATTATTTTCTGTGTTTGTGAATTGTGTGCGCAGTAGCCGTACGTGCATCAACAAAGTAGTGCCAAGTGTGCGCCTGTGTCATAAGTAAAGGGCCGGCTGGCTTGACCGTTAAAGGGTGCTGTAACCCCCGAAAGTACACTCCAGTCCAAACCAAAAAAAAAATTATTTTCTGTGTTTGTGAATTGTGTGCGCAGTAGCCGCACGTGCATCAACAAAGTAGTGCCAAGCGTGCGCCTGTGTCATAAGTAAAGGGCCGGCTGGCTTGACCGTTAAGGGTGCTGTAACCCCCGAAAGTACACTCCAGTCCAAACCAAAAAAAAAATTATTTTCTGTGTTTGTGAATTGTGTGCGCAGTAGCCGCACGTGCATCAACAAAGTAGTGCCAAGCGTGCGCCTGTGTCATAAGTAAAGGGCCGGCTGGCTTGACCGTTAAAGGGTGCTGTAACCCCCAAAGTACACTCCAGTCCAAACCAAAAAAAAATTATTTTCTGTGTTTGTGAATTGTGTGCGCAGTAGCCGCATGTGCATCAACAAAGTAGTGCCAAGCGTGCGCCTGTGTCATAAGTAAAGGGCCGGCTGGCTTGACCGTTAAAGGGTGCTGTAACCCCCAAAGTACACTCCAGTCCAAACCGAAAAAAAATTATTTTCTGTGTTTGTGAATTGTGTGCGCAGTAGCCGCACGTGCATCAACAAAGTAGTGCCAAGTGTGCGCCTGTGTCATAAGTAAAGGGCCGGCTGGCTTGACCGTTAAAGGGTGCTGTAACCCCCGAAAGTACACTCCAGTCCAAACCAAAAAAAAAATTATTTTCTGTGTTTGTGAATTGTGTGCGCAGTAGCCGCACGTGCATCAACAAAGTAGTGCCAAGCGTGCGCCTGTGTCATAAGTAAAGGGCCGGCTGGCTTGACCGTTAAAGGGTTCTGTAACCCCCAAAGTACACTCCAAACCAAAAAAATATATATTTTCTGTGTTTGTGACTTGTGTGCACTGTGGCTGCACGTGCATCAACAAAGGAGCAGCGCCAAGCGTGCGCCTGTGTCCCATAAGTAAAGAGCTGGCTGGCTCATTTCTTAAAGGGTGGTGTAACCCACAAAGTGCACTACTCTCCAGCAAAAATAAAAAAATATTTTCTGTGTTTGTGTGCGCTTTAGCCGCACGTATATATATCAATATAACATAAATGGAGGACCAAACTTTCTCTGATAAAAATAAAATAGGGAAAGATCAAGAACCACTTCCTACTAGTGCTGTTGCTGCTGCTGGGAGTTGTTCATCATCCCAGAGAGGAAGTAGGAACATCACTACTTTTACTAAACAATTGACCCTCCAACAGTCCCTAGCGATGAGGATGAAGTACGACAGCAGTCATCCTGAAGCAAAACGTATAACTGAGGCCTTGACTGCTATGTTGGTGTTAGACGTGCGTCCGGTATCCGACATTAGTGCAGTGGGATTTAGACAATTGATGGAGGTAGTGTGTCCTCGGTTCCAAATCCCATCTAGATTCCACCTGCATCCTCAAAGCAGCAGCGACAAGCGTGCGTCTGTCTGTTAAAGGGTGGTGACACCCTCAAAGTGTGCTACACAAACAATTAAAATATTGTTCTTTTTTTTTCTGTCTTTGTGAAATGTGTGGGCTGTAGCCGCACCTGCATCCTTAAAGCAGCAGCGACAAGCGTGCGTCTGTCTGTTAAAGGGTGGTGACACCCTCAAAGTGTGCTACACAAACAATAAAAATATTCTTCTTTTTTTTTCGGTCTTTGTGAAATGTGTGGGCTGTAGCCGCACCTGCATCCTTAAAGCAGCAGCGACAAGCGTGCGTCTGTCTGTTAAAGGGTGGTGTAACTCTCAAAGTGCTCCAAAAAATAAAAAACTATTTTTTTAATGTGTTTGTGACTTGTGTGCGATGTAGCCACACTTGCATCCTCAAAGCAGCAGCGACAAGCGTGCGTCTGTCTGTTAAAGGGTGGTGACACCCTCAAAGTGTGCTCCACAAACAATAAAAATATTCTTCTTCTTTTTTCTTTCTTTGTGAATTGTGTGGGCTGTAGCCGCACCTGCATCCTTAAAGCAGCAGCGACAAGCGTGCGTCTGTCTGTTAAAGGGTGGTGTAACTCACGAAGTGCTCCAAAAAATAAAAAACTATTTTTTTAATGTGTTTGTGACTTGTGTGCGATGTAGCCGCACTTGCATCCTCAAAGCAGCAGCGACAAGCGTGCGTCTGTCTGTTAAAGGGTGGTGACACCCTCAAAGTGTGCTACACAAACAATAAAAATATTCTTCTTTTTTCTGTCTTTGTGAATTGTGTGGGCTGTAGCCGCACCTGCATCCTTAAAGCAGCAGCGACAAGCGTGCGTCTGTCTGTTAAAGGGTGGTGACACCCTCAAAGTGTGCTACACAAACAATTAAAATATTGTTCTTTTTTCTGTCTTTGTGAATTGTGTGGGCTGTAGCCGCACCTGCATCCTTAAAGCAGCTGCGACAAGCGTGCGTCTGTCTGTTAAAGGGTGGTGACACCCTCAAAGTGTGCTACACAAACAATTAAAATATTGTTCTTTTTTTTTCGGTCTTTGTGAAATGTGTGGGCTGTAGCCGCACCTGCATCCTTAAAGCAGCAGCGACAAGCGTGCGTCTGTCTGTTAAAGGGTGGTGACACCCTCAAAGTGTGCTACACAAAGAATAAAAATATTCTTCTTCTTTTTTCTGTCTTTGTGAATTGTGTGGGCTGTAGCCGCACTTGCATCCTCAAAGCAGCAGCGACAAGCGTGCGTCTGTCTGTTAGAGGGTGGTGTAACCCTCAAAGTGTGCTCCACAAACAATAAAAATATTCTTTTTTTTTTTCTGTCTTTGTGAATTGTGTGGGCTGTAGCCGCACTTGAATCCTCAAAGCAGCAGCGACAAGCGTGCGTCTGTCTGTTAAAGGATTACATCGGTGACAGCATCCAAGTAGGCATGTCAGACAGTCCGTACCTGTACTGGCAGGAAAAAGAAGCAATTTGGAGGTCCCTGTACAAACTGGCTCTATTTTACCTGAGTTGCCCCCCCTCCAGTGTGTACTCCGAAAGAGTGTTTAGTGCAGCCGGGAACCTTGTTAGCGAAAGGCGTAGGAGGTTGCTTCCACAAAATGTGGAGAAGATGATGTTCATAAAATGAATGATCAACTCTTCCAGGGAGACCAGCCTCCAGAACGTACAGAGGGACCTGTGGTTCCAGCAGGGACGAATTAATACTCTGTGAGGATGAGGATGTACATAACACTGAAGAGGGTGAGGAATCTGTGGATGAGGAGGATGAGGACGACTTCTTGCCTCCGTAGAGCCAGTTTGTGCAGGGACAGATTAATTGCCAGCTTGTTTTGTGGGGGCCCAAACGAACCAATCATTTCAGCCACAGTTGTGTGGCAGACCCTGGCGCTGAAATGATTGGTTTGTTAAAGTGTGCATGTCCTGTTTATACAACATAAGGGTGGGTGGGAGGGCCCAAGGACAATTCCATCTTGCACCTCTTTTTTTTCTTTGCATTATGTACAGTTTGGGGCCTAGTTTTTCAAACTGCCATCCTGTCTGCCACCACAGTATCACGCCTAGATGGGTCACGTGTTTGTGCTGCCCACTCGTGTCGCTTAGCATAGTCATCCAGCTACCTCGGTGCAACCTTTTGGACATAAAAACACTATTGTGAGGTGTGAGGTGTTCAGAATAGACTGGAAATGAGTGGAAATTAAGGTTATTGAGGTTAATAATGGCATAGGAGCAGAAAAACCTACAAATTCTGTGATTTTAGCTGTTTTTATGCTTTTTTTCAAAAAAATACAGATCCAAAACACAAAACCCAGAACCCAAAACACGGAAGGGTGGTTTTGGCAAAACCAATCCAGATCCAAAACACGAAGAAAGATCCAGATCCAAAACCTAAACACAAAACACGAAAAGTGGCCGGTGCACACCCCTAGTTCAAAGTTACTTGCTTTTTTGGGGGGTTTTGCTCCTGACTAATATTGCTAAAAGAATACCTAAATGGTGGCATTGAATAAGGACAATCAATAAAGACAACATGTGACCGTAACAAAAATATAGATAACCGTACTAGCATTGGTGAAATAGCAGGGTCAGCAATGACAATCCTTTCAGGTAATAGACTTTAGTATGAACTGGAACAGTGGTCTAAAAATAGGACATACAGTAAATATAATGGGTGTTAAAGTCCCAAAACATTTTTGAGGATGAAGACAATGATGTGTGTAGTAGTCCCATCATATTGAATACTTTAAGAAGACAGTAATGGGAATAGTAACCCCTTGAACAGGAATAACCACAGATAAGTACAAAGGATGAGGAGGAGAGGAGAAATGTAGGGCAGTTCAATGCATACTTGTCTACTTTGAAAGTCTCCTCTTTGGGAGAATGTCAGAGAGGAGACGCAGCTGACCACTTTAGCGGGCAGGGCTGGATCTCACGCTGCATTTTAGCTCCACCCCTTCCTATGGACCCAGATGCAGGAGATCCGTCCACTCTACCAGGGGTGCTGGAGGCTACCCGAAAAATCGGGAGACTCCAAAACCTTCCGGGAGAGTAGGCAAGTATGGTTCAAGCCCAAGCATTTAGCTCAGATAGGCCAGTGATGGCCTCATGAATGGTGCAGTATAGTATATAATGGGTTAGAAACACTTGCAATTGACAAGGACTGGTTCTGGAAACTTGGAGAGCTCTTTAAACCTGTGTTAGGAACAGTGGGGTAATTGTTATCTGTTAGATTATTTTGGTACTAATTGTGGGTGCTGGTTTGCTGGAATTATTGTTTTGTTATTCTGGGATCTGGATTGCAGCCACCTGCTACTACAAACTTTGCCGAGAGCCATGCCAGGCCCAGGTGACAGGGGGCGTGGCCCCTACAGCAAGCCCGGTCCTAGGTAATTAGTACCCGCCCCCCCCTCTCTGCACTTCATTTGGCTCCACCCCCTTCTTCTAAAGTTTCAGAGGTAAGCGATAATGCATATACTGTATGTATATGTGTATCTATGTATATGTGAGTGTGTATGTGTATATATGTATATATATGTATGTACAGTATATACAGGTTGAGTCTCCCATATCCAAAATGCTTGGGACCAGGGTTATTTTGGATATCATAATAATCCATATTTTGGAATATTTTGCATACCATAATGACATATCTTGGGAAACGGACCCACATCTAAATACAGAATGCATTTATGTTTTATATACACTTTATACACACAGCCTGCATATCATTTTATACAATATTTCTAATAATTTTGTGGCTCAAACAAAGCTTGTTTACATATATGAAATGTTTCATATACTCCTTATACACAAAACCTGTAGGTAATTTTATACAATAGTAAAAAATAGTAAAAATAAAACGCTTATCTTTGGCAATGGTATACTACTATCTGCTATACCATTGCCAAAGATAAGCGTTTTATTTTTTAAATTTTTTCTTGGTTTTACTATATATTTCTGTGTTTCCTGTATGGCCTAAGTAAAACAACTAATTACGGAGATTTTCTCCATTTCTGGTCTGAGGTTTGCCATTTGTGGTGTATGAGGCCGGACTGTTGTTGCTTATGACCAGAAACACGGAGGAGTGACACCTTTATATGCATTATTTTTAGGGGTGTGCACCGGCCACTTTTCGTGTTTTGTGTTTTGGTTTTGGATCTGGATCTTTCTTCGTGTTTTGGATCTGGATTGGTTTTGCCAAAACCACCCTTCCGTGTTTTGGGTTCTGGGTTTTGTGTTTTGGATCTGTATTTTTTTTTTAAAAAGCATAAAAACAGCTAAAATCACAGAATTTGTTGGTTTCTCTGCTCCTATGCTATTATTAACCTCAATAACCTTAATTTCCACTCATTTCCAGTCTATTCTGAACACCTCACACCTCACAATAGTGTTTTCATGTCCAAAAGGTTGCACCGAGGTAGCTGGATGACTATGCTAAGCGACACGAGTGGGCGGCACAAACACGTGACCCATCTAGGAGTGACACTGCAGTGGCAGACAGGATGGCAGTTAGAAAAACTAGGCCCCAAACTGTACATAATGCAAAGAAAAAAAAGAAGTGCAAGATGGAATTGTCCTTGGGCCCTCCCACCCACCCTTATGTTGTATAAACAGGACATGCACACTTTAACAAATCAATCATTTCAGCGCCAGGGTCTGCCACACAACTGTGGCTGAAATGATTGGTTCGTTTGGGCCCCCACAAAACAAGCTGGCAATTAATGTGTCCCTGCACAAACTGGCTCTACGGAGGCAAGATGTCATCCTCATCCTCCTCATCCACCGATTCCTCACCCTCTTCAGTGTGTACATCCTCATCCTCACAAAGTATTAACTCGTCCCCACTTGAATCCACCACCACAGGTCCCTCTGTACCTTCTGGAGGCTGGTCTCCCTGGAAGAGCTGATAATTCATTTTGATGAACATCATCTTCTCCACATTCTGTGGAAGCAACCTCCTACGCCTTTCGCTGACAAGGTTCCCGGCTGCACTAAACACTCTTTCGGAGTACACACTGGAGGGGGGGCAACTCAGGTAAAATAGAGCCAGCTTGTACAGGGGCCTCCAAATTGCCTCTTTTTCCTGCCAGTACAGGTATGGACTGTCTGACATGCCTACTTGGATGCTGTCACCGATGTAATCCTCCACCATTCTGTCAATGGTGACAGTATCATATGCAGTGACAGTAGACATGTCAGAAATTGTTGCCAGGTCCTTCAGTCCGGACCAGATGTCCAAACTTGGTCCTGCCTGCCCTGCATCACCGCCAGCGGGTTGCTTAGGATACCTAAGTTTTTTCCTGGCAGCCCCAGTTGCGGGAGAAAATGAAGAAGGAGCCGTTGACGTGTCACGTTCCGCTTCAGCTGACAGTGTGTTCACCAGCAGGTCTTTGCACCTCTGCAGGCTTGTGTCGGCCGGAAAGAGAGACACCACATAGGCTTTAAACCTAGGATCAAGCACGGTGGCCAAAATGTAGTGGTCTGATTTCAACAGATTGACCACCCTGGAATCCTGGCAAAGCGAATGAAGGGCTTCATCCACAAGTCCCACATGCCGAGCGGAATCGCTCCGTCTTAGCTCCTCCTTCACTTTCTCCAGCTGCTTCTGCAAAAGCCTGATGAGGGGAATGACCTGACTCAAGCTGGCTGTGTCTGAACTGACTTCACGTGTGGCAAGTTCGAAGGGCTGGAGAACCTTGCACAACACGGAAATCATTCTCCACTGCGCTTGAGTCAGGTGCATACCCCCTCCTTTGCCTATGTCATAGGTGGATGTATAGGCTTGTATGGCCTTTTGCTGCTCCTCCATCCTCTGAAGCATATAGAGGGTTGAGTTCCACCGCGTCACAACCTCTTGCTTCAGGTGATGGCGGGGCAGGTTCAAGAGTGTTTGCTGGCGCTCCAGTCTTCGGCACGCAGTCGCTGAATGGCGAAAGTGGACAGAAATTTTTCGGGCCACCCAAAGCGTCTCCTGCACGCCCCTGTCGCTTTTCAGAAAATTCTGCACCACCAAGTTTATTGTGTGAGCAAAACATGGGACGTGCTGGAATTTGCCCAGATGTAATGCCCGCACAATATTGGTGGCGTTGTCAGATATCACAAATCCCCAGGAGAGTCTAAGTGGGGTAAGCCACTGGGCGATGATTTCCCTCAGTTTCTCTAAGAGGTTGTCGGCGGTGTGCCTCTTACTGAAACCGGTGATACACAGCGTAGCCTGCCTTGTAACGAGCTGGCGTTTCTGAGATGCTGCTACTGGTGACGCTGCTGCTGTTGCTGCGTAAGGTGATACATCTACCCAGTGGGCTGTCACAGTCATATAGTCCTTAGTCTGCCCTGTTCCACTTGTCCACATGTCCGTGGTTAAGTGGACATTGTGTACAACGGCATTTTTCAGGACACTGAGGACACTTTTTCTGACGTTTCTGTACAGTCTCGGTATCGCCTGCCTAGTGAAGTGGAATCTAGACGGGATTTGGAACCGGGGACACACTACCTCCATCAATTGTCTAAATCCCACTGCACTAATGGCGGATACCGGACGCACGTCTAACACCAACATAGCAGTCAAGGCCTCAGTTATACGTTTTGCTTCAGGATGACTGCTGTCGTACTTCATCCTCCTCGCTAAGGACTGTTGGAGGGTCAATTGTTTAGTAAAAGTAGTGGTGTTCCTACTTCCTCTCTGGGATGATGAACGACTCCCAGCAGCAGCAACAGCAGCAGCGGCAGCAGTAGGCGTAGCAATGCAGGATCCTCCAGAGGAATCCCGGATAGGAGAGTCAGTCATGCCAGTGACATGGCCTGCAGGACTACTTCCGATCCTGACTAAGGAGGAAATTGACGAGGAGGGAGTTGACGGTGTGGTTTGCAGGCGCTTGGATACAACAGGACAACGGGATTTAGGTGTCCCTGGACTGCTTACGGTCTTAGCCAAAGTTTCCGAACTTGACAGTAACTTTTTATGAACGCGCTGCAGGTGCCGTATAAGGGAGGATGTTCCTAGGTGGTTGACGTCCCTACCCCTACTTATTTCACCTTTACATATGGTACATATGGCAAGACAGTTGTTGTCCGGATTTGGATAGAAATATTGCCAGACCAAAGAGGTGGAATGTTTGGTCTTCTGCCCAGGCATGACCGTGATGGGCTTTTTCATCCCACGGACAACAACTGTCTCCCCCGGAGCCTGATTTAAACAAACCACATCACCATCAGAATCCTCCTCGCCAACTTCCTCCTCAGCGCCAGCTACACCAGTATCCTCATCCTGTTGTACTTCAACAGTGACATCTTCAATTTGCATATCAGCAAGTGGACTGTGGGTGCTCCTTTCAGCACTTGCAGGGGGCGTGCAAATGGTGGAAAGAGCCACCTCTTCCCATCCAGTGCTGGGAAGGTCAGGCATCGCAACCACCACCACACTTGGACTCTCCTTGGGGATTTGTGATATCTTCTTAGAAAGCACAGTTCTTCGCTGTGCTTTTGCCAGCTTAACTCTTTTGATTTTTTTAGTGGGAGGAGGGCTTCCATCGTCATGTGAAGCTGAACCACTAGTCATGAACATACTAGGGATCGACCTTAGCCGTTCCTTGCCACTCCGTGTCGTAAATGGCATATTGGCAAGTTTACGTTTCTCTTCAGCTGATTTAAATGTCTTTTTCAAGGTCATTTTCCTGAACTTTGCCATTTGGGATTGTATGTGCCCTCTACTATGACATTGGGCATCGGCCTTGGCAGACGACGTTGATGGCATGTTATCGTCTATGTCATGACTAGTGGCAGCAGCTTCAGCACTAGGAAGAAGTGGTTCTTGATCTTTCTCTATTTTATTTTTATCGGAGAAAGTTTGGTCCTCCATTTATGTTATATCGATTTGATATATACGTGCGGCTAAACACAGAAAATAATTTTTTTTTTGGTTTGGACTGGAGTGTACTTTGTGGGTTACAGCACCCTTTAACGGTCAAGCCAGCCGGCCCTTTACTTATGACACAGGCGCACTCTTGGCACTACTTTGTTGATGCACGTGCGGCTACTGCGCACACAATTCACAAACACAGAAAATAATTTTTTTTTGGTTTGGACTGGAGTGTACTTTCGGGGGTTACAGCACCCTTAACGGTCAAGCCAGCCGGCCCTTTACTTATGACACAGGCGCACGCTTGGCACTACTTTGTTGATGCACGTGCGGCTACTGCGCACACAATTCACAAACACAGAAAATAATTTTATTTTGGTTTGGACTGGAGTGTACTTTCGGGGGTTACAGCACCCTTTAATGGTCAAGCCAGCCGGCCCTTTACTTATGACACAGGCGCACGCTTGGCACTACTTTGTTGATGCACGTGCGGCTACTGCGCACACAATTCACAAACACAGAAAATAATTTTTTTTTTGGTTTGGACTGGAGTGTACTTTGGGGGTTACAGCACCCTTTAACGGTCAAGCCAGCCGGCCCTTTACTTATGACACAGGCGCACGCTTGGCACTACTTTGTTGATGCACGTGCGGCTACTGTGCACACAATTCACAAACACAGAAAATAATTTTTTTTTTGGTTTGGACTGGAGTGTACTTTGGGGGTTACAGCACCCTTTAACGGTCAAGCCAGCCGGCCCTTTACTTATGACACAGGCGCAGGCTTGGCACTACTTTGTTGATGCACGTGCGGCTACTGCGCACACAATTCACAAACACAGAAAATAATTTTTTTTTGGTTTGGACTGGAGTGTACTTTCGGGGGTTACAGCACCCTTTAACGGTCAAGCCAGCTGGCCCTTTACTTATGACACAGGCGCACGCTTGGCACTACTTTGTTGATGCACGTGTGACTACTGCGCACACAATTCACAAACACAGAAAATAATATTTTTTTTGGTTTGGACTGGAGTGTACTTTGGGGGTTACAGCACCCTTTAACGGTCAAGCCAGCCGGCCCTTTACTTATGACACAGGCGCACGCTTGGCACTACTTTGTTGATGCACGTGCGGCTACTGCGCACACAATTCACAAACACAGAAAATAATTTTTTTTTTGGTTTGGACTGGAGTGTACTTTCGGGGGTTACAGCACCCTTAACGGTCAAGCCAGCCGGCCCTTTACTTATGACACAGGCGCACGCTTGGCACTACTTTGTTGATGCACGTGCGGCTACTGCGCACACAATTCACAAACACAGAAAATAATTTTTTTTTTGGTTTGGACTGGAGTGTACTTTGGGGGTTACAGCACCCTTTAACGGTCAAGCCAGCCGTCCCTTTACTTATGACACAGGCGCACGCTTGGCACTACTTTGTTGATGCACGTGCGGCTACTGCGCACACAATTCACAAACACAGAAAATAATTTTTTTTTTGGTTTGGACTGGAGTGTACTTTGGGGGTTACAGCACCCTTTAACGGTCAAGCCAGCCGGCCCTTTACTTATGACACAGGCGCACGCTTGGCACTACTTTGTTGATGCACGTGCGGCTACTGCGCACACAATTCACAAACACAGAAAATAATTTTTTTTTTGGTTTGGACTGGAGTGTACTTTGGGGGTTACAGCACCCTTTAACGGTCAAGCCAGCCGGCCCTTTACTTATGACACAGGCGCACGCTTGGCACTACTTTGTTGATGCACGTGCGGCTACTGCGCACACAATTCACAAACACAGAAAATAATTTTTTTTTTGGTTTGGACTGGAGTGTACTTTGGGGGTTACAGCACCCTTTAACGGTCAAGCCAGCCGGCCCTTTACTTATGACACAGGCGCACGCTTGGCACTACTTTGTTGATGCACGTGCGGCTACTGCGCACACAATTCACAAACACAGAAAATAATTTTTTTTTTGGTTTGGACTGGAGTGTACTTTGGGGGTTACAGCACCCTTTAACGGTCAAGCCAGCCGGCCCTTTACTTATGACACAGGCGCACGCTTGGCACTACTTTGTTGATGCACGTGCGGCTACTGCGCACACAATTCACAAACACAGAAAATAATTTTTTTTTTGGTTTGGACTGGAGTGTACTTTGGGGGTTACAGCACCCTTTAACGGTCAAGCCAGCCGGCCCTTTACTTATGACACAGGCGCACGCTTGGCACTACTTTGTTGATGCACGTGCGGCTACTGCGCACACAATTCACAAACACAGAAAATAATTTTTTTTTTGGTTTGGACTGGAGTGTACTTTGGGGGTTACAGCACCCTTTAACGGTCAAGCCAGCCGGCCCTTTACTTATGACACAGGCGCACGCTTGGCACTACTTTGTTGATGCACGTGCGGCTACTGCGCACACAATTCACAAACACAGAAAATAATTTTTTTTTTGGTTTGGACTGGAGTGTACTTTCGGGGGTTACAGCACCCTTAACGGTCAAGCCAGCCGGCCCTTTACTTATGACACAGGTGCACGCTTGGCACTACTTTGTTGATGCACGTGCGGCTACTGCGCACACAATTCACAAACACAGAAAATAATTTTTTTTTTGGTTTGGACTGGAGTGTACTTTCGGGGGTTACAGCACCTTAATGGTCAAGCCAGCCGGCCCTTTACTTATGACACAGGCGCACGCTTGGCACTACTTTGTTGATGCACGTGCGGCTACTGCGCACACAATTCACAAACACAGAAAATAATTTTTTTTGGGTTTGGACTGGAGTGTACTTTCGGGGGTTACAGCACCCTTTAACGGTCAAGCCAGCCGGCCCTTTACTTATGACACAGGCGCACGCTTGGCACTACTTTGTTGATGCACGTGCGGCTACTGCGCACACAATTCACAAACACAGAAAATATATTATTTTTTTAGCACTTGGGGGGAGCACCCCTGATGGACAGAGCACCCCCTGGACAACACTACAGCACTCCTTTAGGACTGGGACACTGCACAGGACTTTGGAGTGGACACAGCCCCTATGGAGAACTGACTGCACAACACAGTCCAGCCAGCCCCTATGGACTTTGAAGTAGTGGACACAGCCCCTATTAACAACAGCAGCACAGCACAACACAGCCAGCCCCTATGGACTTTGAAGTAGTGGACAACAGCAGCACTACACTACACTACACTACACAGCCCTAACTCCCACCCTCCCTCTTCACTGTCCACAGCCGAGTGAGAAAATGGCGCCGACGCGGGTACCTTATATAGGATCCAAAACCCGCGAGACTCGGAAGGCGGGATGATGACGTTTTGCCTCGATTTCAGATCCGAGTCAGGCGGGAAAAGTCGAGCCTGACTCGGATCGGACTCGGATCGGGGGGGTTCGGATTTCAGAAATCCGAACCCGCTCACCCCTAATTATTTTATGCATTATCTGGTACACAGATTTATGTATGTCTACCGTTGACACTGTTTGCAAAACTACTACACTATATTACCTCTCTGTGGGAAAAATTTTAGCCCAATTTTTTAAGGTTTACATGGCAGCTCTGTCATTTGGAGAAACCCTGAAAAAGTTGTCAGTACATGCTTCATGACCTTAGAAGTAATACCTGGACATCAGATAAGCTTGTATTTGTTTATTTTTGGTACGCACAATACTTACCTTTTTGAGCACTACTGGAATTTGACTCATTTATTACACTATTAGGCGCACGTCTTTGTTCTTATTATTTTTCATATATATATTTAGACTATATATATATATATATATGTCCCAATGAGACCGGCAGCACACACTTGATCAGTACAGTCCAGAGTGCAAGGCACATAAAGGTAGAGGCATGTAAAGAAAGGAGCCAGCACATCCAATAATATGAAAAAGTAGAAAAAATGTATCCACATATAAGTTAGTGCATCCAATTGACAAGCATATTCAAAAGAAGGCATAAGGAACAGGTCTGTATAATTAGCATCAAGCCAGGGAGTACTTATCCATGGTGGCATAGACCCGATTCCATCTGAGACAGTGATGCTCGACGGGAGCCGTTTCGGTGATCTCAAAACACCTTAATCATGAGCATGCTGTGTAGTGCCCTCATACCATATTATATACCTATATGCATCAATCAAACTAACAGACTCACCTGTTCAAACACCTGTAGCGAGTCACACATCGCCAAGTGAGGGCGGAAGTGACCGCGGCAGGGAGGGCGAAAGTGACGTTCCGCACAGAACATCATAGCTCAGCTGCAAATCCAATCAAAGGAAAGGACGGAAACAACATTCCGTCCAAAGAACTACATTACCCAGAATGCAATATACATAAAAAACGGAAAAATACAAAGTATCCTAGCAACCATGTAAACATAAATATTGTAACTTTAAACAAGCATTCGGTTTAATCCAAACATAGGGCCTGATTCAGAGCCGGTCGCTATTTGCGGTCATTCGTTCAAAAAAAAGGGGTGGCTATTCAAATGAACCGTTTGCTCTTTGCGGTCTGTTCACGCCTCTAGGTCTGAACGAGCGAACAAAACTTGCGGTCGTTTTTTGGGAAACTACGCCCCCTGGCCACTCGCATCCTACGTCATGTCCGCTATTTATTAGATTAATCGAGTACATCGACCAGCGTATGAACTGCTCGCTGTTCTTGTGGTTGGTTTTTGCTACCACAATTTTGCGAGCAGTTCTGGCTATAAAATAACCCAGTGATGTGCTCAATGACGCTGCTGTTTTAATTATGCACACCCATAAAACGCCCGTTTTGACCTTTAAGCACGCCTGCGATCGGATCTCCACTCCCCGTTTTCAAGCACCTTCCCCTGTTACCACCCACATACCCCTCTTTCTGTCACTCAAATTATCAGGCATTCGCTATTTTGCGAGCACATGAATTTCGGCCGCACTGACTGGTTCGCGCATGCGTATAACGATCCGTACGCATGCACAGTTGGGCAAACATCGCTCGGAGCGAACGAGCGTCCACTTACGAGCGGCTCTGAATCAGGCCCATAGATTAGAGATGCAGCTATAATCAGGCAGTCTGCAGTATGACGTACATAAAGGTAAATAATACAAAACAAACAACAATAAAATATACATAAAAAGAATGAATCAAGAAGAAAAAGACAGACATTGAATTTCTTCATAACGTTCAGGAGACCACCGTCAAAGAATTATTATAAGAAGCAACTAAGCGTTAGTGCCTCATTAAGACCATTTGGTGCTACCGTATTTAAACGACTAATCCAGAAACATTCCCTCTGCAATAAGAGTTTATTCCGATCGCCACCTCTCCTGAGGGGCGGTGTATGGTCAATAGGAAAAAAACAAAAATCTCTCAATGTATGTTTACATGAGGAAAAATGTCTTGCTACCGGTGGCGTATTGCAATCAACCATGTGCATAGCCTTCTTGATAGAGGATCGATGTAAAGCAATCCTTTCTTTAAGTAACCTAATGGTCTTGCCCACATACAACAGTTGGCATGGGCATTTAATTAGGTATACAACAAAGCGGCTGTCACAATTCAAGTGATGCTTGATTTCAAACTTGTCGTTGTTCACAGGATTTTGAAAATGTGTCCCCACTAATAGAAACTGGCAATTAACGCAGCCATGGCATTTATACGCTCCATTTTTACAACGTAGCCACACATTAGATTTAGTACTCCCAATATCCGATTTAGCTACGATGTCCTTGACATTACTGCTTCTCTTGTAGCTAAACAACGTCTTTTCTACGCACATCTGGCCAATTACGTCATCAGATTGAATAATATGCCAATGTTTCAGGAGGGTTTTTCGAATATGCTTGGATGCGATGGAATATGTGGAAACAAAAACCATGCGATTTGCTGAAATGTCTTTGTTCTTTTTAACCAAGACTTGTTCCTGTGTCATCGAAAGACATTGTGCAATAGCCTCATCAATTTCATTTGTAGGATAACCTCTATCAATAAATTTGTTACCCATGTCTCTTAACGCTCCTGGTAGTTCAGTCTCGTCAGAGGTATTACGTACAACCCTCATAAGTTGTGACAATGGTAAGCCACGTTTTAGTGGAGCAGGGTGAAAACTGTCAGCCGACAGTAAAGTGTTCTTATCCGTCACCTTTCTATAAAGTCTTGTAGATAACAGATCACCAGACCTGTATACACAAAACGTCTAAATAATTGACGGTGGTCTCACTGAATGCTGCAGACTGCCTGATTATAGCTGCATCTCTAATCTATGTTTGGATTAAACCGAATGCTTGTTTAAAGTTACCATATTTATGTTTACTGCAGACTGCCTGATTATAGCTGCATCTCTAATCTATGTTTGGATTAAACCGAATGCTTGTTTAAAGTTACCATATTTATGTTTACATGGTTGCTAGGATACTTTGTATTTTCCGTTTTTTATGTATAATGCATTCTGGGTAATGTAGTTCTTTGGACGGAATGTTGTTTCCGTCCTTTCCTTTGATTGGATTTGCAGCTGAGCTATGATGTTCTGTGCGGAACGTCACTTCCGCCCTCACTTGGCGATGTGTGACTCGCTACAGGTGTTTGAACAGGTGAGTCTGTTAGTTTGATTGATGCATATAGGTATATAATATGGTATGAAGAAATTCAATGTCTGTCTTTTTCTTCTTGATTCATTCTTTTTATGTATATTTTATTGTTGTTTGTTTTGTATTATTTACCTTTATGTACGTCATACTGCAGACTGCCTGATTATAGCTGCATCTCTAATCTATGGACCTGATTCAGAGCCGCTCGTAAGCGGCCGCTCGTTTGCTCCGAGCGATGTTTGCCCAACTGTGCATGCGTACGGATCGTTATACGCATGCGCGAACCAGTCAGTGCGGCCGAAATTCATGTGCTCGCAAAATAGCGAATGCCTGATAATTTGAGTGACAGAAAGAGGGGTATGTGGGTGGTAACAGGGGAAGGTGCTTGAAAACGGGGAGTGGAGATCCGATCGCAGGCGTGCTTAAAGGTCAAAACGGGCGTTTTATGGGTGTGCATAATTAAAACAGCAGCGTCATTGAGCACGTCACTGGGTTATTTTATAGCCAGAACTGCTCGCAAAATTGTGGTAGCAAAAACCAACCACAAGAACAGCGAGCAGTTCATACGCTGGTCGATGTACTCGATTAATCTAATAAATAGCGGACATGTCGTAGGATGCGAGTGGCCAGGGGGCGTAGTTTCCCAAAAAACGACCGCAAGTTTTGTTCGCTCGTTCAGACCTAGAGGCGTGAACAGACCGCAAAGAGCAAACGGTTCATTTGAATAGCCACCCCTTTTTTTTGAACGAATGACCGCAAATAGCGACCGGCTCTGAATCAGGCCCTATGTTTGGATTAAACCGAATGCTTGTTTAAAGTTACCATATTTATGTTTACATGGTTGCTAGGATACTTTGTATTTTTCCGTTTTTTATGTATATTGCATTCTGGGTAATGTAGTTCTTTGGACGGAATGTTGTTTCCGTCCTTTCCTTTGATTGGATTTGCAGCTGAGCTATGATGTTCTGTGCGGAACGTCACTTTCGCCCTCCCTGCCGCGGTCACTTCCGCCCTCACTTGGCGATGTGTGACTCGCTACAGGTGTTTGAACAGGTGAGTCTGTTAGTTTGATTGATGCATATAGGTATATAATATGGTATGAGGGCACTACACAGCATGCTCATGATTAAGGTGTTTTGAGATCACCGAAACGGCTCCCGTCGAGCATCACTGTCTCAGATGGAATCGGGTCTATGCCACCATGGATAAGTACTCCCTGGCTTGATGCTAATTATACAGACCTGTTCCTTATGCCTTCTTTTGAATATGCTTGTCAATTGGATGCACTAACTTATATGTGGATACATTTTTACTGTATATATAAAAGAAACGACACAACCGACATTCAACCTTCTTGCAGAGGTGGCCCAGGTGCAACAACCTACAAAAATCAATAATCCAACTGTAGGGAAGGCACTCTGGGACTTGTAGTATAAAACACTGGTCAGCACATACTTGCAATGTTTCAGCTTTTATCACAAACCGTCATCAGGCGTTTGTATTATATATATATCATTTTATATTTTTTTGCTTGTGAGGTTTGTTCCTGGTGTATAGTTTGAGGTTTAGCGGTGAGGGTTAAAGTTGGGAGCCCTGGAGGCATGGTAGTGATTGTCCAATTGAATGGTTATGGGAGGAAGTGGCTGAAATGTAACATAAGATTTGGTAGATTTGATCACTTTCTCTTTGTTCCTGTGCAGTTGGAGTTTTCCCACCTGCCCTTTCTTGGTGTTTTTGTTTGTGTTCTTGTTTGTTGCAATGCGGAAAAGCATCATCATCAGTCAGGGGTGGATTTGGTTAGAAATCCAGCCCGGGAAATTTCTGGAAGCAGCCCTATTTGGGGCGTGGTCTGATGTGGGGGGCGGGGTACTATCGAGGGGGGCGGGATTCCTCCTCTGACGGCCTGATTCTGAATTGGACGCAACAATTATATATTCTAAAATCAAAGCACAAGAAGTAGCAACTAGTATAGTAGATTCATACAGAGGGGATGTAGTTGACATCCTGGGGCTCTTAATACCAGCCCCACAATCCAGATGGTAAGTATTAGGTTTAGGGGTTAGGTTTAAGGTTAAGGGTTAGGCACTAAGGGGAGGGTTAGGCTGCGTAGGGGAGGGCTAGGTTTATCCTACTGGGGGAGGGGGACTACATAGGGTTAGGTTTAGGCTGCGGGAAGCGCGTGTTAGTGGGAGGGTTAGGGGTCAGGGTTAGGCAACCAGAGATACCACTGTCAAATCAACAGGATTCTCTGGGCAAACACGTCACAGGATCGTCACAACAACGCCAAGCCACGCTTGGAGCAGTGACGTTCCTGTGAGGCGATTGGATTCGGATAAATTACTGGGAAAGATGCCAGCCACAAAATTATTTGGTCCATGCTAGGACTGATACGGTGGTTTCAACTGAAGTAGAGAGTTGTTCACACCTAAAGCAATCAATTCTGGGACCTGTTCCATTTTGACATTTTAAAGATCTAAATTAGAGAACTTTTTGTTTGACAGAGATAGATAGATAGATAAATAGATAGATAGATAGGATATGAGATAGATAGATAGATAGATTGATCTATACACAGTTACACACATCTTCTATAAATATCATAATCACCTCTAAATAACTAATTACTAACTACATGTGCAACCTACATGATATTGAGGTAACACAAAACACATAGGACACCTTAAATATATATTAGGGGTGTGCACCGGTCACTTTTCGTGTTTTGGTTTTGGATCTGGATCTTTCTTCGTGTTTTGGATCTGGATTGGTTTTGCCAAAACCACCCTTCCGTGTTTTGGGTTCTGGGTTTTGTGTTTTGGATCTGTATTTTTTTTTAAAAAAGCATCAAAACAGCTAAAATCACAGAATTTGTGTGTTTTTCTGCTCCTATGCTATTATTAACCTCAATAACCTTAATTTCCACTCATTTCCAGTCTATTCTGAACACCTCACACCTCACAATAGTGTTTTTATATCCAAAAGGTTGCACCGAGGTAGCTGGATGACTATGCTAAGAGATACGAGTGGGTGGCACAAACACGTGGCCCATCTAGGAGTGACACTGCAGTGGCAGACAGGATGGCAGTTTGAAAAACTAGGCCCCAAACAGTACATAATTCAAAGAAAAAAAAGAGGTGCAAGATGGAATTGTCCTTGGGCCCTCCCACCCACCCTTATGTTGTATAAACAGGACATGCACACTTTAACAAACCAAACATTTCAGCGCCAGGGTCTGCCACACGACTGTGGCTGAAATGATTGGTTCGTTTGGGCCCCCACAAAACAAGCTGGCAATTAATCTGTCCCTGCACAAACTGGCTCTACGGAGGCAAGATGTCGTCCTCATCCTCCTCATCCACCGATTCCTCACCCTCTTCAGTGTTGTGTACATCCTCATCCTCACAGAGTATTAATTCGTCCCCGCTGGAATCCACAACCACAGGTCCCTCTGTACATTCTGGAGGCTGGTCTCCCTGGAAGAGTTGATAATTCATTTTATGAACATCATCTTCTCCACATTTTGTGGAAGCAACCTCCTACGCCTTTCGCTAACAAGGTTCCCGGCTGCACTAAACACTCTTTCGGAGTACACACTGGAGGGGGGGGGCAACTCAGGTAAAATAGAGCCAGTTTGTACAGGGACCTCCAAATTGCTTCTTTTTCCTGCCAGTACAGGTACGGACTGTCTGACATGCCTACTTGGATGCTGTCACCGATGTAATCCTTTAACAGACAGACGCACGCTTGTCGCTGCTGCTTTAAGGATGCAGGTGCTGCTACAGCCCACACATTTCACAAAGACAGAAAAAAAAAGAATAATTTTTTTATTGTTTGTGGAGCGCACTTTGAGGGTTACACCACCCTTTAACAGACAGACGCACGCTTGTCGCTGCTGCTTTGAGGATGCAAGTGCGGCTACAGCCCACACATTTCACAAAGACAGAAAAAAAAGAATATTTTTATTGTTTGTGGAGCGCACTTTGAGGGTTACACCACCCTTTAACAGACAGACGCACGCTTGTCGCTGCTGCTTTGAGGACAGTATCATATGCAGTGACAGTAGACTTGTCAGAAATTGTTGGCACGTCCTTCAGTCTGGACCAGATGTCCAAACCGGCCCTTGACTTATGACACAGGCACACGCTTGACGCTGCACGTGCGGCTACATCGCACACAAGTCACAAACACATAAAAAAAATAGTTTTTTATTTTTTGGAGCACTTTGAGGGTTACACCACCCTTTAACAGACAGACGCACGCTTGTCGCTGCTGCTTTGAGGATGCAAGTGCGGCTACAGCCCACACAATTCACAAAGACAGAAAAAAAAGAAGAATTTTTTTATTGTTTGTGGAGCGCACTTTGAGGGTTACACCACCCTTTAACAGACAGACGCACGCTTGTCGCTGCTGCTTTGAGGATGCAAGTGCGGCTACAGCCCACACAATTCACAAAGACAGAAAAAAAAAGAAGAATATTTTGTATTGTTTGTGGAGCGCACTTTGAGGGTTACACCACCCTTTAACAGACAGACGCACGCTTGTCGCTGCTGCTTTGAGGATGCAAGTGCGGCTACAGCCCACACATTTCACAAAGACAGAAAAAAAAAGAATATTTTTATTGTTTGTGGAGCGCACTTTGAGGGTTACACCACCCTTTAACAGACAGACGCACGCTTGTCGCTGCTGCTTTGAGGATGCAAGTGTGTCTACAGCCCACACAATTCACAAAGACAGAAAAAAAAAGAATATTTTTATTGTTTGTGGAGCGCACTTTGAGGGTTACACCACCCTTTAACAGACAGACACACGCTTGTCGCTGCTGCTTTGAGGATGCAGGTGGAATCTAGACGGGATTTGGAACCGGGGACACACTACCTCCATCAATTGTCTAAATCCCACTGCACTAATGGCGGATACCGGACGAACGTCTAACACCAACATAGCAGTCAAGGCCTCAGTTATACGTTTTGCTTCAGGATGACTGCTGTCGTACTTCATCCTCATCGCTAGGGACTGTTGGAGGGTCAATTGTTTAGTAAAAGTAGTGGTGTTCCTACTTCCTCTCTGGGATGATGAACAACTCCCAGCAGCAGCAGCAGCACTAGGAGGAAGTGGTTCTTGATCTTTCCCTATTTTATTTTTATCGGAGAAAGTTTGGTCCTCCATTTATGTTATATTGATATATACGTGCGGCTAAGGCGCACACAAACACAGAAAATATTTTTTTATTTTTGCTGGAGAGTAGTGCACTTTGTGGGTTACACCACCCTTTAAGAAATGAGCCAGCCGGCTCTTTACTTATGGGACACAGGCGCACGCTTGGTGCTGCTCCTTTGTTGATGCACGTGTGGCTACTGCGCACACAATTCACAAACACAGAAAACATTTTTTTATTTGGTTTGGAGTGAACTTTGGGGGTTACAGCACCCTTTAACGGTCAAGCCAGCCGGCCCTTTACTTATGACACAGGCGCACGCTTGGCACTACTTTGTTGATGCACGTGCGGCTACTGCGCACACAATTCACAAACACAGAAAATATTTTTTTATTTGGTTTGGACTGGAGTGTACTTTGGGGGTTACAGCACCCTTTAACGGTCAAGCCAGACGGCCCTTTACTTATGACACAGGCGCACGCTTGGCACTACTTTGTTGATGCACGTGCGGCTACTGCGCACACAATTCACAAACACAGAAAAAATATAATTTTTTTAGCACTTGGGGGGGAGCACCCCTGATGGACAGAGCACCCCCTGGACAACACTACAGCACCCCTTTAGGACTGGGACACTGCACAGGACTTTGGAGTGGACACAGCCCCTATGGAGAACTGTCTGCACAACACAGTCCAGCCAGCCCCTATGGACTTTGAAGTAGTGGACACAGCCCCTATTAATAACAGCAGCACAGCACAACACAGCCAGCCCCTATGGACTTTGAAGTAGTGGACACAGCCCCTATGGACAACAGCAGCACAGCGCAGCACAGCACAACACTACTCTGCACTACACTACACAGCCCAGCCAGCCCTAACTCCCACCCTCCCTCTTCACTGTCCACAGCCGAGTGAGAAAATGGCGCCAACGCGGGTACCTTATATAGGATCCAAAACCCGCGAGACCCGGAAGGCAGGATGATGACGTTTTGCCTCGATTTCAGATCCGAGTCAGGCGGGAAAAATCGAGCCTGACTCGGATCGGCCTCGGATGGGGGTGGGCTCGGGGGGGTTCGGATTTCAGAAATCCGAACCCGCTCACCCCTAATATAAATATATATATATATATATATATATATATATATTTCACATCCCAACCCACAAGCTATGATAGTTATTTAGGTGATGCCTGGGATGTTGTGATCATAATATTATTATCACATCACATCCTAGGCATCACCTAAATAACTATCTTGACACAACTTGTGGCATGTGATATGTATACACACACACACACATCTATATATTTAAGGAGTCATATGTCACATCACATCATGTGAATAAATTGTGACTCACAGTGTCACTGTCAGTCGCGGCCGCTCGCTCCAGTCCAAACAGCCCGGCCACTCTTGCAGCCTGCCTCTTCTCTTCCTGGCTCCTGCGCTGGACTGGTGGCTGCTGGAGGCGGAGCCGTGAGGTGTCACGTGCTCCGCAATGCCCCACGGGAGGAGCTGCTGCGGCTCGGCGTACACAGCAGCCCTCCCTCTGCCCATCTCACTACTGAATGAGCTTCTACGCATGCACAGAAGCTCATTCATGACCGCTGCGCTTTCGGAGCTGAGCTCCGATCGCGGTAGCGGCAGTTAGAGCCGCTGACCAGTCAGTGTGTGTAAAGCGCCCCAGCAGGGGGGAGAGGGGACCGGCCCAGCGGGAACTTTCCCGCAGTCCTGGTGGCCCAATCCGCCCCTGTCATCAGTGGATGCATGTGGTGCAGGTGGTGGTTGCAGAGTAATGACTGGGGTAGACTAGTTTTGCAGAGTATTGTGTTTACATGGGTTTACATTATTATACAGTTTACTTTATATTTATACCTATGTTATTACATTTTTTTTTATTATGTTTATGTACATTTTAGTTTTCTAGTTCTAACTTTCAATTCTGACTACTACACTACTGCTTAATTTCTATATTGCATGTGATTCTGATTTCAATGCTGTAGATATGCCAATTGTCCAGTACCACTTCTTTTATTGTAATTTTCAGCGGGTGTGGATCATTAGGTGTAAATTGTCTAAATAGTCAATGATTGGGTAGACAATGGAAGATAGACAGGCAATAGATAGGGACTGAAGGTCGACAGGGTCTGAAGGTCAACACACTAAAGTTGACCAGTGAAAATGTCGACAGGCACTGAAGGTCGACAGGCAATATGTCGACTGGTACTGAAGGTCGACCGGGTCAGAAGGTCGACACACTAAAGGTCGACAGGTATGACTGTCGACAGGCAGTAGGTCGACAGGGTCAGAAGGTCGACACTAAAGATTGACTGGTAACAAGGTCGACATTTACGAAGGTCAACAGGCAGTAGGTCAACAGGGACTGAAGGTCAACAGGGTCAAAAAATCGACACACTAAAGGTCAACAGGGACTGAAGGTCGACAGGGTCAGAAGGTCGATACACTAAAGGTCGACTGGTAACAAGGTTGACAGGTTGACTGGTATGAAGGTTGACAGGCAGTAGGTCGACACTCATATAGTCAAATGGTCGACACATTTTTTTTTTGTACGGTTAGTGTCAGGGTTAGGCACTTACTACGATGGGTCGACTAGTAACAAGGTCGACAGCTATGAAGGTCGAAAAAACAGACAAATCTCAGGTGCACAACTCCAAATTATTAATAATATATAAATGCAATACAATTTTGCAATCAATAGAGGTTTTTAGCATAATCTTGGCCAAGGTTATGGGCCTACCCACCATATCCAGGTAACCTCTGTAGGGTAGGTCCCTAACATACTACAATTCAAATCCAGAGCGCAGGACACCCCCAAACTAGCCCAGCTAAGCCACCCCAGGGCACTGCCATAGTAAGAAAATACCTAAAATGTTTCCCACCAGACTTAATGGAGTGTAACAGATCATGGTTTATAGACTCATTATCAGCTCTTTGTGAGAAGGTCATCGTCTGATTATTCCCTGTCACTTCCCAACTCCCGGGTTTATTGGAGTTGGTTATGTTTAAACACAAAAGTTACCTATCTACTTGGAATTAATAGAGTTTGAAATGAGGTGGTTTGGATGAGAGGAATTTTCCATCCAATGTTTTCCCTTTATGTAATTCTAAAATTTCCGTGATATTCAGTGGAAATGGCACCAACCCTACATTATGCTGTCCCTGTGGCACATGTGAACACATCCAGCAATCAGTCTGATTTAACACTTTGCCTACCATGCTATGATAATCCTCTAAAGGATACCCACCCCAGTATGGGTTATATTTAGGTTGGCACCGTTGGATACAGTTCTCATCAACTAGGGACCCACAAAGCTCACAAATACAGGAATCTTCAGACGATAAACCTCCACACCGTCCCCGAGTATCCGGAATGACAGCTCTCTTAACAATAACAGTACTAAGATTGATCAGACACTCCCCTGATTGGCATTTCACTCCTCCTGACTCCACTCCATCAGCACTGCCATCAGCTCCCATTTCCTCGATCGGTCTCCCATCACAGAAACTGGATATTCCCGAACCGACCAAGATGGTGAACACTCTAAAAGAGAATATGAAAATGAACACAGCAGGCCCGTCCATTGTCACAACAAAACCTGCAAGTTTCTTTTAGTTCAGGTATCTCACTACAACCTTTTCAATCCTCGCGGAACAAACTCGCGAGCGACAGGTCCACACTATCAGTCTTGTCTCCGACTTGTTTCTCCACCGGTTGATTGACCTTTTTGCAGTGAATGGAATGGACCCAGGTATCTCTTTCGGCCACCTTCAAAGATGTAGTACTTGTCAGCAGCACCTGGTACGGACCTTCCCACCGATCAGTCAAACAACCTGAACGCAAGAAATTTCTGATCATTACATATTCTCCTGGTTCAACATCATGACAGTTAGTTTCAGGCATATCATTAGACAACAATTTCAGTTTCTGCTGCTGTTGCTTTAACTGCTTACTCATTGATGTAAGATACTTTATAGTTACCTCGTTGTTACCCTTCAGGTCTTCCTCTGGACTTATAATCAAATGAGGTTGTCTACCGAACAAAATTTCAAATGGGGACAGATTTAGGGGAGGTCTAGGAGTGGTCCTTATGCTATGTAGGACCAAAGGTAACGCTAGTCCAGTCTCTTCCATGAGTTTACTTATCTTATTTTTAATAGTCCCATTCATCCTCTCTACCTTGGCACTGGCTTGCGGTCAGTAGGGGTATGAAGTCGGCTATTAATACCCATCAGCTTACACATATTTTGAAAAACATCACCTGTGAAATGAGTACCCCTGTCACTTTCAATGATTCTAGGGATACCATACCTGCATACGAATTCCTGAACTATTTTCTTGGCAGTAAACGCAGCAGTATTAGTGGCCACTGGGTAGGCCTCAACCCAGTTAGAAAATACGTCTGTGCACACTAATACATACTTAAGGTTCCTGCAGGGTGGCAATTGGATGAAATCAATTTGTATCACCTGGAAAGGTCCATCAGTCGGTGGAATGTGGGATGGTTCGGTAGGGATCGCTTTCCCTATGTTCTTCCTCAAGCAGGTCAGACAGGACATTGCTATCTTTTCTGCTTGTGAAGAAAAACCTGGTGCGCACCAGTATGCCCTCACCAACTTGCACATACCTTGTTTGCCCAGATGAGTCAGACCATGTGCTGCCTCAGCCAGGATGGGGTAATATGCCTTGGGGTCTACTGGCTTACCTTGTCCGTCACTCCAGAGCCCGGAGGACTCTTGCCCACATCCCTTGGACTTCCAGATGGATTTTTCCTGAGTTGAACACAAATTTTGCATCTCAATTAATTTCAGCATATCAATTGTTTGGAATGACATAATTGTTTCAGTTGGAGAAAACATTTTTAACCCTGCTGCCCATTTTGCAGCTTCATCGGCTCTGTTGTTGCCCAGTGATACCGGGTCATCCTCACATGTATGGGCTTTGCATTTAATTACTGCCACCGCTTTGGGCAGTTGGATTGCTTCTAAAAGATGTTTTATGTGTCGGGAATGTGCAACTGGTGTGCCTGCTGCTGTCATAAAATTTCTCAGACGCCATAGAGCCCCAAAATCGTGCACCACCCCGAATGCATACCTCGAGTCAGTGTAAATGTTAGCAGATTTGCCTGCTGCCAATTCACACGCTCTAGTTAGTGCTACTAACTCTGCCACCTGGGCTGAGTGAGGAGGACCAAGAGGTTTAGCTTCTATGATGTCTGTGTCATTTACAACAGCATAACCTGTACATAATTCACCTGTGTCTGTTTGTCTATGACAACTCCCATCCGTATAAAAGGTCACATCCACATTCTCTAAAGGTGTGTCATGTATGTCAGGTCTAGCAGTAAAGGTCTGGTTCAGATATGTCATACAATCGTGCGTATCATTATGTCTGCTGTACTCACCTCCCGCCAGCAACTCCTCTCCTTCCACCCTTTGTACATCATGTTGTACATATGGTAGATATGTTGCTGGATTCAGCGTACTGCAACGTTTAACAGTAATATTTGCAGAAGCGATTAGTGCTAGTTCCCATTTGGTAAACCTAGCCTAGGTGACGTGTCTGGTTTGAGCTGAGTTCAACAGAGCAGATACAGCATGGGGAGTGTAGACAATCATATCATGACCCAATACTACGTCCTCACTTTTACTCACCAATAGAGTGGTAGCTGCTACACTTCTCAAACAGGTGGGGAGTGATCTTGCTACAGTGTCCAATTGGGCACTGTAGTATGCTACGGGCCTACTGGCATCACCATGTTTTTGTGTAAGGACACCTGCAGCACAACCATCGGCTTCCGTACAATACAAATCAAAAGGTTTTTCATAATCCGGTATTCCCAATGCAGGAGCTCCTGTCAGACTATCCTTAAGTTTAAAGAAAGCCTGTTCTGATTCCTCTGTGTGTATGACATGATCAGGCTTTGAGGAAGAGACTAATTCCTGTATAGGTAAGGCCAAAATAGGAAAACCTGGGATCCACATTCTACAGTATCCACACAATCCCAAGAAGGTACGAATTTGCTGTTGATTCTGCGGCAGTGTCATGTTTTGTATGGCCTGGATTCTATCTGTTGTAAGATGTCGTAACCCCTGGGTTAGGCAGTGTCCCAAATATTTTACTCTGGATTGGCACGGCTGTAGTTTGTCCTTAGCCACCTTGTGTCCTGTTTGCGAGAGATGAAGTAACAAGTTTTGTATCATTCAAACATGACATAAATGAGTCAGAACATAGCAATAAATCATCCACATCTTGAATTAGAACATATCCATTGGCAGGTTGAAAAGATTGTAAACAGTTGTGCAATGACTGGGAGAAGATACTGGGGCTGTCTATGAAACCTTGGGGTAACCGTGTCCATGTGTATTGTAAACCTCTGTATGTAAATGCGAATAGATACTGACAGTCAGGATGGAGAGGCACAGAGAAGAAAGCAGAACAGAGGTCAATGACAGTGAAATGGGTTGCATTTGGTGGGATCTGCATCAGAATGACAGCTGGATTTGGCACTACAGGGAATTGGCTCTCTACTACCTTACTAACACATCTAAGGTCTTGTACTAGCCTATAGCCCCTCCCACCACTCTTCTTCACTGGAAAGATGGGACTGTTGGCTACACTAGCTGTACGAACTAAAATTCCCTGTTGCAATAGTCGCTCAATTATTGGAAAAAACCCTAATTCTACCTCCTGTTTAAGTGGGTACTGGGGAATTTTTGGAGCTTGCCTACCGCTTTTTAAGTTTACCATTACGGGACTTACGTTTGCCATTAATCCAGTGTCCTGTCCATCTTTAGTCCAAAGGGCATCTGGAATTAGGGACAACATTTCATTTATCTGAGATGGATTTTCATTTAAACTTGTGGAGTGATACATTATCCTTTGGGGAGTGTTCAATATATCCCGCACCTCGTGTGCAACTCTCTCTGGGATATCTAAAAATACACCATCAGGGGTGCAGTATATAACACATCCCATCTTGCATAACAAGTCTCTTCTCAGCAGGTTAGTAGGAGCCGCAGCAGCCAGGAGGAAAGAATGCCTGGTATGCAACTGTCCAATAGTAACCTCTGTGGACTTTGTTAAAGGATAATGTTCCACTTTACCTGTTACACCCATTGTTGGTCCTATCTCGTTGGTCACCTGTAAATTAGCGGGAGATTTTATCACCGACCTGGTCGCCCCTGTGTCTACAAGAAAAGGATATTCAGTACCAGCTACATCAACCATAATGACCGGTTCTTCCCTAGTACTTCCCGTTAACCTGACTATCTGTAGACTACAGGTATGACCTGATCCCTAGCATTGGCTACCATTCTCCAATAAAGCATTTACGGCCACAATTGGAGCTGCTGCCTGCTGGACATTTGCTGGCCTCTGTGCATATCCCTTATGGGGATATCCAGGTCTTCCCTGATTTGGGGTTCCTACTCTTTTTACTGTACAGTTTCTACTTAAGTGTCCTGGTTGTTTACAGATAAAACATGTTCGTGGATCGGGTGAAGACATGTGTTGTTGTGAAGTTTGAGCAGAGGGTAAAGGTGGTGGATATGGGTAAGGATAGGGAGGGTAATGGTATTGTGGGGGATAAGAAGTTTGTGAGTAGTATGGGACCTGTGGTTGTGTCGGGTTAGTAGGATAGAGTTGTGTTTGTTGATGCGTGGGGTTAGTGAGGGCACATACTTGTTCAGATGTAAGTGTGTGTGCCAGTGCAAGTGTGTCTGTTGGCTGTGATGTTACCGTCATTCCCTCCAGAGCTTGTATACTGACAGCCATTAGTTTTTCGCTCTGGGCTTCTCTCTTCTTTGAGATGTTTTTATCATGTTCGATGGCGGTTTCTATGAGGGTATCTATTGTGAGTCCCCGCCAGCCAGGCTGTGAGGTCTGAACCCGGGTTTTTAAATTCCCTTTCAGACCGTCCACGAGTACCGTGACTATCATTCCCCTATGGTGAGTGCTATCTTTAATATCTTCTATCCCAGTGTACTGGGTGATAGGCTGCAGAGCCTGGTCGCAATAATCTTCTGCAGATTCACTCTCCTTTTGCTTAATGGTGAAAATTTTGTTCCAGTTAACTACTACTGGAAAATATATACCCAATTGAGTTACAATGCGGGAAATGTTACCTTGATTTACTTGGTCTGTTAAGGGAACGTCACCATCCAATACACAATCCGTGATAAATTTTGTCACGTCGGTATTGCGTGGAAGACAGGCCCTTAACACCACATGCCAATCTTTATTAGTGGGCTCATGTGAACTACCCAAATTTCTCAAAAATCTTTGACATTTGGCTAGTTCCTTTTTGGGATCGGGGAAATCATTTATGATGGAATTTAGTTCTGCTCTTGTCCAAGGACAATGCATTACTACTTCCCTCGTGGGCACTACACCATTCGCATCTGCATTTCCATTCAGAACAGTTATTGTCCGAATGGGATGCAGACCGGTAGCGCTGCTACCTTTGACCTGGTTACCTGGCTGGGGGTTTAGTCTGCTGCTGCTACGTATGGTATGAACAATTTCCTCTACGGGTGCAGAGGGTGTTGACACGTCCCTTGCTGTTACCGATGGAGATGGCGGCACCACTCGTGATTGTGGTGATGCAGCATCTATCATTTGTACAGCATGGGAAATGGCGGACATTACAATAGGCTCATCATCCACATCATAAACATTTTCTTTATGGTTGCTTAAGAGAGGGTACAAATTGCTTGTTACTTTTTTATTAGTATTTTTGGTAACTGTACTTGCACAGCTGCGTGAACTGCTGGCAATACTCTCCACAACGCTACCTTGCCGCACTGGCGCGCCATTTTGCGGCTCGCCCGTATTGCAATTTAGCGTCGCAGATGTATTCTATGGCAATGTGCTCGTGACGCTAGTTTGCGTCGTTTGCACATTTTTAAGCCATGCATCCCCTTCATGCTGCCACGGTTTTAAACATTCATAATATTTAACCTTTTTCTCTCGGGAGCGCATCAGACTGATGTGGCCCCAGACATTATCTAATACATTTTTATCAAAACTACCAATTCTGGGAAACGGTCTAACACTCTTCATCGTCATTTTAAACCACACATCACAATACCTTATTGCATTAGTACCATACTTAGTATGCATAATACGACGAGCCGATCCGATCGGCGCCTCCATTAGCAGCACATCATTGTCTAACATCTCTACTGTTTGCGCGGCTCCCATTCTGAGACAAAATCCTACGCTTTTCAATGAAGATTTAAACTGGTGAAAGACAATCAAGATACTTTCACTTACCTGTGGACGATTTAAGTCGGCGGCGCCCACACACCTGGATAAGATTTGAAAAAGGCAACTTCCACACCCGAATAAGATTTAGTAAGGCAACTTCCACACCTATGGAAGTTTATATGTTGGCCACTTCCACGCACCTCTCTACAACAAAGACAACATGTACACCTGCTACTGTGTATAGAACGGTAAAGCTGCTTACCGAGCGACTAGCACCTAGCCCTTAAAGGTCATACGGTACCTTTAACTGTAGGGAACAAGTTACCCCTACCAACAAAACACTCACTGTTACACACTTTTTCCTGCGCAGAAAAATACACGTTAACCCAGATATTGATAATAATTGAAAAATGTAAACCTCAACGGCTTTGTTCAAACACGTGGCAGCACAACCGGAAGTACGTATACGCTATTGTGCGACCAGTCGCATACACAATAATGCGACTACCACACAACTGTATGACAACCTTTAGCTGCGTACACAAAAGTGCGTCTTTGCTGTGCGCAAGCCTGCGACTTAGCCGCGTACTCAGTACTGCGGCAACCCTTTAAACGTTAGGTTCTATCAACAGAGGAAAACGAACTTTTTCCTCTCGTCCCTGGATTCTAGTCAGCTTCCTTGATTCACACGGAGATGGGTAGCGATCTTTCAGCACAAAGCGTTTGCAGGCAAACCCTGCAAGTGGCCACTCCACCCTTTGCTGAAATATCGATAGCCGTATGTACCGTGTGAGCAGGTAAGTGACTTCACTACGAGCCCCCAACTAACGATACTGGATCAGAACCTCTATATACCCCTTCCTATACCTTCTAATATCCTGCCTATACCTTCTAATATCCTGCCTATATCTTCTAAGGATGACGCTAATTTGCGTACGCAGTCATACAGTAAATAAAGACTTAGACCTGGAATCTGTGGTTCCAAAGCACAAGTATTATTCAAGTAAAAGTACAGTCAGTTACACGCTATTGATCCAGACACAATTTAGGTGGAAAAGGAATTATACAGACCCAAGTACAGTATACATACGCTGCGCTTCCGGTACCAGGTGTTATGCATCAGCAAGAAACCCCTCATCTATCAGCATTCAGCACGAAGACTAAAAACCCAGTGTTTGAGCACACATATTTATACCCCCCAGGAATAGACAAAACAATAGAGACGTTTGTTGCTGATGCTATTGGTTCCCAAGGGGGATCCATCTGTTACGGAGCATTTAACAGGCTGATTCAAATAGACTCATCCCAGCCTCTAACGACTGGGGGTCTCTGCACTCCCGCCCCATGCAATCATCAACAGTTGTTTGTATAATATACATTTTGTTGCTTGAAGTCTCTGCACTCCATAAGTTGAGAATGCATGATGCGATCTCCCCACCGATAACACCGGAATACTGTGGAAAGAGTATGCATCAGTACGAAACCAAACACTGCTTATTTAGCATGTATAAAATCTTAGTTACCAAATATCTTTATTCCACAGCATTTATACTAACTGAACAAACCTAAATCTTATACCTTAAAGCTAATGGAACCTTGTAAGTGAATATGTAATGTGTGAGTGTACGGGGTTTGATATGAAGACGCTATTTAACTGGAGACAGATGCGTGCGCATTTAGCTACTAAACAGTGCTTTCTTATGCATTCGCTAATATGCGACTAGTTAACAGCGCTATTATGCGTATTATTGTGTATATGAGAAATGATGGAAGATGCAATCACATGATGCTAATAGTAATCTCGCCATATGTACTTAATTGTGAGTGTATCTAAAATGGCACTTGGGCGGCCATTCGCAAAATGGCGTCTTGCGATCTTATTTCCAAGATGGCGTCTTGCCGTCAGTCGCAAGATGGTGTCGCTGCGATTAAATTTTAAACTGAACTTGTCTCAGCCAATTACTCAGCTTCGACAGTGGCATGCCCCCAGCATGACAAACATGGGGGTCGTGGCTTGCAGGTATGACACTTCCCACAAGGCTACGCCCCTTGCCGTGAGGCCGCATCCTCTTAACTTAATTTAGGAGGTAAGATGTCAGTTTATCATTTTTATGCTACCCGCAGTGGAGAAATCTGCCTCTGCTACATGAAAAGTGGAATACCTCCCAAGTCCACTGCAAATCACAACAAAAGTACTAATCGCAGGACAGTCTCCTTAATTCGGGACTGTCATTTCAAAATCGGGACAGTTGGGAGGTATAGAGAAAAAGTAGTTATTCTGTGGATTGCTGCCTGGGACTCACACACTTATACCCCTTCACACTGCCATCAAATAACCCGGGTTATTGCACATGAACACGCATCAACCCGGGTTACTATGCAGTGTGAAAGGACCCAGTTGTAATAACCCAGGTCGAGCAGCCTGGCATTTCAACTCTGGTAACGAACAGGGTTGAACACGAGTTCAACTCGGCTCGCGGTGCAGTGTGAACGGGTAACCCGTGTCGTGGCGACCCGGGTCTCGTTCACTGCATAGGAAGAGCTGGCGCTAGGGAGATGATCTCATTTCCAAGCGCAGGCTCCGCAGCGATGGCGGTGACGTCATTGGCCCGGCATTATTGCTGGGTCGGGCTGCGTGTCTGAAAGGGGTCTCAGGCGGGGGGGGTCGCACCTGGGATGGACGAGTGTACAAATCCCAGCTGCAACCCGCCAATTGCGATGTGAAAGGGGTATTACTTGCTCACTGTATAATCGATAAATGTGGTGATGGAGCCTTTGTTCTCTAAAAAATTTCCCACGAATGCTACCTGTCTTAAAGCAGTAATTCCTCACTGGATATACGTTCCTTTCAAAGTAATTGACCCATTGAAAATAATAGCTCCTTTGAAAGTAATAGCTCTGCTTAAACCTCATAGAATGTAATAGGCTGTGCCCAGTCTGAGCAAGAGAAATGTATCTGGGAAACAAGAAACTGGAGTTTATGATGCATCATATTTTTCAATTAGGTTGAAATGGATAAAATATATGTAAGTAGTGATAAAACTTGGCAAATATTTGCAAAGTAGTCTATGGGGGGAATTCAGTTAGCCACGATACTTTACCATCAGCTAATTGATCCCCTGGGCTAATTCAATTAGCCCCGAAGCCGGCACTTATTGGGGGGGGCATGGCCTGATAGCGAGAGGTGTGGTCACGCCACCTTAGAAAAAACAAAACAAACAACTATAACCCTTAGGAGAGTTTGTGCTGTGAGCCACTCAGCCAGGGGGCAAATCCCAGAAAGGGGGCGCGATCAGTGTGATTGCTCCCCCTCACTTGCGCACAGGCAGAGGAGAGGAGACTGCTGCTGCTGCTGCTCAGTCTCAGTCTCCCTGGTCCCACTGCAGCCCAGCACACAACAGCGTGTGCTGGGCTGCTGACAGCTGTTTGTCAGGCATTTCTTTACAGGAGCTTGGTAGGCTCCAATAAAAAAAAAATCCCTGATAACTACTGTATCTGTTTTAGGGCAGGCGCCGGCGTTAACACATAGGATCCGTGTACTTATCATAGATCCTATGTGTATTCACCAAAAAACAGATAATTTTGGATCTAATTGAATAGCCTGGACGCAATTCAAGCATTAACCACATGCCAGGCCAGACCAAACCAGGTTGGGCTTTCCCTGACATGGTCGCATCTGATGCAACCAGTCAGAAATGCCCACTAGGAGGCTTCGGGAATCTAATCTTCCCGCAGCTGCCTACATCAGAGGGCCCTGCTGGCACCACCCTCCTGGCACGGCTGCAGGCTCCATTGTATCCTGATCACTGTGGCTAGCAGACAGCAGTGATCGGGCAGCCTGCGTGACTCTATTCCCTGAAGTGGTTGTAAGCAGTAGCCGAGCTCCTGCTGTTCCTCCAGGGCAGCCAGCGCAGCTGCCTGCTGCTATGTCCCTGACCTTCTCCTGGTGCGGTGGCAGCTACTGTACTGCTGCGTCCCCCGGGCCGGCTGCTGTTTCTGTTTGCCTGAACTCAGGCTCACCTCCCGCTCCTCCTCCCTGGCAGAGGGCTGCTGCCTTATGCCCGGCCACCACCCCCCTCCTCCTCCCGGCAATTGCTGGGTCTGTGTGCCCGCACCCCGCCCACCTCCCGCTCCTCCCTTGCTAAGGGCTGCTGCCTTGTGCCTTACCGCCTCCTCCTCCCAGGGCCTCCTGTTCAGTGACCGGGCAGTGGATTGTGTAAGATATATATATATATATATATTTATATATATATATATATATATATATATACATACAGGAAATGCCCTTAGTTTGCGCTAATATATTAATAAGTAAAACCAATTTGAGATAACTGTATGTGATACCAGCTGCACCTCTCTATTGGCCCTCTGTTAGATGAGCCATCAAAATAACAAGAAGAAAAGAAAGGGCGCTAGAAGACAATAAATAATAAAATGTTTGTATTGTTATAAAACCTCCTGGCTATATAAAACACTTCAATCAAGAATGTAATAGTTCATTTTAAACAAAGTCCATCCTGGATAGATGATATGATGAAATTAGTTTTTTTTCGTAGTTGAAACAGGTCACTTCCTATGTAATATTATGGCGGTCCTGTATTGATCAAGACTCGATATGGTGCCTCCGATTAGGGATAGTATACCAGTATACAGTTTACATTGCATACCATCGACAGTCTATGACAAGTGGTTTTGCCATCGCTGACAGGCAACGTTGCTGCACCAACAATGGCAGCCCCCCAACCGATGTTAAGGAAACATCGGAGGCTGTGGTCTCAACCAATCGATGGTTTCTATCGATGTTGAACACCTCGGCCATTGATGGTACAGCTGTCAATGGCCATCACTACAGTATACCATAAAAAAATTTATGGTATACAGTGTTTAAAAAAATATTCTAATTATTAAAATTGTGTTGGAAAAGTCAAGGGGCCAAATGTAATAGGTAGTCTGTTTTGGTAAATTTGCGAGTTTGGTGCTAAGGGCCTGATTCAGAGCTGCTCGTAAGCGGCCGCTCGTTCGTTCCGAGCGATGTTTGCCCAACTGCGCATGCGTACGGATTGTTATACGCATGCGCGAACCAGTCAGTGCGGCCGAAATTCATGTGCTCGTAAAATAGCGAATGCCTGATAATTTGAGTGACAGGAGGAGGCGTATGTGGGTGGTAACGGGAGAAGGTGCTTTAAAACGGGGAGTGGAGATCCAAACGTAGGCGTGCTTAAAGGTCAAAACGGGCGTTTTATGGGTGTGCATAATTAAAACAGCAGCGTCATTGACCACGTCACTGGGTTATTTTATAGCCAGAACTGCTCGCAAAATTGTGGTAGCAAAAACCAACCCCAAGAATAGCGAGCAGTTCATACGCTGTTCGATGTACTCGATTAATCTAATAAATAGCGGACATGACGTAGGATGCGAGCGGCCAGGGGGCGTATTTTTTCAAAAAACGACCGCAAGTTTTGTTCGCTCGTTCAGACCTAGAGGCGTGAACAGACCGCAAAGAGCGAACGTTTGATTTGAATAGCCACCCCTATTTTCAGGACGAGCGAGCGCTAATTGCGTCCGGCTCTGAATCAGGCCCTAAACTCGCAATTTTTCACAACTCTCCAATGTAATAGGGTGTCTGTTCACTAAAACTTGCATTTTTCAGAGTTACTAAAACTCTCCATTCTCAAACTCGCATCCAGATGTTTTCACATTGAAAACAATCAACTCGCCCAATGTAATAGAGTGTCTGTTTCAGACTCGCAAAAAAAAGATTACCAAAAGTCCCCAAATAATAGACCTGCTTCAGGCTAGCGAGTACATCCTGAGCAGGTCAGATTAACACAGAAACATGCACATATCCATGAGATATGTACATGTTTCTGTGTGTACTTATGTTAAATGTTTTTAAATAAAAAAAAAATGACGTGCACCCCCTCCCCAAAAGCATAACCAGCCCCGGGCTTTATAAAGCCTGTTCTGGTTCTAAAAATACAGGGGCCAAAATGCGTAGGGGGCCCCTGTATATTAAGAACCAGCACAGGGCTTTGTTGAGCTGGTCCTGGTTCTGGAAAATCAGGGGACAAAACGATTAGGGGTCCCCTGAAAATTCCAGAACCAGCACCGAACTCTGTCTAGCGGGGGGATAATGCCACAGCCAGGGAAAACCTTTCACCGGTTTCCACGGCCAAAGCATTATCCCTGACTGCAAGTCAGTCCAGGCCGGGGATCCCTGGGGAGTTGAGGACCCCCCCAATAAAGGGGTCCCCCTCTCCAGGGCACCCCAGGCCTAGACTGATAGCCCGGGACTATCCCCGGCACCCTAGTGCGGTGGGTGCCGGGTTGATAGTGTTAGTGTAAAGTGTAAAATTAAAGTTTCCATATTGTGTTTAGTTGTAGAACCACAAGTACCAGCAAGCCCCCCCTGCATGCTGGTATTTGGAGAACCACAAATACCAGCATGCGGGGCATTACGGGCCCGCTGGCACTTGTAGTTCCACAAGTAAAGAAATACGTATATAAACAAACATACAACGTGAAAGTATAATTTTATTAAAACATACATGCACACTCACACTCACTATCACACATACTCACCTAGTATCCGAAGTAATCCATAGGGGTGTACCTGAAAAAAAAAATCCATACTCACCTCTCCTATGCGTCGATCGCGTCCACTTGTCCAAGTAGGCAATCCAGGGGTTAAAATAAAAAAACGCCAAAAACCCGATCCATACGGACTGAGCAAAGGTATGTGTGTACACATACGTTTGCTCCGCGTAAATGACCGGGGCACACGTGTGCCCCATCAGTGAAGGGGCCGCCAGCCAATCAGGGAGCATCTCCGTCGGAGCAGCTCCCTAATTAGCTGAATGCCGCCAGCCTGTGTGTCCCATAGACGTCTATGGTGAGAAATCCCCATAGACGTCTATGGTGGGAACCGCTACATCGTAGCCGCAAGATTAATAGAGGTTAATCTTGTGGTTACATCACTGATACAATGTCGCGACACACGTGTGCCCCGGTCAT
Organism: Taudactylus pleione; assembly: GCA_031769625.1. Lineage (NCBI taxonomy): Eukaryota > Metazoa > Chordata > Amphibia > Anura > Myobatrachidae > Taudactylus > Taudactylus pleione. The sequence continues at coordinate 8,392,522 of JAUIMM010000121.1, forward strand.
TTACACGGAGCAAAGGTATGTGTACACACATACCTTTGCTCAGTCCGTATGGATCGGGTTTTTGGCGTTTTTTTATTTTAACCCCTGGATTGCCTACTTGGACAAGTGGACGCGATCGACGCATAGGAGAGGTGAGTATGGATTTTTTTTTTCAGGTACACCCCTATGGATTACTTCGGATACTAGGTGAGTATGTGTGATAGTGAGTGTGAGTGTGCATGTATGTTTTAATAAAATTATACTTTCACGGTGTATGTTTGTTTATTTACGTATTTCTTTAGTTGTGGAACTACAAGTGCCAGCGGGCCCGTAATGCCCCGCGTGCTGGTATTTGTGGTTCTCCTAATACCAGCATGCAGGGGAGGCTTGCTGGTACTTGTGGTTCTACAACTAAAGACAATATGGAAACTTTAATTTTACACTTTACACTAACACTATCAACCCGGCACCCACCGCTCTAGGGTGCTGGGGATAGCCCCGGGCTATCAGTCTAGGCCTGGGGGGCCCTGGAGAGGGGGACCCCTTTATTGGGGGGGTCCTCAACTCCCCAGGGATCCCCGGCCTGGACTGACTAGCGGTCATGGATAATGCTTTGGCCGGGGAAACCGGTGAAAGGTTTTCCCTGGCTGTGGCATTATCCCCCCGCTAGACAGAGTTCGGTGCTGGTTCTGGAATTTTCAGCGGACCCCTACTCGTTTTGTCCCCTGATTTTCCAGAACCAGGACCAGCTCAACAAAGCCCTGTGCTGGTTCTTAATATACAGGGTCCCCCTATGCATTTTGGCCCCTGTATTTTAAGAACCAGAACAGGCTTTATAAAGCCCGGGGCTGGTTATGCTTTTGGGGAGGGAGTGCACGTTTTTTTTTTTAACACACACAGAAGCCATCACGGATCTCACTGATCTGTGATGGCTTCTCTAAAACTCGCACCTCTTAATGCTACTCGCATTAAAAGGTGTCAGTTTACATAGTCCTAAACTCGCCTAAACTCGCAAATGCAGTAGCCTCGAGCTGAAAAGTTCGCAGGCTATTGAATTTGCGAGTTTCAGTACAAACTCGCACTTTTTAAAAGTGCAAGAAAGTGCGAGTTTGTACTGTTACTAAAATTGACACCCTATTACATTTGGCCCAAGATGTTCTTGACCTAATTCAATCATAAAAAAACGAGATATGTGCGGGTTCGGTTTTATTCGGTTCTTATCGACAAATTATTAACAAGTTAGTTATAGCCAGATAGCCAATATGCTGCCGTTTTGGAGATCTGAACATATAAAACCGAACCGCACATCTCTAAAAATAAACCGACAATTTCGGAATGATTTTTGGAATAAAAATGTGTTAGTTAAGTGGTTAAAATCCCGCTTTATTTGCCCCCAAAATTATCGGGTCTAATTGAATTCCTCCCTATAAATCAGTGTAACAGAGACAGAGAGCCTGGGAAGAAACAAGGTAGTAATACAGTCACTGCATACTTTAGAGGTGTCCTAGCCCTGGAGTGCCTCAAATTCAACACCGCATTGCTGTGCAAGGCCATCCTGCTGTGGAGAGAACAGCGTATCAGATCCAGAATGCCGCTGTCACCCCCGCTACTGCCAAGTCCGTCCGTGGTCCAGCCGAGAGATACCATTGTGGAGGTGCAGCCCCCAGAGCAAGGACCGCTTGTCTGTCACTCCTCACCGCAGCACTCTCATGCACAAAAGACGGGTGTAGTGGGAGGTGAGTACTGGATGTACGGCAGCCATCCCCTAATCGGCTCTATACAAATTAAGCACACTGCAGGATTTTACCAAGGAATGACATTTGGAGTATAATATATACTTGATCTTGGAGCAATATTGCCATATATTAATCTGAACTTTCTGGACATTTTTTCAGACAATCTAAGAAGCCCCATGTAAATATATTTATGCATATATATATTATGGACCTGATTCAGTAAGAATCGCTATTTCGATTGCGCACGCAGTTCAACTGCGATAGTATGCTAATCCATTGCGATCGCTATGCCGCCGCAGCAGAACATAAGGACGCCCACTTTACCTTACACACATCCGTAATGTTTAGCAAGACAGTGAAACCATTGGTACAATCGAGTACCATAGCAGCCTCATGCACACTTGCACAAGGTCAGACCTTACTCCGAAATTGCTAACTTCAGCGCACGCTATGAGTCCTCAAGCTGTATAAGGCATCGCAGTGTATAATTTATGAACACTCCTGCAACGGCGTTCAAGCGCACTGGCACGCCTGCATTTCACCAACCACCCCCGTCGCCACCCAAAACGGCATTTCCTGTCAATCACTCTGCGATGGGTCTGCGTAGTCACTGCGATTGCGGTTCCAATTATAGTGACTGGTTTGCGCACGTGCATGTGGTGCATGCGCAGTACACAACAATCAGTGTACTACGTGTATATTAGCAACTGCGATCCTTGCTGAATCGGGCCCTATGATCGAAGATCTCAATTATTTTTTAAGGAATTATTGTATTTTATTTTATATGTGTTTAAATTAGTGTATATATAAGAAGAGCCATTGCTCTTTGCATTGACTTTATGAACGGATTGTGTATGAAATCCCGGCTGTCGGGATGCCGCTGGCCAGAATACCGTCAGCGGCATCCCGACAGCCAGAATCCCGACACCCATAGGGAAAACAGGTAAATGTTTTCTTAACCCCAACCCTAACCCTCCCACCCCAGTGCCTAACCCTAACCCCCCCTTCTGCCTAAGCTTAACCCCCCTCCCTACACCCTAAACCTAACACCCCCTTGCTGGTGCCTAAACCTAACCTCCCCCCTAGTGCCTAAACTTAACCTCTCCCTTCACTCGGTTCATTGGTTAGTTTATATGGTGTCATCAGCTTTTCAACTGCTTCTTTGTGTAGGTTTCCCTCCTGAAGAACTAATAAAGAAAAACTACATACAGAGATACATTCTAACCTATAATTCATATCTTGCGAATGCCTGCTGCGATCTCTTTGCCGATAGAACCAGAAACCTGCAAATAAACAGAGTTTTAGAATGGTACCAAACATGGTCTGCTTATGATGTGCTAAACCTTAGATACCAAATATATGTTTATCACAATAGACTTGATAACATATAAAACCTCTAATATTAACCTTTTAATGTGGAGGAAACTTTTTATAAGTTTTGGTATGTGTAAGTGTGAGAATAGCGTAGTTTCGCTAATATCTGGGGTGCGTTTATGTGTTTTGTGCTTTGATAAACATCGCAACTGTGCTTTTTGCGTCTTGTATATTATCCATTTCTAACATATTTTAACATCCAAGCATTGGCTGGAATAATTCTAAGGTGTAAATGGAAGTTTTATTTCTAAACGGGAGGAGAGAGACCCACAGCTGCTTGTAGGTGCCACATAGACTCATAGCCTGGGACAGGCTATTCTTAACTTAATTAGGATATAGATATCAGTTCCTATGAACCAAAACAGCACTGGACAATAGGCACACAACTGCCAATGACTTGCAGGTCCATGACAGTAATTCGTAAATTTACATTTAGACCACTTCCTTTGAGCATACTAATCTCTGTGTACATTTTAATTAATTTGTTACAGGCATACTGTATTAGCATGCGGAGTCTTTCAAAACATATGCAAACACCCACAGACATACACACCAAACCTGTTTTTCACACTAAACCTTGTATTTATGCACATCGGAAATGCGCTGACACAGAGCAGCGTCCAAGCAATTCGTCATCAGACAATAGACAACTAAATCGTTCAGATAATAATTTGCACGATGATCATAACCAATTATTTGATTTCGACAGCAGCGGGGAGTGCCAGCGGTGTCAGGCAGCAAGGGATGGTGGGCGCCATCTTCTTTTGCTTCCTATGTGTATATTAAATGGGCTTAACGCTGATTGGCTGAAAGCCGTGACAGACGGCTCTCTCAGGCAATCAGCGTTAAGCCCGCTCAATACAAAACCTCGCGACCCGACAGCAGCATCACAAGGTTTTGCCTCAGGTGAGGGATCTGGGGCAGGCAGGGAGATCGCCCCGGATCCCCGAAATTCGGGTGGGTTCGGTTCTCTGAGTACCGAACCCACTCATCCCTAATAAATTCATACAGCATACAGGTACTGTAAACTCCACGCGAGAGCCATAGTAAATGATGTTCAGAGACTTAACATGCAGGTCAACCTGACGATCTCGTCAGGTTCTGCATGTGCGGGGATGAGGGAAGTGCCGGGACTGAACGAGTGAACGTTCAGTCTAGGCACATCGCTAGCTATTCAAACGACAGCACGATTGCAATGTAGCAATCGTGCTCTCGTTTGTATATCGCTAAGTGGATACCCCCCCATTAGATTATATGCTACAGAATGAAATTCCATAATTCCTTGGTATGTAGCAAAATGCATGTTAGAAAATCAAATTATGAAATGAAACAAAAATAACATTTTAATATTTTTATTATTGACCTTGCAGATGGCCCAAGAAGAATGGTGTCCAAAACTGCATCTAACAATAAACCAAACAGGACAATGCTTTTATTCTTCTTTGGTGTTTTAGGTGTAGAACCATGAGAGATCTTGGCTTGTAAACTGTGGGCTAAGTGCCTGATTCAGAGGAGCTCGCTATTTGCGAGTGCTCGCTCTGAATCAGGGCGGATTTTAAAAAAAATTAAAAATCCGCCTCCAGGCCGCTCGCATAGCTGTGTTTGACCACCCACAGCTTGTGCGTGCGGCCTGGCGATGGTCGCGATTATCGCAAGCCCCAGTGAACTTCCTGCTCTAATTGAGCAGAAAGTTCACTACTGACATCACATGTGATGTCAGTAGGGACGCCCACAAACGGCAGGCGTTCCTTCGGGAACGTCTCTGTTTGTGCAGCCAACCCTCCGACCCGCCTACAAAACGGGGCGAGCTGTCGATCAACATCGACAGCCGCCCCGTTTTGCTGTGAGCCCCGAGCGAGTGAAGTAGTCTCTCGCTCCGGGGCGAGCGCACGAGTAGTGCGCATGCCACGCGTGCGCACTGCCCGACCATCGAGGGCGAATGTACCTGACCTGTAGAGGGCGAATGCTATGCAAACATTGTGGTTTTTAATTATTTCAAAATTAACAGTAATTAATTTCGATTTCAATTTTTTTTAGTTGCCTCTGCCGTGTTTTAATACGCTTGTATGTAAAATTTCACTATCTTGGCTTGTAAACTGTGGATTTTTATAGAAAGACAGAGAGAAGGACAAATTTTCACTTTTATATAGTAGATATATATACTACAGGATATACAATCAGTGGACATCAATCCAGTTGACACCCCTGTGTCCCCCATTCATGCTGTATGTGAACAGGCCTAATACGTCATTTGAGGTTGTGGGTGAGATCTCATGTTTTTATATGCCACATCCGAACTGTGATCATTTTTAATCTTGACAATGTCAAGTGTATTGTGAATTTTTTATTCTTACTATTACACTTCTTGAATGTATGACACCATATGCCATTTCTCGAACATTTGTCTGCATATAGCCCTAGCACTAATTTTTTTGAATATTTTATTCTGATATTAGAGGTTCAGTTTTTCGAGGAACAATCTATTAGGATTAATCCTGGATATTATATCTCAGGACTCCATTGTGTGCCACAATATTTCCCACATACACCCAGGAAATTCCACCATATAGAGAACTCAAATAAATCCATTAACAATCAGGACCTGTAGAACAACTCCAGTTCTTTATTTTCCCCTTTTTTAACTAATATAATTTGTTATTTGGGGAACTATTAATTCCCCTTATACTCTTGCTGCATCTTATTTTAAGGTACCCTAATAAAAGTTATGTTTTGAAAATAATCAACAACATTCAATTTTTTTAATTTATTAAGTGTGCAAAAAAAAAATCTTTCTTTTTTTGTAATTATCTTGTCTTGTCTTGTTTTGTGTTTATACTCTCCTGGAATGTCATGGAGACTCAGGGCTTCATGTATCAAGCAGTGAAAAAGTTGGAGAAGTGGTCCAGTGAAGAAGTTGCCCATAGTTAACAATCATCTTATATCTATCATTTTATAGAGGGAACTTGAGAAGTGCTACCTTATTATTATTATTATTATCCTTTATTTATATGGCGCCACAAGGGTTCCGCAGCGCCTTACAAAGTACATAAACAAGTGAGCACACAAGAAAAACAGTTATTAACAGTACAAACAATGCAGGACAAATACCCTATTTATATATTGCTGCATAACATTTAAATAAGCAGCATGGCGTCAGTAACCAAGGGTTAGGTGCTGTTGTAAATTAAAGTAGGAATAAGTGAGGGAGAAGCACATGAGGGAAGAGGGCCCTGTTCGTGAGAGCTTACATTCTAAAGGGGAGGGGGCAGACAAACAGGGGTGACACAGATGGGCTGGATTGTGAGGAAGGAACATGGAGTAGTGGGTTAGGATGAGAGCTGGAAAGCTTTGAGGAAGAAAGGGGTCTTGAGAGCCCATTTCAAGGTTAGGAGCCAAGAAGCAAAGTTAACATGGAATTTTGAGTTAAGGCCAGGGGGACGAGGAAAGGCAGCTACTCGAGGAAGTTGGAAAAGGCAACTGATATGAGCATTGAATGCAAACCTTGAAAGCTGAGACCCCGGCATCTCAGTTTACAGCACATGTCAGATGCCAGGGTCACAAAGCAGGAGCCCGGATCAGCTGACAAGAGTCACAGAGGAGCTGACTGGATCACCGTGCAAGTGTTAGCTTAGTGGGGGAGAGGGGGAAGATCGTGCACGGGGGTTTAGCAGGCAGCCCATGTGCGGTCAAACTGGCAGGGTATTTTTTGCAAAAAATACCCTGGGAAGTGCAGGGGAGAGATTCACAGGGACAAAGCTTTCTCGCAAACTCTCTCCCTGTATTGATATTTGATATAACTTTTCAATGTATTCAAATATCACATTGTGATTTTTGCCAAATTTATCACATCCAATCCGCATCTGAAATGGGGATTGTGATAAATATGCCCCTATGATTGAAAGACCCAGATATGTAAGTACAAGTGTTGGATATGTCATAAAGCATCTAAATGTAAACAGAAGAATGCAAGTGCTATGCGGAATAAGAAGTGCAACAACAACGATGAGTCAGCTTTGAGTGTCACAGACAGCTAAAAAAATTGGGACAGTCATTACCCATTTTTAAAATTAGAGGCAAAAAACCAAAGTCACAGAAATCCAAGATGTGCTTTACAGTATGTAACAAATATGGGAACAAATCTCACAGCTATCAGTGTCCTAGAGCATAGAAGTCACAGGGTCCATTTCATAATAGGAAAGTACAGTACATTGTACGGAACAGATGAGGGACTGTAATTACATCAGGTACCTGGTGCTGTCAATTATATATCTTTGACACACAACAATGACAAGTGATGATGATGATTGACTCACTCACACTCCATGGAGCTCTGGCACAGAAGATTAGGTCACCTTGGATATGACAATGTCCAGAAATGACTATACAGAAATATCCATGACTGATACAGAAAAGCCCATGCAGCATTATGTCCATGGGGGGCGGGGCTATGATCGTCAGTCACCCACTGTAGAGATGGAGACAAAAGACAAAATTTGTCCATCAGGGAGTTTGTCAGTGCTCAGAAATGCCCCCTGTGTGTGCCACTGTTTATGACTCAATCCATCCATTTTACAGCCTCATTTTACTGTATACAGTATGTAAAAAGAAGCTCAAAGATCTCACAAATGCTCAAAAGGACTTTTGCATTTATATTCACGCTGATGAACATGCTCACACTGGCAAGATGGCAATTCTAACACTTACTGGAAGTCCTGGGATGCTTGATAGTATCAGTGTGCTTGTCTTGAATCCCAAATATTTATTGTTAACCATTGCTCAATGAAAAAAAAGCAGCTACTTTATAGTCTGGTTAAAATGTGTCAGTGGTGGCATCAATAGACACTGGGATTGTGCATCAGGAATGGTTTTAGTCCCAGTACATCCCTATAAATGACCTCTACTACTGTTTATGAACTAAAAATGTGTAAAGCTTATACACGCCTCCAAATAAAGTCAGGCTGGGGGTAAAGCTAAGCCCTCCGTCACTGGCTGGGCTCCCCCAGCCCTTTCCCGTCAGTAAATGGATGCTGCGCGCATGTTTACTGTATCTATTCACACTCAGGGGGTCTGGCACCGCCGCACAGCTGCGGCGGTGGGGGTCCCCAAACTCCCGATTTGACCACCCCATGGCCACTTAGGCCCACGGGTGGAACAGCGGGACAGTACAGTACCGCTGAAATTGGGATGTTTGGGAGGGGTGTGCCCTCTATGCGTGGCGCCCCTGTTCGAACACACAGGTCGAACACCCTTGGTAGCAAATATTCACAATTAAGCAAGGGGAAATAGGCAACTGTGGCAATCCAATAACTAAAGGGTTTCAGAAATGGATCAATAAAAATGTAAAGCATATGGTTACATAAATATATTTTTCCTTTCAAACCTTTGAAAACAAAAGGTGATAATAATAACACCATCTATATCAGTTGTTCACTATCGTTTAGGAGAACTAACTAATGCAGCCCCATCAGCCAGTGTTAATAACTTTGTGATTAGATGAGAGCTGTCTTATGAATCTCAGACCCAAACCACTTGGATTTTCTGTGTCCTCTCCTAAGGGAAGGATGAATGTGCCAAAATGCTGCTACTTCTATGTCTCTCTTCATTCTCTCCCTTTCTGTTGGTTACACAGAGGTGATAGATCACACCAATAAATCTGGCAGTGTGTAAGCGGTAATATCTAATATATTTTCAAATATAGTTCAATTATTTTTCACATATATCATAGTAAAATTGGGTCGGCGCGAAGCAGAATTAAGGTCTGTGAGCAGAGTGGGGAAACCTTAATGAGTTTTCTCTGTGATATTATGCATGAGGTCAAGTAGGACACAGCGGGGAATTTTATTCTGATGGCCAATGCTCCAGACAGTCTCTGGCTGCTGTCTTTGCATTAAAACCGTGCTTCTATGATTGCAGCACTTTCTATTCCTTGTTATTCTGAATAACAGGGCACTGTTGGACACATGAAAAGAAAAGTTCCCTGTCAGAGGCAACTACTCAAACACCCTGCACAGATTGTATTTCTGTGTGTTCTTACACAGCCTTACAATGAACATTTTCATCACACGTATCACAGGGCTGATAGGGCGACTGTGCAGAAAGTTTGCTCATTCAATGTAAATCTACTTGATAAGTATAACTAAGTGCGAGGAGGGCTAGAGTGCGCACAGCGCAGCCGCTCGTTGACAAAAAGAGGTGGGGTCTCACTGGTAGAGGCAGGGCTTCACGGAAAGGGTACGGGGCCTCACGGCCAAACCCCCATTCGGCGCTCTTATCACTCGGGAGGGGGTGGTTCGACGGGGGAGGGGTGCTGGAGGTGCGTACTCCGTGTGCAGTGCCAGCTCCCTCACTGTGACAGGAGGCGAGTGCTGCACTTAATGCTACAGTGCAGCACCCGGCTCCTGTCACTGAGGGGGAGTCAGCACCTTGGTGTCGCCCCCCGGTGGGTAACACCCAGTTGCGGCCCGCACCCCCCTTGTGATGCCACTAGGGTGTCTCAAATCTGAAAATTTTTTCTATGGAAAGGTTCTTACGAGAGATGTGCTGGTTCGGATTCCTGGAATATGAACACAACCGAATTTAGAGCTTATGAGTCGAACCAAGCCCCAGCTGGGGTTTTCCCTCCAACTTCAGATCTCAAAACGAGGCAAAAAGTTATGTTCCCGGTGCTGGATCTCGCGTGTTTTGGATTGCGTCAACTTCCCGACGTCGGATCCCACGTTTTTTGGATTGCATACAATAGTCCCTCCTTGTGATCGGGTGCCATTTCACACAGGAGTTCAGAGGGAGAGGGTGTGGACTGTGGGCTGTAGCACTGTGAGGCACTGTGTTGTGAGTTCAGGGCCAGGCACTGTGTTAAAAGATTTAACTTTTTTAAAGGGCACTGTTATTTAAAAAAAATGCCATTAGGAGCACTGTGAGGCATTGTGGGCCTGATTCTGTAAGGACTGTAATTGCAAAGCTGCACGTAGGCATATACTGTAGTTTGTAGTGCACGCAGGCATCTTTGCAATTTCGACCCTTGCAGATATGGTAATGCAGCAGGAGGCATCACGCCTCCTGTGCATTACTTATCCGAGCTGCGTTGTCAAACGCAGCATCGGATAATCTGCGTACCATCGGCCGGCAGCGGTGACCCGTGGGGTCCCGCAGTCGGCCGCCGCAGTTTAGAGGAGAAGCCAGGAAATCTCCCTCAGCCTAGGGAGATCCTGGCTTCTTCCCTCCTCTACAACGGTGGCAACATGCCTCCGTTTCGGGAAACTGAGGGCATCGCCTCCCTCGAACGGCAGCAGACTGTGTATCACTGACAGTCTGCTGCCAGTCTGTGAGCGAGTTAGAAGGACCCATTTTGCACACTAACAGAATGGGTCCTGCGCCTACGCAGATTCCCAAACATTGGGAATCTACAATTCGGTCAACCATATCACCATCCTAGAGGAGCACTGTGGACCCCATTCAGAGCCGCTCGCAAGCGCTGAGCGCTCGCAAGTGGGTCGATGTTTAGGCCCTGCGCACGCGCAGCGGCTGCACTGCGCGTGCGCAAGCCCCGGAGCGAGAGAGAAATTCGCGACCATCAACCTGGTCGGTCGCTAAAGCTGTGGGTGGTAACCCACAGCTTAGCTAGCGACCAGGATGCCGCACTTCAAAAGAGAAGCGGCCGCCCACATTCAGAACAAGCGCTCGCATTATCCAAACAGTATTGGATTCAATTTGCTTGTCTTGCCTTGTTTTGGTTATATACTCATTCATTCTACTTCAGGTATCCCCTATCCACACTCATCCCCAATATCGACATACCACACCTGCACAGATACAACCACCCATCACACCAACACACCAGACAAAATTTAGCATATAGTCATACCCCTGCCACACACACAACCCCCCCCTTCCTTTACCCCACCCCAACCTGCACCCACATCCAAGAAGCGCATGTAACACCTACTCTTTTAGTTCTAACAGTCAGTAGGACCAGGTACCCATACTTTACGCTACAGCACCTTCACCCCCCCTCCCCACCCCCCACCATTATAGAATCATCCTCAATTTGTCACCACACCCCGAAGCGTGGCCCATCCCCATTATTACCCTAAAATATTTGAAAATACTGTAAAACACTCTTTTGTGCACTGTGTTAAATAAAAGCCATTAGGGTGCCATTACTAGAAGCACTGTGATGCACTGTGTTGTATGTTCTGGCACTGTGTTAAAAAAATAAATAAAACTGTATTGTGTGTTTAGCAGGCACTGTGTTAACAAAAAACCCATTAGGAGCACTGTGTTATTAAAAAAAAAAACACCATAGGGTGCCACTGCCATAGGTGCACTGTGAGCCACTGTGTTGTGTGTTCAGGCACTGTGTGAAAATGCCAACTTTCCATACACCAATCAGATTCTACTTAACATTTAACTAGCACCTTCTAGAAGATAATAGCTAGAATCTGATTGGTTGCTATGGGCAACATCTCTTCTAAAACTCTCACTTTAGTAAATTTACCGTTAAGTGTGTCCACAAGTGCTATGTGTGAGTCTGACACTGTACTCGTAGTGAAGCCTCCTTCCACCATTTCCACAATCTCTGCACAAGTGGGGGTGAGCAACAGTAAAATTAAAGATGGTGGCTAATAAATTGAGGATATGCAAAAGGATGAGGGGGATATTTGTGCATCTGGAACTAAAAAGGATGTTAATGATGATGATGTTTGTGTCAAAGTAAGTCAGCCACCAATGGAAGCTGTTCTTGCCCGTGATAAGAAGAAGGCCATTGTCTTACCTGGGCATAAGACCAAAAAAAGCCACCTCTTTTGTGTGGAATTGTTTTTACCCGAATCCAGACAATATTTTTCAAGACATCTTTACCATTTGAGAAGCTAAATAAAGTAGAGGTAGGGACAGTGCACCTCATTCAGACCCGCTTGCTAGCGCTGTGCGCTCACAAGCAACCTGATGGTTTGCAAATGCGCATGCTTCATTCTGCGCATGCGCGAACTACTCTGTGCAATCACAGCCCACTCGCTCGCCCAGCAAAGACAGCCCAATGAAATGGGTGACAGGAGAGGCCGTTTGTGGGTGGTAACAGGGGCAGGACACTAATAATGGGGGTGTGGAGGTGCAAACGCAGGCATGCCTTGGTGTTTCAATGCCGTTTTTAAGGCATGCATAATTTACAGGCAGCGTCATAGTACACGTCACATGCCTGTTTTTTACACTGAAGTCCTCACAGTATTTGCAGCAGGGTAAGGCAACCACAAGCGCTGCGATCGCTACTGATGGTGCTCGAAGTACCAATGTTTTAATACACTTCCTGGAGATGACATGCGCTAGTAGGCGTCTTTACATACGCTAATGGGTGTCTGCATACACAGAGCGATCGCTCGCACAGCCAAAGTGGGTGTGCTTATGCCTTGGCGAGCGATCGCTTCCCTTGTCGTCACTTTGACAAATTTGCATACACTGGATGCGAGCGATCGCATCTAGCGAGCGGGTCTGAATGAGGTCCAGTGTTGGATTGGGGCATTAAGGGCCCACCAGGAAAATGCAGAGACAGGTCCACTGAAAGGGTGTGACCAACCATTGGGTAGGTGCGGTCATTAACGGAAGGGAAGAAGGCACAGGCGTATTTAGAGAGGAGGGGGCCCGTGTTCACTCACCATCAGGGGCCCCCTCCTCTTTCTCTGGTGGCCGTGGCATACTGACACAGTATTACTAGTCTGTGCCTGGAGTCTACTGCGCTTGCACAGTACACCGGGAAGTCCAGGCGATTTCCCTACTGCGCATGCGCAGAATGATGGGAAAGTCGCTGCTGCAGCCACTTTCCAGGTGTAGTGCCTCTCAAGCCGACATGGGACTTCGGAGAGGTAAGTATTTGGAAATATGGACGCAGGGTGTGCGGTGTGGGCCCACCACTCTGCACCCAGGGGCCAGTGTGCCCTGCACACTCTGCACCCATTATAGATATGCCCTTGGCGGGAGGGGTACTTATTAATTATAATTATATGTAATACTATATTGAAAATATCTGACCCTACACCCTCTCTCTCTCCCCAGCCCTTTCTCCTTATGCAGCAAATTTGAAAGTGATTAGTATAGCAGTAGCAGTCATCCATGTCCAGCATCCATGTCCAGCAGCAGCAGGTTAGGACAGGCTGTGAAGTCTCCCTGCAGTTTTTCTTTTTCCTGTGACAGCACAGCTCCATGCTGGGGTGAGAAGCTGGTTCTCGTGGGGAGGCTGTAATCTCCCCATCTGCCTGGTGACCCCTGAAACAGACTCCCCCCAGATAACATAACTTCACCCAGTCACCCGAAAGCAAACAGGTTGGAGCCCCCCCACATGCTGAATCTTCACCTTTGTCAAACAAATGACATGCCCTTGACAGCCCATTTCCCACTAACCTGCCTGTTACCGCTCTCGTTCATCCATTGATGCAGATCCATGCGATTTTGCACTGCTAATTTGAAGCGTGCGCAGAATGATATCTCAGGAAAGGACGCATGTGCAGTAGTAAAAAAATCGCTAATTCCTTTTGCAAACTTTGTGACTGCCAGACAATACGGAGAGCATTTTAGTGATGCTAGATAATACAGAGAGCATTTTAGTGACCGCCAGACAATACTCAGAGCATTTTTAATGACTACCATACAATGCTGATAGCAATTTTGTGACTGCCATACACCACTGAAAGCATTTTTGTGACCACCAGACAATACAGAGAACATATTAGTGACCACCATATAATGTAGAGAACGTCAAAGCACCACCATATAATGCAGAGGATGTCACAGTGACTGCCATATAATGCAAAGAGTATTAATGACCACCATATAATGCAGAGAGCATTGCAGTTCCTGCCATATAATACAGAGATCATTAGTGCCCACCATATGCAGAGATCGTTGCAGTGCACACCATATAATTTAGAAAGCATTGCAGTGCACACCGTATAATGCAGAGTGTTGCAGTGCCTTCCATGTAATGAAGGGTGTGTCGCAGTGACCCCCATATAATGCAAAGTGTCGCAGTGACCCCCATATAATGCAAAGAGTGTTGCAGTGCCTGGCATGTAATGCAGAAAGTATCTTAGTGACCCACATATAATGCAGAGAACATCACAGCAACCACCATACAATGCAGAGGACATTGCAGTGCCTGCCATATACTACAGAGACCTTCAGTGACCACCATATGCAAAGAGTGTTGCAGTGCTGACCGTATAATGCAATGTCACAGTGCCCACCATACAATGCAGAGTGTTGCAGTGCCCTCCATGTAATGCAGAGTATGTCGCAGTGATCCCCATATAATGCAGTGTCGCAGTGCCCATCATATAATTTAGAGAGCGTTAGTGTCCACCATATAATTCAGAGTGTCGAAGTGAACCCCATTTAATGGAGACTGTCGCAGTGCCCGCCATATAATGCAGAGTGTGTTGCAGTGCCCAGCATGTAATGCAGAGGGTGTCGCAGTGCCCACTTAGTAATGTAGAGCTTTGCAGTGACCGCCATATAATACAGAGACCGTCAGCAGTGACCCACATTTAACACAAGTAATATGAATACACCACATACACACATATACAGTATATTATACATACCACAATGTAGTAGCTGACAGGGGCGGGAATGATCCCCTCATTTGCAGGGAAACTGGAAAGGGGGCCAAGCTAGCCATATTTTGGTCCCCTCCTGCGTACGAGCAGCAGAGGGGGGCCAAACTTGTCAGAGAGCTGTTCATCTGTTCTTGCCTGTGGCTTCAAGGAGCCCTGAGTGCACTGCATCAGCTTGTCTCCCAGTCCTTTCACTATCAATCAGTGCAGCTGCACACAACCACACACGTAGATGAAGGCCTGCTGCCGGCAAGCAGCTACACTGTGCCCGGCGGGCCAGTCAGACTCTGGAGCTGCAGACACTTACTAGTAGGGGACGGAGAAAGCTGGCTGGGACACTGGATGGAGGAGAGGTGCCCACTGGAGGACTGGCAGCAGCCTCCATTGTCTCCGACAGTTTCGCCCCAGAGAGAGCTCCACAGCAGCAGCGGTCACTACAGGAAGCTGATCCAGTGTTACGGAACCTGGTCCAGTTTTCAACCAATCACCCCCGCTGTTGCAGGTGCTGAGGACGGGGAGGGTGCTGCTGTCTGTGCTGAAGCCGGCCAGGGTACCCGCTGCTGCCAGCAGTGATAACACTGGCTCCCCAGTGGCCCATTCCGAGCCTGAGTAGGGACGTTAACCATCTAGGGACTTTCTCCCTGTTACATCATTTGCATCAAGTTCATGCAAATTATTTTCAAAAATCCAGTAAAATAATACCAAGCAGTCCAGCATCACCTAACAGCAGTATGGATGGATCCTAGCACATGCAATTTCTACTGCCAACACCTTCATCATCAATCTCTTCATTAATGATTGGAGGTAGTTCTCCTGCATCCAATTTGCAAACGCTAACTGACTCACTGCTCCCCTATCCTGGATTCCTCAGAAGAATACTTGTGCGTTAGGCTGAATCTTCATCCCAGAAGGGGACCAAAAAGACCACTAGTTTCAAACAACAATTGACTGTGAAACTATCCTTTGCAAAAGGAAGCAAGTATGAAAACTGCCATCCAGTTGCACAACGGAACACTGAAGCCAGGATAGCTATGCTATCATTAGATCTGTGTCCAATATCTGCCATCAATGCATGTGGTTTTAGATAGCTAATTGAGGTCCTGTGTCCCCCCTAACAAATTCCATTTTATTTGACCAGAACAGCAATTCCTCACCTGTACTGGGACAGTAAAAAAATTGTAGTTCTTGGACTAGAAAATGCTATTGTACCCACTTTCCACTTAACCACAGATATGTGGACAAGCGGTACTGGTCAAACTAAAGATTACATGACTGTGACAGCCCACTGGGTGGGTGTATTGACTTCAGCAGCAGCAGTATCTAAAACACAATGCCAGCTCATTCACAGACAGACTACTCTCTGTATCACCGGATTCACTAATAACCCTTTCACATCGCCAAAATAACCCGGGTTATTCCCGGGTTGTTGCCGGGTCGACATGATTTTAAAATGCACCAAAATGAATAACCCGGGTCGACCGACCCGGTATTTCAACCCGGGTTAAAAGAAGGGTTAAACACAGGTCGGACCCGGGTTATTTGGCTCTTAAATGGTACAGACCCGGGATATTCGAACCGGGTCTGAGAAAATAGTGCTGATTGGCTTTTTCCAGTCAGCTGACCAGCCTGCACACAGAGCACATGTCTCTGTATTTACATTACTGTCCAGTACTGCACACTTTGGGCCTGATTTAGACCATGTCGCAAGCACTGAGCGCTCGCAACTGGGTTGATGTTTGCCCACTGAGCATGCGTACAACGGAGCCGGCTCCATCGTGCGCATGCCCGAGACCCGGCTAGCGACGGGCGCTCCGTCGCTCCGGGTCTCGCACCAAAGGGGGCGAGCTGTCAACGGTGATTGACAGCTTGCCCCATTTGGTAGGTGGGCAGGGGGGATGGCTGGCCAAACAGAGGCGTTCCCGAAGGAATGCCTGCCATTTGGCGGCGGCCCCACTGACATCGCTGATGTCACTAGTGATGTCAGTGCTGAGCTTCCGGCTCTATTTAGAGCCGGCAGCTCACTGGGGCTTGCGGCCAATGAGACCCTACCGCAAGGATCTCGTCGCAAGCCCAATGGTCGCGATGGTCTTGACCATCATGACCATCAACCTGGCCGCTCGCAATAGCTGTGGGTGGTTATTCTGAGCGTCAATCTCTGAATCAGGCCCTTTGCACACTTTGCATCTGTGACATGTGCTCTGTCATCATAATTGTGAGCCAAAAAAATTACATCACACTGTTTTAACATGGGCAACCCGGGTTGAGTTAAAAGGCACCAAATCTGCAATAACCCGGGTTATTATAGCGATGTGAAAGGCCCTGACCCGGGTTCAAAACCCAGGTCCGACCCGGGTTTGCGATGTGAAAGGGGTATAAGAGGCATACTGATGTCAACCTGTTAGAAAATCTCAGGGATGTCATAGCAAGATGGCTTACGCTAGGACTCTCCTCAGGATTTGTCATTTTCGATAACACAAGTAACATTGTGAGAGCATTACAATTAGGTGAATTTGAACACATCTTGTGATTTGCTCACACAATAAACTTGCTTCAGCGAATGGAGGAACAGCAACCAGCCATCCAAACCTACACTACAAGCCATAACATAGGGAGAGGAGGGAGAAATGTACCTTAGTCCAGTGCAGTGGAGAATACTTTCCGTGTTGTGCAAGGTGCTGAAACCATTCAAAGTAGTCACCTGTGAAGTGAATTCAGACTCTGCCAACTTGAGTCAGGTAATTTCCCTTATTAGATTGTTGGAAAAGCAGCTCGAGAAACTAAAGAAGGAGATTATATATAGCGATCCCGCTATCGGACATGTAGATCAAGTCCTTTATTCGCTTGCCAGGATCTAAGGTTTGTCAGCATCTTGAAATTGGATCACTACATTTTGTCGACAATGCTTGATCCTAGGTTTAAGTCATACATCATGTCTTTCTTTCCAACTGACACAGATCTTAAGAGATGCAAAGAGCTCCTAGTGAGCAAGTTGTCAGCTCAAGTGGCACATGACATGACAACGTCTCCTCCTTCAGTTTCTCAGCAACTGCTGCTGCTGGGAAAAAAATTTGCATTTCTATGAGACCCATTGGTGATGCAGATGAGTCCACACAACATTTTGACAACTGGTCTAAAAGAATTGCCCAAAATTAGTGACACCTTTACTGTAACTCAATCTGATATGGTTACTATTGTTAGAAATGTGGAGGATTATTTTAATGACAGTATACAAATAAGCATGTCAGACAATCCCTTTGACTACTGAAAGGAAAAAAAAGTCAATTTAGAGGCCCTTGTAAAAACTCACTTTGCTTTACTTAAGCTGCCCACTCTCCAGTGCATAATCAGAAAGAGTTTTCAGCTGGGAACCTTGTCAGTGGTTGGTATAGGAGGGTACTTCCTCAAAATGTGGAAAATATGATGTTCATCAAAATTAACTATAAATTCCACTAGGAAGACCTTTACTGCCAATTAAAGGGCCCTCTACCCTCTTGTGCATCTCCTTACTATATCTTCATCTACTTCTTACTCTCTACCAGGGCACCTAACACTTGATTGCTTTGCATTGTTGCTTATCTGGGTGTTATGGTCATGAATGTAGCAATGTATATTATCCATGTCCTGTAATGTATTGTACTGTACTGTAAGTCACTGTAAATCAACCTATTTGTTTATGTACTTTGTAAGGCGCTGCGGAACACTTGTGGCGCCATATAAATAAACGATAATAATAATAATTACATCAAAGTACAGAGACTTCTGTAATGATGGATTCCAGCAGGGATAAGTTAATATTGTGTGAAGAGGATGTTAACACTGATGAAGGTGAGGAGGAAGATGAGAATGACGACAACTTGCCACTGTGGAGAAGAAATAATTAACAGCACTGTTAACTGCCTTACGATGATCATTAACAACACTGTTAGCTGCCTTAAGCCCATTGGTAGCTTGTTTTGTTGGGGTCCAAAAAAAACAACCACTTCAGCCACAAAAGTGGTAGCCCCTGTCGCTGAAATGCTTGTTTTGTTAAACCATGCATGTCATTTTAATATACAACATAAGGGCATTATGCGCTGTTTGGGGCATTGGTGACTTTCTTTTTGCATAGATGACAAACATTTGTATAGTTATCAAACTACCATCCTGTCTGCTCCTGCTATTTGGCAGTGTTTCATAGATGTCCTATATTCTGAGGTGGGGGCGGAGCCAGATGTTAATTTAGCCCTGCCCCTCATGATAAAATGCAGCTATTCCCGCATATTTGACATGGGGGCGGGGCCAAATAACGCGATTCTCATAGAATCACGTCATTAGGCCACACCACCTACTCACAGACCCGCTGATCCACAAGAAAATTCTCCCCATTCTGCCCACTTCACTAGGAAGTGGGTAGAATACAGGAGAAATTTCCTGGAAGTGCGGGGGGTTCCCCGAAAAATTGGGAGCCTCCCACAGGTCCCGGGAGGATAGGCAAGTGTGGTGTGCAGCCTTTCATATAGTCTGCACTTACTATGTACTGTATAAATGTCTCTGCCCCCTCCAGGGACCCCAGCTGAAGTTCCAGCACTTGCCCACCCCCCTTTGAACAATAAGCTGCTGAAACAGCTTTGCTTCTCCTAACTATGGCTGACAGGCAGGGTTGCATTAAGGGCTACATAGGCCTGGGACTGTAAATGTTGGCCTATATTGAGAAGGGGAGAACCTGTGACCAGTGCCATGTGGGTGTGGCCACCCCTACACTCTCAGATAAATAAATAAAAAAGTTGAAAAATTTTGTGAAAAAAATAGAAATACCATTTTAATAGTTAAGATTTATGGGCAACTATTTGATGCAGCTGGTCATCATCATGCTGCCATGATGATTGGCCTATTTTTATGTGGAGGCCTGGAGCTCCATCCACCCCATTGTTGATCTGGCCCTGCTGACAGGAGAACAAACACCCCAAGTCCAGCAGCTGGGAAATTCCCTCATAAAGAGGAAAGCCCTGTGTACTCAGTTACCAACCAGCTAGAGGATTCACATCTGGGGATAAACAGAGTGGGTCCCCGCCAGCAAGACCTCCACTCCTCAACATTTAATTGACTCCTCCTCTTTCATAAATGGGGTGAGGGAAATATTACATATTCATCGAAACATACTGTGCAAATATGAAGATTCCTTTAGCAAATTAACAGAAACACACTCTATTTAGATTGCCAGCAATCAAAATACAATTGTGATTAAACCAAGTCAGGGATACATAATTTGGCATTCTCTTACTCTAGTCTGCAGAATACTCATACACCTTTTCCACCTGGTTCAACCGAGGATTCTAAACATGGTTTCAGACCTGGGTCAGACCCCATTTACACAGCACTTTCGATCCAGGTTATTCCCGGGTCGGCCCCATTTACAGTGAGCCTGGGTCTGCCCTGCAAAACCTACAGTATGGAACTCATAAAAATGGCCTTTTGCAGACTCATAAAAGGGTGGATGAGGACTACTCACTGCAGCTCCAATCAGCAGCTTTTGTGGTTACCCGGGTTAGACCGTTTATACTGCAGCATTACCGTGGTCATGCCGTGTCCAACCCTGGTCGCTACCTGGGTTGGATTCATGGGTCACTCGACCCAGGTTATTTTTTTTGGACCCCTTTCCACTGAGCCACGACCCTGGTTGACCCGGCAACAACCCGGATTATTGCGGCAGTGGAAAAGGGGTATCACTTTAAAAATTGTCAGGTTACGAGAAAACATACCACTATATAATAACAATTACATAAAATACTGATGCAGACTAGAATATCTATGCGCACCCAAACAGCAGGCCAGATTGGCAGGGCTGGATTAACAATGGGGTGGGTGGAGCTTCAGCTCCAGGCCCCCTACGTGAGGCCTGCCATTCACACTGTGGCTGACTGAGAAGGCACCTTTGGATCCTCCTGACTATTAGAGCACCATGGCTGTACTGCCGGCAGCAACTGACCTGATCTCCCTGGCAGCTCCTGCATTAGCAGTGGAGAGAAGACCCGCAGAAATTTTGAGGAGAAGTTGAGACAGCGGAAGACAGAAGAGAAGCAGGTAAGTGAACTTGGGGGGAGAGAGCAAAACATACGAGGACACAGATGAGGAGGAAAGGGTGGGGAGAGTGTATTGGACACAGATGAAGAGGAGGAGGAGGAGAAGGGACTGGGTAAACAGTGATGGACAACAGAGGAGGAGGAGGGGGGACAGAGTAATGGACATGGAGGAGGAAGAGTAATGGACACAGAGGAGAGGTAGGGGGACAGAGTAATGGACACAGAGGAGGAGGGGGGCAGAGTATTGTACACAGTGGAGGGGTAGGAGGACAGAGTAATGAACACAGAGAAGGAGGAGGGAGCAAAGTAATGGACACAGAGAAAGAGGAGGGGGACAAAATAATGGACACAGAGAAGGAGGAGGGGGACAGAGTAATGGACACAGATGAGGAGAAGGAGGGGGGACAGAGTAATGGACACAGATGAGGAGAAGGAGGGCGGACAGAGTAATGGACATGGAGGAGGGGAGGACAGAGTAATGGACACAGAAGAGGTAGGAGGACAGAGTAATGGACAAAGAGAAGGAGGAGGGGGACAGAGTATTGGACACAGAGGAGGGGTAGGAGGACAGAGTAATGAACACAGAGAAGGAGGAGGGGGCAGAGTAATGGACACAGAGAAGGAGGAGGGGGACAGAGTAATGGACACAGATGAGGAGAAGGAGGGGGGACAGAGTAATGGACACAGATGAGGAGGAGGAGGGAGACAGAGTAATGGACACAGGAGTAGGGGAGGACAGAGTAATGGACACAGGAGGAGGAGAAGGGGAGGACAGAGTAATGGATACAGATGAGGAAGAGGGGGACAGAGTCATGGACATGGAGGGGGCTGAGTGGACAGAGTAATGGACACTGATGAGGAGGAGGAGATTGGGGGACAGTAATGGACACAGAGGAGTAGGGGGATAGAGTAATGGAAACCGTGGAGGAGGAAGTGGAACAGCGTAATGGACAGGGAGGAGGAGGGGGACAGATTAATGGACACGGAGGAAGAGGGGGACAGAGTAATGGACACAGAGGAAGAGGAGGGGGTGTGTGCGGACAGAGTAATGGACATGGAGGAGGGGAGGACAGAGTAATGGACACAGGAGAGGTAGGAGGACAGAGTAATGGACACAGAGAAGGAGGAGGGGGACAGAGTAATGGACACAGATGAGGAGAAGGAGGGGGACAGAGTAATGGACACAGATGAGGAGAAGGAGGGGGGACAGAGTAATAGACACAGATGAGGAGGAGGGAGACAGAGTAATGTACACAGGAGGAGTAGGGACAGAGTCATGGACACGGAGGGGGCTGGGTGGACAGAGTAATGGACACTGATGAGGAGGAGGAGATGAGGGGACAGAGTAATGGACACAGGAGGAGGGGGACAGAGTAATGGGCACAGAGGAGGAGGAGGGGGGACAGAGTAATGGACATGGAGGAGGAGGGGGACAGAGTAATGGACACAGAGCAGGAGGTGATGACGATGACAGAGTAATGGACATAGAGGAGGGGGAAAGAGTCATGGACACAGAGAGGAGGAGGGAGGAAGTGAACTCAATAATGGACACAGTGATGAAGGGGGGCAGCGTAACGGACAGCTGACGAGGAGGGAGGATGAGAACTCTAATAGACACAGATGAGAAGGAGGAGGGGGGGAGAGAACACTGTAATGGACACAGATGAAGTGGCAGAACAAAATAATGTAAACAGGAGGACAAGGGGGAAGGGCACAATAGTCAACATACAGATGGGAGAGGGAAGAGCACAGTGCAGAATATACAGGGGTAGCATAATATGGAACAAATACACGGAATGGGACAAGCTTGGTGCAGACATACAGGTATGGGGGCTGAGAACAATACATAACCTATAGACAAAGAGGGGCACACATATAGACAAAAGTCAGGATTTGATGACGAGTAAGAGGTATTCCTGTGTCCATTATGTGGGCAGGGCATGATGTGAGTTAGGGGTATTTATGTGGGAATCGGTATGAAACCTAACCCTCCTTAGGGGTGCCTAACCTCCCCCCAAGTGCCTAACCCTAATCCCCCTCTAAGTGCCTAACCCTAACCCCCCCATCCCCTCTGCCTAAACCTAAGTCCCCCAGGGGGGTGCCTAACCCTAAGTCCCCTCCGGGGGTACCTAACCCTCCCTCCCCCTAGCCTAACCCTCCCGGGGGGGTGCCTAACCCTAAGTACCCCCCAGGTGCCCTAAACCTAAGTGGCTGTCCGCTCGCGGCGTCCGGCATCCCTTCAATCGGGATGTCGGGCGCCGGTCTCCCGACGTGGGGAAAATGACAGGCATCTAGATATAGACGCCCGGCATTTCACCCTCGCCGGGATATGACAGTCGGGAAGCCGTCGGTATTAAGCCAGCTGGTTTCCCGATTGTATACCTTTATGTGAGTTATTGGATCAGAGTGTGGCAGTGAGAAGAAAGAGATGGTGCAAGGTTTTTTAGTGGATCAGGGAGTGGTAGTGGCTGTTGTGTGGGGTCGGCAAGTGAGGGGTATTTCAGTGTTTGATAGATGGTATCTGGGAATACTAGTAGGTATGAGGTTTTGTACCAGCATTGTTTGATGGGCAAAAGGTATTTCGGTGGGTGGTGAATGAGGTAGTGACTTACAGGCAGAAAGGCGATGCAATATGTGCCCCACAACCAAAAGTAACTATCAGCCTACCAAAATGTGTGTGGGGTCAGGGACAAATACAGTATATTATTATTATTACTACCAGTTATTTATATAGCGCACACATATTCTGCAGCGCTTTACAGAAAATATTTGTCCATGCACATCAGTCCCTGCCCCAGTGGAGCTTACAATCTATATTCCCTACCACATGCTCACACACTTACACACTAGGGTTAATTTTGTTGGGACCCAATTAACCTACCAGTATATTTTTGGAGTGTGGGAGGAAACCGGAGTACCCGGAGGAAACCCACGCAAGCACAGGGAGAATATACAAACTCCACACAGTTAGGGGTGAGCTAGATTGAGGTACTAGCCCTGTACAGACACCCCCACTGCACTGATCACACATCCCATATTGCTGGTCACACCCCCGGTGGCACACAATAGGCACGTCATAAATTTCAGCTCCAGGCCAATGCAGACCTTAATCTTGGTTGTAGGTAGTAGGTCGCCTGATTGGTAGTAGATGTATATAATTTGTTTTGTCCGACATGTAACAGGAATTGGGCAACAAGAGTCCAAGTCCACAGACACTCAAGGATTGTGATCTTCCATGCTGGTCTCTAAACAGTCTGTCAGACACGTGCTATGGCCAAAATGCTGTTCCATGAGCTTGTTATCCAGAAGTGATCAAGTCTGGGGTGCTATGTACATAATGATGTACTGTATGGCATCAACTTGGGTATGGTTCATTGGGTCTACATTGTCTAGATAGACAGTGTTTAGGTAGACAATGGAAGATAGACAGGCAATAGATAGACAGGGATTGACGGTCGACAGGGTCTGAAGATCGACACACTAAAGGTCGACTGCTAACAAGGTCGACAGGTACTGAAGGTCGACAGGCAATAGGTTGACAGGTACAGAAGGTTGACAGGCAATATGTCGACAGGTACTAAAGGTCGACCCGCAATAGGTCGACAGGGACTGAATGTCGACAGGGTCAGAAAATTGACACACTAAAGGTCGACTGGTAACAAGGTCGACAGGTATGAAGGTTGTCAGGCAGAAGGTCGACAGGGTCAGAAGGTCAACACACTATTTTACAATTTTTTTTTTTTTTTTTAGGGTTAGTGTCAGGGTTAGGCACTTACTCTGACAGATCGACAGGCAGTAGGTCGCCACTTATATAGTCAAATGGTCAACACTTTTTCTTTTTTTTAGGGTTAGTGTCGGGGTTAGGGTTAGGCACTTACTCCGATGGTTAGGGACTTACTCCGACGGGTCGACTAGTAACAAGGTTCACAGGCAGTAGGTCGAAACTCATATAGTCAAAAGGTCGACACTTTTTTTTTTTAGGGTCAGTGTCAGGGTTAGGCATTTACCCCAACGGTTAGGCACTTACCCCGACGGCTAGGGTTAGGCACTTATCCCGGTGGTTAGGCACTTATCCCAGTGGTTATGGTTAGGCACTTACTCCGACAGTTAGGGTTAGGCACTTACCCCGATGGTTAGGCACTTACCCCGACGGTTAGGGTTAGGCACTTACTCCAACGGTTAGGGTTAGGCACTTATCCCGAAGGTTAGGGTTAGGCACTTACCCCGACGGTTAGTGTTAGGCACTTACTCCAACGGTTAGGGTTAGGCACTTACTCCGATGGTTAGGGTTAAGCACTTACCCCGATGGTTAGGGTTAGGCACTTCGGATTAGGCATCAAGAGGAGGGTTAGGAATAAGATTAGGGCAAAAAACAAACAAAAACATGTATCGACCATTTGTATGTCGACTATATGAGTGTCATCCTAATGACCCTGTCGACCTTCAGTCCCTGTCGACCTTCATACTTGTCGACATTTAGTGTGTTGACCTTCACACCTGTCGACCTTGTTACCAGTCGTCCTTTAGTGTGTCGACCTTCTGACCCTGTCGACCTATTGCCTGTTGACCTTCAGTCACTGTCGACCTATTGCATGTTGACCTTCTGTACCTGTCGACCTTCAGTCCCTGTCGACCTATTGCCTGTCGACCTTCAGTACCTGTCGATCTTGTCACCAGTCGACCTTTAGTGTGTCGATCTTCAGACCCTGTCAACCTTCAGTCCCTGTCTATCTACTGCCTGTCTATCTTCCATTGTCTACCTAAACACTGTCTATCTAGACAATGTAGACCTAAAGCCCGGATACCCATCAACTTGATGCTCAATATACTGTATGACATTCAATGGAATGCTGTCTGTACATTATGGCAGTCACTGGGATGCTGTCAGTGCTGTATGGTGATCATGGGAGACAGCCTTTGCTGTATGGTGGTAACTAGGATGCTGTTTGTGCTGTGTTGTCACTAGAATACTCAATTTCTTGTGTGGCAATTCCTGGAATGATCTCTGTACTTTATGGTGGTAACCAAGCTGGCATCTATACTTGTGGCGGTGACTGAGATGCTCTTCATACTGTATGATGATCACTGTCATCAGGGGCTTAGCAAGGCCTATGGGGGCCCCATAGCAACATTTCCAAAGGGCTCCCCCTGGTGTAAATTATTTAGCAGTTTATCAATTTTGATTGTAAATGATCTAATACAGGGGCCTATTCATTAAACGTAAAAATTCAATGGAGATAATTAGCTTTAGAACTCTCATGGAGTTCTAGCTAATTATAGGTGGAATTCATCATTCCACCTCTCCATAAGTATCTATTCCGAAAAGCTGTCATTTTTGCGATGACAGCTTTTCGGGAAATAGATACTTTTCCCTGCCTACACTACCTTATCGCATCTGGAAACAGTGCTGTGCATGCGCTGTTACATCTGTAAAACCAGCGCATGCGCAGCACTGCCTACAGATGCGTTAAGTTTCGTACCCCCCCGACCTCCCCCCTCCGCTCACCTTCCCCCCCCCCAACTTACCTGTCCGCGCAGCAGCCTCCGGCTCTGTCCTGCTGGTCTGTCATGTGGTTTCCCAGCAGACCACATGACAGATTAGAAAAAAATAATAATTTTTTTTTCTTTTTCTAAACTTTCTTGTGCTCTGCTGGGGAGCACACATGACAGACCAGCCTCCGGAGCCTGAGGACGGAGCAGAGCGCCGGAGGGACTCATCGGGGGACCTGCACACGTGGATACAGGTAAGTGGATTCTGCTATTCGCCACCTCACAGTGGCGAATAGTAACTGCATCAAATTCCGAAAATTGATAATTTTCGGAATTTGATGAATACCATAATTTCCACATCCCCATACTAATGTATGGGGAGTGTGGAAATTAACGCAGGGGAACTTAGCAAGGAAATATCTGTGATATCTCCTGTGTTAAGTCTGTTCATGAATACCAAAATAACGTTATTTAAGGAAAATTTCCTTAAAAACGTTATTTTAGTGTTGATGAATAGGCCCCACAGTGCATCCGGAAAGTATTCACAACGTTTCACTTTTTCCACATTGTGTTATGTTACAGCCTTATTCCAAAATGGGATAAATTAATTTTTGTCCTCAAAATTCTACACACAATACCCCATAATGACAATGTGTAAAAAGTTTTTTTGCGATTTTTGCAAATTTAATAAAAGAAAAACAACTAAGAAATCACACGTACATAAATATTCACAACCTTTGCTCAATACTTTGTTGATGCACCTTTGGCAGCAATTACAGCCTCAAGTCTTTTTGAATATGATGCCACAAGCTTGGCACACCTATCTTTGGGCAGTTTCACCCATTCCTCTTTGCAGCACCTCTCAAGCTCCATCAGGTTGGATGGGAGGCGTCGGTGCATAGCCATTTTCAGATCTCTCCAGAGATGTTCAATCGGATTCAAGTCTGGGCTCTGGCTGGGCCACTCAAGGACATTCACAGAGTTGTCCTGAAGCCACTCCTTTGATATCTTGGCTGTGTGCTTAGAGTCGTTGTCCTGCTGAAAGATGAACCGTCGCCCCAGTCTGAAGTCAAGAGCGCTCTGGAGCAGGTTTTCATCCAGGATGTCTCTGTACATTGCTGCATTCATCTTTCCCTCTATCCTGACTAGTCTCCCAGTTCCTGCCACTGAAAAACATCCCCACAGCATGATGCTGCCACCACCATGCTTCACTATAGGGATGGTATTGGCCTGGTGATGAACGGTGCCTGATTTCCTCCAAACATAACACCTAGCATTCACACCAAAGTGTTCAATCTTTGTCTCATCAGACCTTAGAGTCCTTAAGGTTCATTTTGGCAAACTCCAGGTGGGCTGCCATGTGCCTTTTACTAAGGAGTGGCTTCCGTTTGGCCACTCTAATATTCAGGCCTGATTTGTGGATTGCTGCATAGATGGATGTCCTTTTGGATGGTTCTCCTCTCTCCACAGAAGAATGCTGTAGCTCTGTCAGAGTGACCATCGGGTTCTTGGTCACCTCCCTGACTAGGGCCCTTCTCCCCCGATTGCTCAGTTGAGACGACCGGCCAACTCTAGGAAGAGTCCTGGTGTTTCAGAACTTCTTCCATTTACGGATGATGGAGCTCTCTGTGCTCATTGGGACCTTCAAAGCAGCAGATATTTTTCTATACCCTTCTGCAGATTTGTGCCTCGAGGCAATCCTGTCTCGGAGGTCTACAGACAATTCCTTGAACTTCATGCTTGGTTTGTCCTCTGACATGCACTGTCAAGTGTGGGACCTTATATAGACAGGTGTATGCCTTTCAAAATCATGTCCAATCAACTGAATTTACCACAGTTGGACTCCAATTAAGCTGTCGGAACATCTCAAGGATGATCAGTGGAAACAGGAAGTACCAGAGCTCAATTTTGAGCTTCATGGCAAAGGCCGGGTATACTTATGTAGATGTGATTTCTTAGTTTTTTTTTTTTAATTAAATTTGCAAAAATCTCAAAAAAACTTTTTACACGTTGTCACTATGGGGTATTGGCCCTCATTCAGAGCCGCATGTTACCAACAGTACGCTCGTTGCGTTCAGATGTTGACTAACCGCGCATGCGTCGGTGTTACACTGCGCATGTGCGTACGGCAGATTGCGAGCTTTTTTTCTGTCGTTCCTAAAATAGCGTACAGGAAGTGACATGTGAAATGTGATTGACAGAACAGGGCGTTTTTGGGTGTTGACGGGGGTGGAGATGGAAAAACGCAGGCGTGGCGAGGCGTTTTTGGGGCGTACATACATTAGCAGATGCGAACGTCAAATGTGTTCGGACCGTCACATACGTCACTGGAACATCCTCTTTCCCTTCAAAATGCTCGCACAGTTTAGGGTCTGGATTACTCGACCACATTGGCGATGGCCTTCTCCTCCGTCCCGGGACTCCATGATGTTGCAGCGATTAATCGCGGGTGGTCACAAAAGCAATTAGTGTTGTATTGAAAACCGACTTGGTATGTGTTTGGAAAGCAGTTTATTGGGCTAGCACAAAACCGTACGCAGGTGGAAATCATACCTGCTAATGTCAGGATTACACAATCAATTGGCGTACATTTTTTGGGGGTTTTTTTGGCCTCAATTTGTTGTTTATGGCCTATTGTGACAATAATGTCATCATGTTTTAATTAGCTCCCCTTTTTTTTATTAATGTGGAATTTGCATCGTTATGTGATTTTTTAAACGTTCCTTCAAGAGGCCTTTTTTTTTTAAAAATGAAATGGTTTTTGGTGTCCTTTTTTGCCTTTAGGGCCAGGATTAAATGTAACCCATTTGTACAATAATGTCACAATACAATGTCAGATTTTTAACATAAATTTATTGGTTAAACACAAACCAATTGGCCTAATATTTTGTTTTGTTTTTTTCTGGCAAAGATACTTTTTATCAAAAATAAATAATCAATAACTGCTAACATAAACGTACAAAAATAAATTAAAAACATTTCACAAGAAAGGAGAGGGAAGTTTTGACCAGAAAGGAATATGAGCCAAGCACAGAAGGAGTGTGGGAAAAGTCGCCATTGCTGTCACCGTTTTTTCGCCCGTTTGGATGGGGGAGGGTGGGCGCCAGACCGGGTCCGGGATGCCATCGGGCTGGCCTGTCCAGAGGCAGATGTTGTGGCCTCTGGACTAGGCACAGGGCTAGGCACATTTGGAGGATTGGCTGATGTTGTGCCAGAGGTGGAGGATCCTGATGTTCCGGCAGGAAGGGAGGTCGGCTCCACCATGTGCTGGCGAACGAGCTGCTCCAGGGCATCGGCGATGCGGATGTTGGCCCTAGTATTTTCCGCCAGGGCCTGACCAATGGTCACGTTGGCCGCAGCATTTTGCTCCAGGGCCTCAGCCACCCGTATCAGACTGGCGTCCATCCTCTGCAGAATCTCCGTATGGAAATCCGATTTTAAATTGAGTTCTGTGAGGAGGCCCATTGCCTGCGAGGGGGCACGCCCTGGACTGGCTTCTGCAGGGTCCTCAGCCGGATGTACTGGTTCCTCCCCTGCAGAGCCAGCAGAAATTCTGCGGCCAAGGCTTCCCTCTGGAGCAGACTCATCCGCCTGTGTCTCTGTTGGAAAAATGAGAAAAGAGTCACATTAGAATCTACATATTGGCACAATAGCATTTCAGAGTTGGTGACATCACAATACTTACCTGGGCCAACATGAGGAGCCGCAAAGTCTGGCATGTCCGTATCCATGTTGGACACGCCAAACACCTCCACAGGCTGCACACACCCCTGTGCCAGCTCTTCTAAATCCGTCAACTCCAATGACACAGGGGTGGGACCCCCACCTGTCCCCCTTGCATGCCTAGCCCTGTCCGCGAGTTTTTGCTTTAGGCGATATTTGAAGTCGCCCCATCTGTGGGGAAAAATGGAAGCCATTATCCTTTGGTTTAAAATGGGGTTTATTTTTAGGGGGGGCAAGGGTTTACTTACCGCCGTTTGACATCCCGGGCTAGACGGACATAATCACCCACTCTATTGACAGCAACGGCTACCTCTTCCCACATTCTCCACTTCTGGCTTAGACTCATATTCCTGTCTGCCTGTGGCAGGATGTCCACACACTTCTGGATCAAAACCTCCATCTCCTTTCTTGTGAAATGTGGCTGCCTTTTTTTTTTGGCTGCTTTGGCCGGAATACTGGGCCCAGCAGCCTCTTCCATGTCATCCTCCTCACCTATTTGTGTAAATTTACAGAATTCACAAAATCACAACTTGCCTAATCTTATGTTTCAAATTAATCGTTGATAGAAAATGCATGAAAGACTTACCGCCTGACTCTTGGCCATTTTTTCCCTGGTCTGTCGCCATGTCTGAGGTCCAAACAAGAAATACACCAGAATTTGAATGTGTTTTCGTGACGTATTTATACATGCGTCCTTATTTTGCGGCCGCATCATTGATTGTGCGGCCCTATGATCCCTCCTTAATTTGTGCGGGAAACGAAACACTATTTATGGCTTGGTGTGTCTCAAGTCGAGGTGGCGTTTTTGGAGTGTTGGAGGTTATCTTGGCTGGAGTTTATTGATTGCGTAGAAAGGAGTTGGCGGTTGGAGATTCGTTTGTTGGTTAGATTTGCGTTTTTTTTTCCGTTATCTTTGTTGGTTTATATTTTTGGGACCTCGTTTCTTGATTTGGTAAGTTTTGTGAAGTCTAACTTTTGTTCAGTTGTTGTTTCATTGTGTTTCGTATATTTTGTAATTTTTGGATCCCTAATTTTTTCTATTTTAGCTTTTGTTTATTTTTGACCCCAAAGACCTTTTGATTTTGCATCTTAGATATTTGCTCTTGGTAAGTCCATTTTTTATCTTGTATTAGCGAACTAATTAGCGCATTTTTAGTAGTTACTCTTGTGACTTGTATTAGCGAACTAATTTGCGCATTTTTGTAGTTACTCTTGTGACTTGTATTAGCGAACTAATTAGCGCATTTTAAACAGCTTAATAATCATTCTAACTTTTTGGTGGTTTATCTTTCGCTTTTTGAGCCAACATTTCGACCCGTTTTGATGTACTGTGTTAAATGTCGCTTTGCGGTTTTGCTAAATGGGTGTTTGGCATATTTTAACTTTGGTCTAGCACAAAATTTTTAAACAAAAATGCCCAGAGTGAAATGTGTCAAGTAATTTTGGTGTTTATTTTCAGTTTGGACGTATCATGACAATACCCCGGCATGTAAGCAGCAATGGAAGGTATCATCAAGCTAAGTTGTTTTAATATAGTTTTGGGGTGGGTCAAAAGCCTTACTTTGAAATCTTTGAATTTCAGGTTGATCTGGGGCGGATTGTTCTGGCCATGCTCCCGGAAGCCGACCAACCTCAATCTCATCCCAGGCGTAGGCATCGTAGGCATGCAAGGCCCCAGATATTTCGAACACGTGTCACCCTTTTTGGAATGCCCGATGATGAGGTTTTAAGACGCTACCGTCTACCTCCCAAAATCATCATAGACACTCTCTCATTAATAGAAAGTGATCTTGAGCGGCAAATTGACAGTCCAACAGCAATACCACCACTGACGCAATTTATGGCGGTGTTACATTTCTGTGCCTCAGGATCGTTTCAAACAACGGTGGGAATAGTGGCGGGCATCTCCCAATCCTCCTTTTCCCGGATCCTGAGGGCAGTGATGGAGGCACTTTTCAAGCACCTCCATCATTTTATTCAAATGCCTTTGGATATGGGTGCCCTTAGTGTGGCCAAGGCCAATTTTTACCAAATAGCTGGCTTCCCACACATCATAGGGGTTGTGGATGGTACTCACATACCACTTCAGCCTCCAGCATGGCTGGAGGCCATATTTCGAAACAGGAAACACTATCACTCCCTGAATGTAATGGTGGTATGTGATGCCTCCCTCCAGATCCTGTCCCTGAATGCAAAATTACCAGGAAGTGCACATGACTCCTTCGTCATCCGGCAATCAGGGATATGGCACAAATTAAACAACCTACAAGCTGGTGATGCGTGGCTTCTGGGTAAGTGGAGACCTTTAGTACATAACAATGTTAAGCTTGATACACAGTGTTCCTGATGTTGTCTCTTATTTTTCACAGGAGACACTGGATACCCTTGCATGTCCTGGCTGCTCACTCCTTATTTGGCTCCCACACCAGGCCCACAAAGTGAGTATAATTCCGCACTTACAGCCACCAGGCAAGTGGTGGAGCGCTGTATCGGCCTTTTAAAAGGCCGATTCAGATGCCTCCACCGCTCTGGTGGCGAGCTCATGTATTTGCCGGATATGGTGTCGAAAATTGTGGTCCTGTGTGGGATATTTCACAACATCGCCATAAGGAGTGGTGTCCCAATGCAGCCAGAGGATGCCTTACCTGAGGATGGCCCCCCCGAGGTTGGTCGGAGGTCAGTATGTGGGGGGGCCATACGCGATGATGTGGTGGCCAGATTTTTTAGGTAAGTTTGACCAAAACTACAGTGTTTATACCTAATGTGTTTGTGTTTGTTTGCGAACATCTAATTTATTTTTATTTTTTTCACCATCTTCTGTTTGTTCACAAAATCTTTGCCACTCCAACGCTCACTACTTCCTGCTACCCTTACCAAACTTGGATCTGGTGATTTTGGGCATATATTCTGGAACCCATATCGCAACGCCATGTTTGTGGAATCATGTTGGCATGGTCCTTCGTCAACCAGTTCTTGATTGTTTTTTTTATTTAAATATTTTATTTGTATGTCTTGTATTTGAGATTATCACTGTTTTTTTTTTTTGGGAGTGACCACTTTGATTTCTCATTTATGTTGTGAATAAATGTTTGGAGAGTGAAATGGTCTTCCTTTTTTTGGACGTTAACAGCAAGTGTAACCAGGTTAACACACCTTACATTTGACTAAGGGGTAATCCAGTACTGACACCAGTTGATGTAAACTGAAATATGTTTTCAGGTTCCCAACCCACACCAAAAGGAAGCCTGTCCAAACCTTTGGATTTTGAAGATTGGCCTAAGCAGCTTGCACACCAACTAGGAACCTGTAAAATGTCGAAATATCTAATTGACACTACACCCAAAAAGGGAAATGACATTGTTACTGTTATGTGTTTCTTGTGGCTGTTTAACATACAAATACAAAACACAATCTAACTTTTAAAAAAGGGAAATCCTTGCAGGAACAGTCTACTTATGTCAGGGAAAACTATTTTTGTTTTGGAAAAAAGAATGAGCCAGAACGTATATTAGAACAAAATAATTTATTTAGAAAACGAAAATAAACAAAAAAAACTAATGGCGAAGGATGCCAGACAGCCGGTCAAGGCCCACAAGAATGCCAATGACATGTTGGCGCATCTGGCCAACACATTCGTCCACCTCTTGTCGACGCCTCTGTTCCTCTGTGGGTGAGAAAAGTGTGTGGATTAATAAAACAATAGGGAATCCACATTAAAAAAACAAAAACACAACGAAATCACTCCTAAACCTAAAAAAAAAAACCAAAACAAAAAGGGGGTGCTGCCAAAAATACAAGGCCTATGTACAAATTCCCACAGGTGTGATATGTGTATGTTGAAATCAGCAGGAAGAGGTAAAGGCAAACTGCTAAATCACCAAAAGTAAACCAAACAAGCACAAATAAAGGCACGACACATGATTACATACAAACAGTTTGTGGTTAAAAAATATGTGAAAGAAAAACATACCGGGAGCCAAAACGGGAGCTCCGGAAGTCCCTCCATGTTCTTCCTCGGAGGAGCCTTCATTCCCCAAAGAACGGGGAGGGGTAATGACGGACTCCGGGGAGGGGGTAATTGGAAGAGGGGTGGGTGGAGGAGAGGGGGAAGTGGGACGGAGGGGAAGGAGGCCCGACAGTTCCGGGAGAGGGTCTTGGAAGGCTGGGGAGGAGTGGGGTATAGGGGAAATATTTGGGGTGGAGTGTTGGCTGGGGGTTGGGGATAGTGGCCGGGAACGCCGTCTGGCCGGACGGTGACGGCGTAGTCTTGGCTGTCCTCCTAAAATATGTCAAACAAATTGAGGTTAGTTTCTGGGCAAATCCGGGGCCCAAATAAAAAAAAAAAAAACAACAACAAAAAACATGCAAATAGGAGTAGAATGAAAAAAACAGAAATAGAGGGAAAACATGCACACGCAGATATGAGGACAAATAATAAATAGGACAGACAGGAAAACATGCACACGCAGTTTGCCCCACAAACACAAACATGAAAACCACAATACATAACACTTACTTTCCAGGATCTGCATGCGAAAGCATGCCAGCAAGCGGGGCGTTCGCCGTTGCAGATCTGACCACCTGCGCTCCAGCTGCCCGATGTTGCAGCGTGAACCTAAGGACCGCAGGCGGGACCGTGCCTCCGCATACGCGGAGCGCTTCTGCCGGTTGGTGATGGGTGGAGGCTGGCTGGTGATACGGCGATCCATCACCTCCGTAAGCACCAGCAGCTCGCGCCTGGTGAATGCGGAGGCTCTCATGATGGCAATGGAGTTTTTCATACAAAACATTTTTGATAAAGTGTGCAATAATTTCTGATTGGCTAATGTATTTTGGAAATTAACAGGAGCAATTTTATTGGTTAGTGTATGAGTCATGTGTTCAACAGGGCCAGAAATCTCTGGAGAGTTATGATAGGCTTGATGCAGTGACATGCGTTTGCAAATTTAAATAAAGAAATGAACCCCGGAAAATATGCGAGGATCCACAGCAATAGAACAATTGTTTAATTGTGGTTCACATGTTTTTTGAACAATAAAAGCGAATGTTCCATCCGTACGTATTCTGCGGGTAAACACAAACACGGACAAGAGTAAAGTTTCTTGCATTGTGTTGAAAAAAACAAAACAATTAAGCTAATTGATACATTGATTGGCATGATACGATTGAGGAAGGTAGGCAGAATAAAGGAGCAGGTAATCGACATCTGACAAGGCCACTTCCGGTTTCACTTGTGCGTGCGTTCCCTTCAAGCCATTTCGGGGATGTACGCTCGCTATTTCGCACGCTCGTTAGTTAGAGGAGGAGTCGCCTGAGTTTAGGGAGGAATTTTAGATGCGAAAGAAAATACGAGCGAGCCATTGAATTTAAATAATTTTGTACGTACGCCTAACGTACGTGCGCCCGCTTGCGAGTGGGTCTGAATGAGGGCCATTGTGTGTAGAATTTTGAGGACAAAAAATTATTTATTCCATATTGGAATAAGGCTGTAACATAACAAAATGTGGAAAAAGTGAAACGTTGTGAATACTTTCCGGATGCACTGCATATATTTTTATATATATATATATATATATATATATATATATATATATATATATATATATATATTTTATTTTTTTTAATTATATAATCTCCCTAATCCTAAATATTTATGATTTAAAATAGTATATAAGACTGCTATGATTCACTAATAAATCAATTAGTGAGGAGAGATGGAGGCAGAGATGGCTAGGCCAGTGAGAGCAGATGCCCTGCAGCAACACTCAGAGGTGGCCTGGGCTCCATAGGAGCCCTATTCTCTGCACATCTGTCTGAGATCTGCTGCAAAACTGGACAGGTGCATAGGCATATATTGAGTGTATTGAATGTGCGTCCAGGTCTCCAGTATTATTGTGTGAACATCTTAAGTAATGCAGTGTCATATCAGATTATCAGATGAATAATTTGCTTTATCCATTGTTTCTAAATTAATAACTGCAGATAAAATGGAGGGAGGTGTCTGAAGGGGTAAGGGTGACAGGCCAAAATTTGTTATAAAGTCCTCACCTGAAGATGTTATTCAGATTCCTTTTCTGTAGATGGTGCTGTTCAGGACCTTATTGTAAAATATAATCCAAAATTGTTATCAGTAGTCGTTATCCAAAGTCCTCAAAATAAAGCAGGAACTACACAGAGAGTATCAATGTAGGACAAAATTCCACCACAAAATGGCTGCCAGTAGCTGGCATCCTTTATATAGGGCTGTGACCTGCATTGTGACATCACAATGCAGGCAGCAGTTAGAGATGGCTGTAGCTTGGATCAGCTCTGGGTCCAGATGCCCTGCAGTGTCAGAGAGAAATCCCTAACTGACTGACTGCCTGGGGTCTGTAGGCCAGTAGTGTAGTTGCTGTGTAAAAGGAGAAGGATGCAGAGAACCTATCTTTTAACGCATGGTTCATTTATTAGCATTTTAAGAACTACATAAACATTTGTTTGATAAGATTGAGCAGACTATAATAATCCGTTACACAGGGGCCTATTCATCATACCTAAAAAATCCATGAAGGTAATTAGGTTTAGAACTCGCATGGAGATCTACCTAATTTTCGGAGGAATTCATCATTCCTCCTCCCCATAACTATCTATTCCGAAAAGCTGGCATTTTTGCGATGACAGCTTTTCAGGAAATAGATAGTTATCCCTCTCTACACTAACTTACCGCAGCTGGAATCTGTGCTGCGCACGCGCTGTTACATCTGTAAAACCAGCGCATGCACAGCACTACCTACACCTGCAGTAAATTTGTGTCCCCCTCAACCGCATACCTCCCCCTGCCCCTGACTTACCTGCCCGCTGCAGCGCCTCCGGCTCCAGTGGCTGTTCTGACAGGTGTTCTCCCAGCAGACCACAGTACAGTTTAGAAAAAAAATAACTTTTTTTTTACTAAACTTTATTGTGTTCTGCTTGGAGAACACGTGTCAGAGCAGCCACCAGAACCAGAGACGGACTAGAGAGTCGGAGGGAGACGCTGGGGGACCTGCCCATGCTGACATAGGTAAGTGTTACCTGCTATTCGCCACCTCACAGTGGCGGATAGTAACTCCATCAAATTCCGAAAATACATAATTTTCGGAATTTGATGAATACCATAATTTCCACATCCCCATACTAATGTATGGGGAGTGTGGAAATTAACACAGTGGGGACTTAACCAGGAGATATCAGTGATATCTCCTGTGTTAAGTCTCTTCATGAATACTAAAATAACGTTAAGAAAATGTCCTTAAAAATGCTATTTTAGTGTTGATGAATAGGCCCCACAGTCTGT
The DNA here is from genome assembly GCA_031769625.1 of Taudactylus pleione. Taxonomy (NCBI): domain Eukaryota; kingdom Metazoa; phylum Chordata; class Amphibia; order Anura; family Myobatrachidae; genus Taudactylus; species Taudactylus pleione. The sequence continues at coordinate 8,429,795 of JAUIMM010000121.1, forward strand.
CTATAAGGAAATGTTTGGTCACAGGATTCTCACAAGAGAATATTATCAGGGACAGAGCTACCACTAGGCTGCTGCCTAGGGCATCGGGACCAGGGGGCGTTTACTAAAATCAAGGATGCCTCTGAAAGGAACTGAAAATAAATGCAGTTGCTTGTAGACTGCAGATAACGCTCTTGGATTACTGCTAATAATAATAATAGAAATAAGCATTGATGTAATTAAAATAAATGATACTTCTCTAAACAAAATACTATGACTTTTTTTTTCCAGTTTTAATATTTTATTCTACCTGCACCAGGAAGCCCAAGACCACGTTATGCATGCCCCAAAGTGTCCCTGACTGTCCAGCAAGGGTGCGGTATAAAACACCGGCAGTGTCTAGATAGACACTCAATAGGTTGACACCAGATGGTCGACAGGCAATAGGTCGACATGATCAAAAGGACGACAGTGCAAAAGGACAGGTACAAATGGACAAAACACAAAGTCAACACTTTTTTTGTAAGTTAACCCTAATCCTCCCCCTCCCCCAAGTGCCTAAACCTAACCGTAGCCCAACACTAACCCTCAGCCTAACCATCTGCTAAGTGCCTAACTGTAACCCCTAATCTAAAAATAATAAAAAAAAAATGTTGGTCATTTTTGTGTCAACCATTTGTCCTTGTTCACCTTTTGCACTATAGACCTTTTGTCAGTCGACCTTTTATACATGTCGACCTTTTGACCATGTAGACCATCTGATGTCTACCAATTGACTGTTGATCTTTACATTGTTGATCTTCTCACCGGATACCGTTCGGCAATGCAGTAAGTTGCTGGTTACTGCTCCTAGCTCCGAGAAACTGAGCATTAGTCATCTGCCCTGGTGACTTGTTTTTTCTTAAATAAACTTGAAAAAGATTTTAGTGGTCGAAATACAAAACCTTCATAATATTATAATCCCCTGTAAATGACACCTGTATCCTGACATCAGTTGGGATGGCGGCAGCCGGGGGAGCTTTGTTTAATTTTACATTTTCCTTTTCCAGCCTAGCACAGGAGATATCAGAGATATCTCCTTCAAAAGATAAATTAGAGCTGCAGGCCACAGTCCACATCATCCCAAAAAGAGTAAGACATCTTCAGATGGCGTTAGCTGCTTTGTGCCTGTGGCCCCTCTCCAGCAACCTACGCCCTCCTCAGTGCCCATTTTCAAAAAGTTCTAGTGCGCTTGTGCGGCCTTATGCACAGTCAGAAAAGTCAGTGCAGTGGTAAAGATAGCGATAACAAGCTCTCCCCCGGGACAGTAGTCTATGGGAGCTGCTATCCCTGCAAGAGATATTTAATAAACAGCTATGAATAATCATTCCATATTGTGACCACATGCATTATATAGGCCCCTTTAACTTTTACCTCCAGTAAGCAGGCCTGGGTTCTGATGGGAGGGGGGGGGCATGGCCTAATCACGGGAGGCATGGCCATGAACCCTTAGGAAAAATATATTTTAAAAATGACTATTTATAGCGGCGCTGTGCCCCGAGGAGTGGAGCACTGTGAGCCCCTCAGCCCAGCACAAATCCAGGGGGGGCACGATTAGTGTGATCGCTCCCCCCTACAGTGAGTGAAGAGGAGACTGCTGCTGCTAAGTGCCATCAGCAGTCTCCCTGCTGATGCCACTTGTGCTGTGTGCTGTGCTGCTGACAGATAAGAGGGAGGGGGGGCATCGGACCCGGGCCCCCGTCGTAGTCACCCGGGCTCACGGAAGAGTGGGTACTCCTCCCGCATTCCGCCCACTTCCTAGTGGGGAGAATAATACTAGAAAACGTAAAGAGGGGGGTGGGACTTAGTTACGCAATTCTATGCTAATTGTATAGTTTTGGATCCGCCCCATTCATATACATGTAATTTGCAACATTTTGCTATTTTGACGGCACAAGAGGGACCTACACAATATTATATTAGACAACCGAAAAAAGAACCAGGCGCTTCTTGAGTTAAAAATCAAATAAACTCCCTATCGGCAGATAATGCGTGCAACCACAAAGTTATTAAACCAAGCTTAAATAAAATAAAGAGACAGACCAAGTATATATGCGATCAAAAATATATGGTCAGCTTTATTTATTTTACAATCAGAGTATGGTGGCATAAGAAAGAACGGCCAGTAATCTGACACCCCACACTTGACTTATGCAAGGATGTAAAACACTCACTGAACGGGCCAAATCCCAATTCAAGTGTAATAGTGATATAAAACTTGCAAGGGCCGATATCCCTCTCTGGCAAGTGAGACGGTATCCAGCCCCATCCCAATGCACTATTTTAGCCCTCTCCAACGAGAGGTGTCTCTGACCCCAGTAGGGTAAAATCAGCCTAACCAGTGCATAGAAGGGGGCGCACCGCTCATACTGCAGCAAGGTGGACGCTTTATAGATACTGCCGTTCTTTCCCGCCCTTGAAATAAAGCCGACACAAGACACAAGAGGAAAAAAGTGGGAGGGAGGGTGGGAGATCAGATTTCAAAGAGGCAGTATTACATTGCTGACCTACCCACACTCCTATTAACCACACCCCTTACACAACACTCCACCAATCCTAACCTAATGTCAATCTGACCATAAAACACTAACACTCCCCTACCTCCTGTAACTTTATTAACCCCACGCATCCCTGCCTAGGGGTTTATGTGCCCTCTGTTCTATCCGAACCTCGGTTATCTTAAACTCCCTATCGGCAGATAATGCGTGCAACCACAAAGTTATTAAACCAAGCTTAAATAAAATAAAGAGACAGACCAAGTATATATGCGATCAAAAATATATGGTCAGCTTTATTTATTTTACAATCAGAGTATGGTGGCATAAGAAAGAACGGCCAGTAATCTGACGCCCCACACTTGACTTATGCAAGGATGTAAAACACTCACTGAACGGGCCAAATCCCAATTCAAGTGTAATAGTGATATAAAACTTGCAAGGGCCGATATCCCTCTCTGGCAAGTGAGACGGTATCCAGCCCCATCCCAATGCACTATTTTAGCCCTCTCCGACGAGAGGTGTCTCTGACCCCAGTAGGGTAAAATCAGCCTAACCAGTGCATAGAAGGGGGCGCACCGCTCATACTGCAGCAAGGTGGACGCTTTATAGATACTGCCGTTCTTTCCCGCCACGCAAGTTCCCAATGATGGAACATGCCCGCCACCATACAACCTACCCTCTAAAACCTCCCCACACCGAACAAAAAACACTCTATAAATGAAATTTGTCCCTGCTAGGCATCTTGTACCCCATTAAAGGGTGATGCTCCACAAATCTACCCCCCCCAACCATGCACCTACATCAAAGACTAGCACAATATCGGACAAAATTATCACGACATCTGGCCAAAGCCAAGCAACCCACCCAAATCATGACAAATAGTGCGCCGCAAGTAATGCGACATCTGCCGGCACAAATCATTCCCTCCCAGGTGAATTGCCAGGACCAAAGGAGAACCAAAGTCCTCCGCTGACATCCATATACAGGGCACTAATGCCTCCCAACCCATACTAGCCAAGCGGGATTGACCAGCCCAAAATATATACAAGTGTCCGATAAACAAAATGAGCTGTAATCCTGTAAACCACCTGCAATACATGAAACATACATGAGTATGGTGATAATGACATATTGCAGAGGGAGGTGATGGGGGGGAGGGAAAGGGGGGGAAGGAGGACTTGACCCGTGGTAAAAACCTACAAAAAACCTGCTGGATCTTTTTATATTGCTTAGTAATGTCATTCTCATATTTTTGTTATTTGTTTACACAAAGTTAAACTATAGCATTAGCCAAATGTTGTCCTAAGCAGGGCAAAAAATAGGGCAAAATCCCTCTAGACCCCCACCGGAAAGGTGGCAAGTAGGCCGGAGCACTCAAGTCCACAACAAACATTACACATCATTAGTCCACATGAGTATAGGCATAGGACTTCCATCATCATAGAGCCTGTATCTCCTGCCGAGCTGAGACTGCCAGAAAGACTCTCAATGCTGCCACAAAGTCTGATAGGCAATCACAGGACTGAGGAGCCAAGGACCAACATGCAAAAACTCTCCATGGCGGCTTGAGAATTGAACAGGGTATCATCTGCACTGATGACTCCATTCCTGGCAACCACAGAAGCGACAATATCGATCCCTGGGGTGGTGGTAGGAGGGGATCCGGCCACATCGATGTCTGAAACAAAAGAAAAACATGGGCAGTATCGAAATTCAGGGTCCTTTGCATTAGGCAATGAACTGTATGCGCAGGCGCAGCAGTGTAAAGAGCAAACGAGCACAAGGAACAACAGCCTCAAATCATACCTTGCTGCTTAATTAGTGGACTCAGCACGCCGACATATCGGATGCTGGGGGAGCAAACAATGCAAACCCTTGTTGTAAACAGAGCCCCCGACTGTTATGACAGCAGGGGCCTCAAAAACACCCCCACTGACACAAGCAACACAGCGATGGCTCCTGAATCCAGGGATGTAGTATTCCCCGATATAGACAACCCCACATAAACACTGACCGAGCTTCTCTAAGCCATTAGGAGACCACAACCCACAGCCCGGGGAATCCCAAGCCAGGGGCGTGTCCCGTTATTACATAGGGCTGTGTATAAGATATGGTGTGCTTAGAAGAACGTTGTATTTGGGGGTGGTGGACTCGGGTCAAACCTGTTTCCCTATGTAAGATTTATATATAAAAATATACGATTAGGTATATATGAATGGGGATCAGATGCAATGTAAGCTGTGTAGCTCACCTAAATCCTATGAACATGTATTTGTAAAATAAAAAGGGGGGGGTGTGCGTGTATAAGATATGGTGTATTTTGAAGAGCGTTGTATGTGGGGGTGGACTCGGGTCGAACCTGTATCTGTATATAAAATAAATATATATGTATAGGTCTCAATTGGAATAGGGATGAGACTACCATGCAAAAATGTGTAGCTCGCCTAAATCATATGAACCATATTTGGCATATAAAACATTTTCAACACCAAAAAGTAAAGTATAAAACAAATATTCCCAAAGGCCAGATACTGAGTCTGAGGTGGAACTGGACCACTGAGGGGATAATTGAAATCACACCAGCAGTTATCGCATAAATGTACCTTATGTATGACTTCACAATGTATTAGACAAAGCTCTCAAATTAAAACGGTATGGAAAAGCACCCACTCATGGGTAAGAAAAACCAACCGCAGACGCCGGCTATAGGGAAAGGGCCAGAAAACCCTACGTGAATAAAATGCAATAAACTACCGAAAGTATAAGGGAAAATTATACGGACAAAAGAAAAATTATCCCAGAACGAAGTGGTCCTATGCATGCACGAGCACCGGCTACATGTAAAGAGCATAAATTACTGTACAGGGATTAATACAATTCAACTACAGAAAGTATAAGGGTAAATCATATGGGCAAAAGAAAAATGACGCACTGACACGTGGTGTTCCTATGCATGCACACTTATGACCAAAAGGGTGGTCCAAACATTTTATAACAGAAAGAGAGTAAACAAGTGAAGAATAACAGAATAGGAGATGATAGGCTCCTAATACTTGATTTTAGACTATGAGCCCAAGATACCATTCACAAGCTGACTCCAACTTGAGTGCATGGTGGGAGGGGGAGCGGCACACGCTTCAAGTCCCTACGTGGTCATAGGGTCCCAAGACACTCCCAAACTCTATGAAACTTAGGGATACCCATGTAATGTAATTTAGTACATTTATGAAATAGAAAGTATGTAATAGCGTGATATTAGTAATAGTGTGCAAGAACACATTTGTGATCGATTAACTGATGAATACTCCATGATACATATTTTCCTCATCCACACTTCTCTGCCGCACTTATTTTCTTATCTATGTGCATGACTAAACATGAATGTTTTATATAACTTCATTGTGCGTACTGATTTATAATTTTCGAATGTCAACCATGTGCATGACTATAACATGAATGTTTGCTGTAATAAATGTAGGTCATATGACAAAAACTTAACGCAATAATCTAATAAGGAACCATGCAGAAGAACCGAAGAACAAAGGGCCAAAGGCACCGTGGTTTCTGACATGCTGGCTACGGCCCTACATGTGTGGAGTTTGTATGTTCTCCCTTTGCTTGCCTGGGTTTCCTCCGGATACTCCGGTTTCCTCCCACACTCTAAAAACATACTGGTAGGTTAACTGGCTCCAAACATAAATTAACCCTAGTGTGTATGTGTGTGAGCCTGTGGTAGGGATCATAGATTGTAAGCTCCACTGGGGCAGGGACTGATGTGAATGGCCAAATATTCTCTGTAAAGCACTGCGGAATATGTGTGCGCTATATAACTAACTGGAAATAATAATAACTGGTAATAATGATAACATGTGCTGTAACGCATTTAACATGTATAAAAAATGCACTGCATTTATGTATGAAATAAGTGCTCTATCAATAGTATTGATTAATAAAACTGTTTTGTATGACTAGATGAATAAAAACTGGTTTGTTGACAATGACCAGCCGCTGTGAATAGACCAAATAAAAAGATGTGCGGAGGCGGGCTGGTAAGCTTCTGAGGAAACGGCATATGGCCGATAAACGAGATACGCCACGGCCTTGTAGTCGTTGGTTATGTATGAAATGAGCCCTCACAATAACACAAACAACAAGCGAGCATAAGACCGCCGTCTCCTGACACAGAGCAGCGAGGGAACCTCCCAGCCCTGTACATTACATATTCCCTCAGCCTAGCCCAGGAGCTGCGGCTGACATGAGCGCTGGAGAACTGCTTTTTCCCCGCAACCAGATATGAATACAGCTGCCTACCTAAAGTCATTTTTTAATATATTAAACTGTTGGCTTATCGATACACAACTTACCACATTCATAACCATATACCTAATGCCCGAAAGGACCAACTTAATAGCGCCCTTACACTGTGCGTATAATTCAGCCTGTTATTACTGAATATGCATGCACTGCTAATAGTTTTTGCTTGTATAAAAGAAAAGGAGGAGGGAGAGGCCACACACATTTTTTTATTTTTTTAACTGCTGAGCCCGTGTGACGTATGCCGCAGGTGCAGCCAAGGTGCTAAGTCTTACCCCCACACCCCCAGACTGCGGAGACCGTAGGGGTGTCAGGGCACCCCCACCAACTGTCCGGCAATAGACCCAGAATCCAGTGCGGCAGCACCAGCACGACCAGCTGGAACTATAATACAATTGAAGGCAATGGGAAACCCATGGCAGCAAGCATGCCTTGCTGCGCTGTGAGGGGTACAGGGCTGTAATAGCTCACATAAACATAGCTCACACAGAGATAGCCCATGCAGTAATAGCTCATCTAAAGATAGATCAGGCAGTTATAGCTCACACAGAGATAGCTCATGCAGTAATAGCTCATCTAAAGATAGATCAGGCAGTTATAGCTCACACAGAGATAGCTCATGCAGTAATAGCTCATCTAAAGATAGATCAGGCAGTTATAGCTCACACAGAGATAGCTCATGCAGTAATAGCTCATCTAAAGATAGATCAGGCAGTTATAGCTCACACAGAGATAGCTCATGCAGTAATAGCTCATCTAAAGATAGATCAAGCAGTTATAGCTCACACAGAGATAGCCCATGCAGTAATTACTCATCTAAAGATAGATAAAGCAGTTATAGCTCACACAGTGAGGAGGGAAGGGGGGGAGGGGGACTATGAAACCCAGATCTGCAGCATCATCCAGGGAGAAAAAACGGGCATGCCAGGGGCAAGGTATACTGTAGAGAGGAATGTATAGGATAAAGAAACAGCAAAGCAGCAAAGAATAGATCAGAATAAGAAGAATAAGAGATAAAGATGAAGGCAGGAAAGACATGTATGAGAAGAAAAAGGGGGAAAAATACCAAAAACAAAGACCAGAGTATTACAACCTTGTGACTGTACAGCTTGCAGATCAGATTTCAAAGAGGCAGAGTAACAGTGCTGACCTAGCCACACTCCTATTAACCACACCCCTTACACAACACTCCACCAATCCTAACCTAATGTCAATCTGACCATAAAACACTAACACTCCCCTACCTCCTGTAACTTTATTAACCCCACGCATCCCTGCCTAGGGGTTTATGTGCCCTCTGCTCTATCCGAACCTCGGTTATCTTTATCTCCTAATGACTGAAATTAGTTACTCAGCCTCATAAGAGAAAAAGTGCAATATATAGAAGCCGTCGTGGTGATAATTTGAGAACAATTAAGCATCCAAGTCAATACATATAATTCAAGACCTAAAAGGTTTTTATTAAGAAAAATAAATAAATCATACACAAAGTATTTATCATATGTTGCAATAATAAAAAATAGAACAATGCCTATTAATCTCAATATAAAACAATTATAACAACCTGTGATGGTAACATAGCAATGCACGTGATGTTAATTGTAAAGCCCCTGATATTGTGAAGGGTACAGTAAATGTGACAGGATATCCAGAAATGAAGGACAGAAACAAGCTCCAGCATGTAATGAAGGGGAGTAGCCGGGAGAAAGGGAGAGAGCAATCGGGGGAAGTTAGTCACCCCAAGATCTCCCTATTAGTTGTACTCAACCCCAGTGGAGCAAGGGGTGATTGTTGGTAGAAACAGAGTTATTGGACAAGGGTATGGATAATCAGTACCTCAGTAAGTCCTGTCTGCTCCGGCAGAAGCTGCGGACTGAATAATAAAGGATTCCTCCGTGTGAGCTCCTATGCTCCAGCAAAAGTGATGAATAGCTCCCAGGTATTTCTCAAAGTCGCCTTCTGCTCCTGCAGTGTTAGAGCATTACCGTCAGGTAAGGAAGCAGTCTCCGTCCTCTGTCTCCGTCCTCTCTACTCGCGCCGGCTCAAATGAATGTGTAGGCACGGGTGTGAAGGGTAGTCGCCTGGTGTCTGTAGGCGGCTAACTTGCGGATGTTCAAATCTAGGAGAAGGCTAGTTTGCCGTGAAGATGTAACGATATGAGCTGGATCCTGGCAGTCCCAAGGGGTACAATTAATACAGGCAGTACCTACGCGTTTCGACGTCACAAACGTCTTTGTCAAGGCAGAACAAAGACGTTTGTGACGTCGAAACGGCGACTTTGAGAAATACCTGGGTGACTAACTTCCCCCGATTGCTCTCTCCCTTTCTCCCGGCTACTCCCCTTCATTACATACTGGAGCTTGTTTCTGTCCTTCATTTCTGGATATCCTGTCACATTTACCCTTCACAATATCAGGGGCTTTACAATTAACATCACGTGCATTGCTATGTTACCATCACAGGTTGTTATAATTGTTTTATATTGAGATTAATAGGCATTGTTCTATTTTTTATTATTGCAACATATGATAAATACTTTGCGTATGATTTATTTATTTTTCTTAATAAAAACCTTTTAGGTCTTGAATTATATGTATTGACTTGGATGCTTAATTGTTCTCAAATTATCACCATGACTGCTTCTATATACTGCACAATATTATATTAGGCAGGTGGTTTTACTACTATAAATCATTAGACATACCCAATCTCCGCTTTCACACAGCTATAGGCTGGACAACCTGGCACCATGCCACAATCCTAAAATAAGAACCAAAATAATAATGTTTTACACACAACCTGTTCAGCCTGAAGATTTATATGCCGTCACGCCTACAGTACTTCAGCACTCCGTTATTTCATGATTTGTAAACATTTTTTGCAAGAGCTGTACCCTTCTGATAAGCAAAAAGCTGCCGCAACAGAGTTGGATTAAGGGGCAAAACTAGAATATGTGTACCGAGCTCCCCTCTCTCAGGTCCGCCCGCCCCATGAGCATATTTGCCCTCTGTTATTATGCAGAGCAAGAGAAGAGGAGGGAGACTGGACGAGAAGAGGGGACAGCCCAGATGAGAGAGGAGAAAGGGGGCTGGCCGGATGATAGGGGGCAAGCTGGACAAGGAGAGGGGGTGGGCCAGATGAGAGGGGGCAGGGTGGACAGGGAAAGTTGGTGGGACGTATGAGAGGGGGCAGGCTGGACTAGCAGATGGGTGGGCCAGATGAAGAAGGGGGGGGTTAAAGGAGATGATATAGAGTTTGCTTTGGGGAGAGAGGGACAACAGCAGGGAGGTTACAGACAGAACAGAGAAGGTTAGCTGGGGAGGAGAGGATCAATAAGGAGGATAAAGAAGGATGTCTGAGAGTAAACAGAGGGATAAAGAAGGGAAAGAGTCGAAGGTATGAGGACAGAGCAAATGAGACAAAGGAGAGTTGAGGGGATAATGCTGTTTGGTTGGGGGCAGTGGCATCACAATGGGGGTGCGGGTTGCCGAGGGGTGACACCAAGGTGCAGACCCCCCACAGTCACAGGAGCCGGGTGCTGCACTGTAGTATTAAGGGTAGCACTCGGCTTCTGACACTGTGATTGAACCGGCACTGGAAACAGGAAAGGGTAGTACACACCCCCTTGGGCCCCCCCGGTAAAAAGCACGTGACAACGAGGTTCGGGCAGTGAGGCCACACTCCTTCCCAGGAGTCTACGCCTCCTTAAAGCGAGGCCACACCCCCGCACGGGGTGACATTGCTGGGAGGGACGCCACTGCTTGGGGGAGAGAGACTGAGAGTTGTGGATGGCAAAACATGCAGCTGCTGCCCATACGGTGTGCCAGTAAAGTGTACGGAGGGAGCAAACCTGCAGACCAAGTTCAGCAGAACAATAAAGAACTGGATCAGCCGACAGCACTGGAACCTGTGCAGCCAATGGTTTTAAAGTTAATACATGCTTCTGTGAATGTATCCATTTTTGTTTTTAATTATTAGATCTTACACTGTATGTAAATGACACCTCTGTCTCTGGCTTTCCCATCCCACCCTACACTCTGTCAGGCGCTGTCCCCTCTGCTTTTGTTACCTTCCTCAGCCACGTCCTGCTCCCCACCCTCCACTGTCACTTTGCTGGAGCGCTGGGGGGCCATTTTCAAATTTTGCTATGGGGCCCACAAAGGTCTAGTTACACCCCTGGCTCATGTTGTTATTAATGAGCATCTCAGTGAGAATGTGCTGACACCACTTGGGCCCCCACAGATGTGTTCTCATGCTCTGATCGACATTGCACCATACAGTGCGAGACGCCCGGTGCGACTGAGACGCTCAGAGATAAGTAGCGTACTGTACGTACTTTTCTAGAATTTTGAATCTTAATCGAATCACAGATGCAGTGAAAACCCGCTCAGTGTACGAGAGAAGCTAGGCTGCGACTTTAATCGCACAGGAATTAGTGTAGCATACGTAAACATGTTTCAAAATTATAATGAATTAATAATAAAAAAGTTTAATATTCACATTTGAAAAATGTTTCACTTGATTCCATTTGCCATTCAATATTCTCTACTGTTGCCATCCTGAGATGGCGATAGGAAGATTACGGCAGTACTTGTACCTTAGTGATATTTGTCATATAAGCTTCCCATCCCTTCATCAGTGGTCAAGGCCGGTGTTAGGGTGTTCGACGCCCCCTGCAAACGCTAAATTTGCACCCACCTACAAATATGTCCTCTTGACATGTCTCATATTTACCCCTTATTCATGTTACGCCACACAGTAGAGCCACTTGTACACATTATGCCACACAGTAGAGCCCCTTATTCACCTTATGCCACACAGTAGTGCCCCTTATACACATTATGCCACACAGTAGTACCCCTTATACACATTATGCCACACAGCAGTGCCGCTTATACACATTATGCCACACAGTATACACCTTATACAATTTATAGCACACAGTAGTACCCCTTATACACATTATGCCACACAGTATGCCCCTTCAAGCGACATCCTCTTCTATTGACCGCCACCACCAAGAGCAGGTGGAGCTATGACATGGCAAGCCGTAATTGGCTTGCCATCAGCTAGTTCTAATTGGCTGCCAGTCTGGCTCGTACCCGGCGCCAAGTTCAAATATCCCCTGCTGCCTATCAGTCACCGGCCCGTGGGACTCAAATGGCTCACGTTGGGTGCCAAACTTAAACTGGTACATCACCTGCTTACCCAGCACTTATTAAAATAGCGAAAGAGGCAACGGCTGGTTTCAGGCCGGAATGGCACCTCTCCAGCCTGGCACCATGGTGCAATGCTAACCCCGCATACCGCATCGTGGGGGCTTTTACAGTGGTAACCTATGGTAGCCTGGTGGTAGCCGATTATTAATAAGAAGAGACCCTCTCTCTGGCCTCAAATAAGTCTTTTAATTTAGCTTTAAAAACAAAACAGCTCTTGGTCTCACTCAGCATCATTATTACCAGTGCAGCACACTGGTAGGGTTAAAGCTGATTTGATATGTCCAATTTCCTCTCATTTCCACAAACTTCATATGTAAAATAGCATAGACCTGTCCCCTATCTAATATTTCGGTGTGATTTGCACTCTCTTCTGACTGTTTTCCCCTTTTCCACCTCTCTTCCAGCGTGCAGACAGACAGCTCAGAGATGGATGTAATTCTTCAGCTCGGGGTGCTGTGATTACAGAGGGCAGACCCATCTCTTTACAGCCGCAATGAATATTTATGTAATTTGTGCAGTATTGCCTGGGCTAGCAAGAATGGAAATGTCAGGGGACTTCTATGTTCTGCCCTTGGGTCCTCTTTTGCTTTGCCCTCTTGTCAAGCCCGTTTAAGGGTGCGAAGACATAATGGGATGCGGGGGGATCACACGAGAGAATGGAGGGCAGTTAGTGACATTTACATTTACAGAACACAGAGTAGTGTCATTTAAAGATCTCTGCAAAACTGCCATCGGAAGACAATCACATTTACAAGACGGGGCACCGGCCTTTGGATAAGACATTAAGCCATAAACTTATATCGTGTTATTCTCTGATATGACAGCATGTAGTTTACTCCCATGACAGGGTATTCTCATATAAAAGTAAATGTTTGCAGCACTATCTGATAGCAGCTGTAGAATAAATACTGTGCTGATGGGAACAGTCTATCTCTACAGCAACCCATTATATCTGATCCTTTTCTGTATTTTCTGTTGTCAACCTAAACAGTTCTCTTCTCATTTCAGTCTTCCTAGGCTACTCTACCTTTAGAAAGGAAAGCACATAACACCACCTACAGGCAGCTATCTAGTACTGCACCACAAACAAATCTCAGGCAAACACTTTGGAGCCTATTTAGGAAGCTACAGAATGCTATCACTTCTCTGAAAATGACTGTTTTCTGAAGATTGCCACAATTTAGAGTTGTGGGCTATTTAACAAGTGGGTACCGCAGTAGATAATTGAGATATCTGCTCCAATCCCCCTATTAATGATTGCAGCTGCAAACCCAATAGTTTTATGTGGGGACTGACATTGTGCCCCATAATTGCAATTTATTTTCAGAAAGGGATAAGAAGACTGCTCTCCAGTAAGTACGGCATGCACAGGCACAGCATGATGGCCACGCACACGCAGGAGATCAACCTGCTCCCAACCCAAAAGTGAGGTGATAGCAACACAGAAATAATGCTAATTTGGAGTTTTTTACAACATATTACAATAAATAGTTCACTTAAAGTGTATCAGCTTAATATTTATAACTGACAATTTGTTTCCCTAAAAATACATTCAGAATTTGTCTTTTTTATTATATTTAATTAAGTTTAGAATGTCTTTTAAAAATATATTTAAATAAGTTATTTAAAAAAAAATATACCTAGGGAAGTCTTAAGGTGCATACACACTAGACGATATGCTCCCTGAGCGATATCGTCTAGTGTGTCCCCGGCAGGCTGTGCTCAATGTCGTTCATGACATTGAGCACAGCCGCTGAACGATATCATTAGCGATATCGTTCAGCGCCGGGCTCTCTCACCCATTCCCTGACATGCAGCAACCTGACGAGGTCGTCAGGTTGGCCTGCATGTCAGCGCGATGAACGATGATGACGAACGACCCGCGGGAACGCGCGTCGTCGTCATCATTCATCTTTTTTGTGTTAAAAATGGATGATAAAGTGGATGACTGAACGATAACGATATCGTTATCGTTCAGTCGTCCACTTTAATCGCCCAGTGTGTACGCACCATTAGTGATAGTGATAGTGGCTGGTCCGGGGGGCAAATGACACTGAATCGCGTCATCTTGGCCCCGTCACCTGCTTTACAATGCCGGAAATCTCGGCATTGTATAGAGGGGGGTGGGACCGTGATAATGCTATTGTGCCAACATGCCCTCACACCGCCCACTGTTGCCACCGACATGCCTCCTGCAAAGCCAACCTTGCTGCCCCCTCCCGGAGGAAGCAGCCAGAAAGTCAGCATGTAGGACCTGTGTTCATAGGCCCCCATTGTGAAATTGGTATGCAGACGGGAAGCCGGTGGACCTAATCCCGACAGCCGGCTTACCGACTGTCATATCCCGGCAAGGGTCTAAAGACAGGTCGTCAATATGCCGACGCCTGTCATTAGACATACGCCAGGAGCCCGATGACCAGCATCCCGATCGAAGGGACGCCGGGCGCCGAGCGCGGATAGCCGCTGGGGGGGAGGGGTAGGTTTAGGGTTCTAGGGTTCCCTGGGGGGACTTAGGGTTAGGCACCCCCCTGGGAGGTTAGGTTTAGGCTAGGGGCAGGGGGGTTAGCGTTAGGCACCCCCGGGGGGGGACTTAGGGTTAGGCACCCCCCCAGGGGCTTAGGTTTAGGTGGTGGGGAAGGGGGGTTTAGGGTTAGGCACTGGGGGGGAAGGTTAGAGTTAGGCACCCCTAAGGGATGGTTAGGGTTCGGGGGTAGAAATAGGTTAGTCAATACTTACCTTAGGACGATCAGGATTTCCTCCTCTGCCGGGATGCCGCTGTCGGGATTCCATCCGCCGGGCCTGGGTCTGGCGGTAAATCATACCGATTCCGTAAAATCACTACCCCCTGCAGTGGAAACAGCACCCCACTGTTTGAAAAGATCCTCAGCAGTATTACCTCCCAGCCTCCTAATGGTAATAGACCCAAGTGGCAGAGCCCCACCCCCAGTGTCAATGGGCCCCCACTGTATTGGTAATCTCCCATGTGTCACTTTATATACAGTATAGTTGTATTTTTATATATTTTACCCCCCCCGGACAAAATTCCTCATTTTGGGCCTATGGCCCTGATTCAGAGCCGGACGCTCTGACCAGAGCGCTCGCTCTGAATCAGGGCCCACCTCCATAACTATGGAGCGTCCTCCTGGACGCTCGTATAGCTGTGGGTCACCACCCACAGCCTATACGAGCGTGCAGGATGATGGTCGCGATGGTCTTGACCATCGCGACCATCGCCAGTGCGAGCAGAAGGCCAGGAGTGATTTTGGCTCTATCAGAGCCAAAATCACTCCCACTGATATCACTAGTGATGTCAGTGGGGCCGGCTTCTGACGGTAGGCGTTCCCTTGGGAACGCCTCCGTCTGGCAGGCACGCCCACCAAAGGGGGCATGCTGTCAATCAACATCGACAGCACGCCCCCTTTGATCAGACACAACGAGCGAAGGAAAGTCCTTTGCTCGTCGCGTCTCGCGCATGCGCACGACGGAGCTCCCTCCGTCGTGCGCATGCGCAGTGCACACCATCGTCTGAATCAGGCCCTATATTCCTAGCCCCCCAGTGCCAAAAAATGCCCCCCCATTACCCACCAGTTGTCATAACCCTGCCCCCTCACCTTATTGCAGACCGCAGTGGCGCATGAGTCAGTCCTCCCTGCTACAGCATACCAGTGCTCTAAGTTCCCCTCCCAGTGGCGTAACTATGGTTTTTGGAGCCCAGGGCAAGTTTAAGAATGGCGCCACCCCACACACACACACACAAATAAACACCCAAAAAAAGTGTGCGCGCCGTAGACGCGCGTCAAACAAATGGGTGTGGTCACATACCGAATGGGCGTGGCCACATGCCGAATGTGGTGTGCCGACATGACACACCACCCATTTCTAGTCACTCTGGGAACATTCCTTTCCATTCCATATGCACCTTACCTATGCGGTGGTTTCTCACAATGTGGTACTTCTGAAGAGATGTATCCTCCCTGGGATGACGGCATCTTCAGTCGGTATTCAATATTCATGTACTGTAGGTCACATCGTCTGGAAGATGCCTGTTTGTGTACGACTATTAACAAGGTCATCATCATACAACAGCGGTTCAACGAGACGCCTTCCCCCTGTGTAACTTCCTTCCCCCTGCATCTCCCAGCCACACAATCTCCCCCTTGTGTCGTCTCTCAGCCACGCCATCACCTCCCTCCCTGCATTGTCTCTCAGCCACACCATCACCTCCCTCCCTGCATCGTTTCTCTGCACACCATTGACTCCCCCCCTGCGTCATCTCTCAGCACGCCATCACCTCCCCCTGCTTAGTCTCTCAGCAATACCACCTCCTACCCCCCTGCGTCATCTCTCAGCACACCACTCCCCCTCTGCGTCGTCTCACAGCCACACCATCACCTCCTCCCTCTGTCATCTCTCAGCCACACCATCCCTCCCCTCCGTGTCATCTCTCAGCACATCATCACAGATACACACACACACTGACAGACACACACTGAAACAGATACACATACACACTGACACAGAACACACACTCTGACACAGACACACATACACTGACAGATACACACATACACTGACAGATACACACACACACTGATACAGATACACACACAGTGACATGCACACTGACACATACACACACACTGACACACATACACACAGTGACACGCACACTGACACACATACACACACAGATACTGACACACATACACACACACTGATACAGATACACACACAGTGACACGCACACTGACACATACACACACACTGGCACACATACACACACACACACACACACACACAGTGACACGCACACTGACACACATACACACACAGATACTGACACACATACACACACAGTGACACACACACTGACACAGATACACAGTGACACACACACACACACATACACACACACTGACAAACACACAGTGACACACACTGATACAGATACACACAGTGACACACACACACATACACTGACACAGACACACAGTGACACGCACACTGACACATACACTGACACAGTGACACACACACAGACAGGGCCGCCTATGGGGGGACTGCCGGGACTGGAGTCCCGGGCCCGTACACTCAGACAGTGAGGAAGGGCCCGCCGTCCGTTCCTACACCTTCCCTCTGTGCCGGGCCCCTCAGTTGTCTGCCATGCTGTAACAGGCACAGGCTGTCTCTCACTGCCTGGTCCGATACAAACATGCTCCGTTTGGGCAGTGTTTAGCCAATTTGAGCATCTGCGCATAAGCAGGGCTGTAGCGAGGATGCTCCAGCCCAGCTTCTCTGCCCAACCAACTGCCTTCAGGTGCCGGGCAACTTACAAATATACGACTGACCGCCGGCACCAGGCTGTTCCTGTTGGCCTCCTTCCTCCGGTGATGATGACAGCGCCGCACCACCTTGGGACCCCAAGAAGACAACGAGCCAGAAGTAGGCTGGCTGCTGGAGCTCAGCTGCCAAAGTAGGAATGTTGGGGCCCGGGAGGACTGAGCAGAACCCAGACCACCCATTAGCGTAGGTGCTATAAATCATTATATATATTATTTAAGGAGTGGGGTGAGGGGGGAGAAACTAATGCAACATATTTTATAACGGGAAGGGGTGAGGGGGAGAGAAACATTAAACCTATAAGGGGTGGGGGTGAAGTGTTGTTCGGACAGGGAAGAGGCTATATATGTGTGTGTGTGTGTATGTATATATATATATATATATATACACACAGGATTAACCACACTGCGGTTGCCGGGCTCAATTAGGGAGTTTCCCTTCCCCTCCTCAGACACCGCCCCTCAACACACCCACCCCCATATTAGGGCTGCTTTCAGAAATTTCCCCTGGGGAGGGGGGGGGCGCTGTCTATTACATCAGTCCCGGGCCCCACACTTTCTGATGGCAGCCCTGCACACAGATACACACATACAGTGACACAGATACAAACACACAGTGACACACATACACACACACATGCTGACACACATAGTGACACACATACACTGACACAGTGACACACACACACACATGCTGACACACTGACACACACACACTGACACACACATGCTGACACACATAGTGAAACACATACACTGACACAGTGACACACACACACATGCTGACACACTGACACAGATACACACACACACCTTTCAGCCCGACCCCCACCAGCAAAAAAAAAATAATACTTACCTGGCTGCAGTGGCTGGTCCGGAGCAGAGACAGCGCTGGGGAAGGAGATTCATCCTGGCGTCCGGCGTCAGCTCTGAATAGCAACACTGCCTGGGAGGGGCTGAACACTTCTGCTGCAGCTCCCCCTACAGTTCCCAGCAGCAACAGCAGGCAGTGCTCTTCACAGTAATAAAGTCGTCCGGGACCTGGTGCAATGGGGGCGGTGCCGGTACGATGTCCTGGCCAGCGGCGCCCCCCTCTGCTGGGCCTGCCACGGCGCCCAGGGCACATACCCCGCTCGCCCTGCCCTAGTTACGCCACTGTCCCCTCCTCTCATTTTTGGTGTATGGCGCATGTTTCCCAGATTGCCATTCACAATGCATTCTGGGGCACAATTTCTAGAGTGATGTCGGTGGTCACAGACAGCGACATGACTCCCAGGGGGCTGGAGTGGGGAATGCAGCAGGATGGCACGGTTGCATGGGATGTGACCATGTCAGCTAAATCCCAGCTGGTAGCTGGCTACAGTAACATGCCAAGTAAGATGTTAAAAAAAAAAACATGAGCAAACTGGACATAATCGAGCTTATGTCACATTTACTGTTTTACAGATGAATGTGTTCCCCTATATTTGTTTTAAATGCCAATATGAAGTTCGTCATATTCTGGGCAGATGTGAATATTCATGAGTATTAATGTGAGTGTGAACGCCTGTGCTGATAACTGTACATTGCAATTAGACTATTACTCCAGCTGTGCTATTAATATTAGAGTTTTTGGAATCTGCATGATACTGTAGGAAGATAATTCCCGTTTTAAAAGCTGTGTAACAAGACAGGAGTAACAAGAGTATCTTTGATTTTATTCAGTTAGAACTCAGTATGAGTAAAAGTTACTGATCACAGAGAACACATTAGTTTATTTTACTGCATTGAAGATGTCAGTTGGTGATTACTTTTCAGATTCTAACACAAAAGTGGATCTGTAAGATTTATCTAATCTATCTATCTACAATTTATCAAGCAAGCTTTTCAGAGCATGGCCTCCCATTATTCACGACATTAGCTTTAGCAGTAGCCAGTGCCAGATTAAGGTCCACATGGGCCTGGAGCTGAAATTTACAAAGAGCCTGACTAGTGATGTGGGGGTGTGGTCTGCAAAGGGGATGTGGCCGGCATCATGGGCTGTGGCTAGCGCCTTCCTTCAGCCACCTCAATTGCACTCCCCACTCCACTTATATCAACAGTATAATGTAAGAGTCTATAAACAAAAGGAAACACCCCTTGTTAACGTGACAAAAAAAAAGAAAAATTACACTTAGGGCTCTATTTACTACAATCCGCACTTAAAATGCAGTTGCAGCGTGATATTTCCAACTAAATTGGCATTGCGAATTTAGTAAATATCACAGGGATTTATCAAAAATCCCTTGCAGGGACAGAGCACAGAACTTGCGATAAAGCTCTGTCCCTGCGAATCCCATCCGGAGGAAACCATGGATAACGCCATCTCCAGGTGGCGTTATTATCACAGGGCTTCCACCGGTAATTTTTCACATTTTATATTTAGTAAATATAGGCAGATCACATTTCCCATTACAAGTATGGGAAATGTGATCTGCTTACTAAAAATATGTGATAATTAGGATTTGGAGTAGAATTTTGCGAATTCTACTCCAATTGCCCTTTAGTAAATTTATGTGAAACTGTAATAATGTGAAAAGGGTGTGAAAACCCTATTTTAGTAAAAATAATGTTACTAAATAGAGACCTTAGTGATCACATGACTTTGAAACCTCCCTGCTAAAGAGCATGTGGGTCGCTTAGTGATGTCACGAATGTGACATCTCTCTGTAAAAAAAGGACCTAATCTTCTTAATAACTATACCAATAAGATATTAAATATACTGTATACCCCATAATGAGAATGAAAAAGAAAAGTCACTAAGGGCTGTATTTACTACAATCCGCATTTTGAATGCAGATTGTAGTGTGATATTACAGACTGAATTCGCAATGCGAATTCAGGCAATATCACAGGGATTTACTAAAAGTCCCTTGCAGGGACAGAGCTTGCGATAAAGCTCTGTCCCTGTGAATCCCATCCGCACACTTATCACGGTATTTTCGCAAAAAGTACTGTGACAAGTGCTGAGAGAGGGTGGTTGTCGTTGCCCTTTGTTATATTATTAATGTGTTCCTGTAGTCTTGTTTTTAGCGGGCGAATGGTTCTTCCAATATACTGTTTCTTGCATGAACATTGTAATAGATATATGACCCCTTTACTGTTGCTTGTTATATTGTCTTTGATTTTCCACAATGTATTATTGCTTGTTGATCTCACAGTTAATTTTGGTTTAGTGCTTCTTTGTTTAGTTAAGGTGCATGCCTTGCATCTTCCACAATAGAAAAAGCCTCTTGATCCCCCTGGTTGTTTTTGATGCCAAATATTTGTCAGTGTATTTCTTGTGGAATCTGTGTTCTTTGGGGGTATATGGTTATTGGTAATCTGCATCTTGATGTCAGAGGATTTACGGAAT
This sequence comes from Taudactylus pleione, assembly GCA_031769625.1. Lineage (NCBI taxonomy): Eukaryota > Metazoa > Chordata > Amphibia > Anura > Myobatrachidae > Taudactylus > Taudactylus pleione. Next base: position 8,450,557 of record JAUIMM010000121.1, read on the forward strand.
ATTACCTTGGGTTCAGTGGCAGAGTTTTGCTCAAAATCTCATCGCCTAGTAAGATAGGCCAATGTTTAAGTACTAGCTTTTTAATGTGGTTAGCTTGGTTGCTATACTCAGTGATAAAATAAATATCTTTGTCTCCATTTGTATCTGGCTTTGGTTTATATGTTAAAAGAGGATCTCGGTCGCTCTCCAGTGCTGTCTGGAAAGCTGACTCTACTTTGTTCATATCATATTTTTTCTCTAGAAATTGTGATTTGAGTTGTTCACTTTGTATTGTGAAATCTTCTGGTCTGGAGCAATTTCGCCTAAGTCTTTTAAATTGGCTTGTCGGTATACTATCAAGCCAGACAGGATTATGGTTGCTTGTGACTAAGATAAAGCTGTTAACATCAACTTTTTTATGATGCGTGTTGGTATGAATGTTATTGTTCTCTATAAAGATGTTCAGATCTAAAAATTCAATCTTATTTTTACTGTAATTAGTTGTGAATTGTAAGTTGTGGTTGTTGGTATTGATGTATTGGGTAAATGATATAAGTGACTCTTCATTCCCTTGCCATATGAAGATCACATCGTCGATGTAGCGAGCCCAGAGGACGAGGTTTGCGCCAAAGTCACTGTTGGACCAAATGTATTGATCCTCCCAGTGACTCATGAAAAGGTTGGCATAACTTGGCGCAAACCTCGTCCCCATCGCCGTGCCCTAGTCTATAGATAAAATCTATCCCCAAACCACAGGTAATTGTGCGATAAAATAAATAATATGCTCGTCAAAATAAAATCAGCTTGTGTTGGGTTCATATTTGGATCATTTTTAAGGAAATATTTAATGCTGTCTACACCTTGAGTGTGTCTGATTACGGAGTACAAAGAAGTGACGTCACTCGTCGCCAACCATAGGTTCTCATTCCAGTTTACAGTCCTGAGTCTATTAAGAATACTTGTGGTATCCTTAAGGTGAGATTTCTGGAGTTTTACATAAGGTTGTAGATATTTGTCCAGATATTGTGACAGATTTGAAGTTAATGATTTAATCCCTGAAATTATCGGTCAGCCGGGTGGGTTAGTGGGGTCTTTGTGGACTTTTGGGAGATGGTAAAAGACTGGAATGATGGGGTGTTTATTGTCTATGAAATCATATTCTTTCTGGTTTAGGATCCCCTTGTCCAGACCCTTCTTTAGTAGTGACCTGAGTTCGTGTTGGTACTTTTGTGTGGGATCACCGGGTAGTAATTCATATGTGGATGGGTCATTTAAGATCCTCTCTGCTTCTTGAATATACTTATCTTTATTTAGAATCACTATACCCCCCCCGTAAATGTTGCAATGTGGTTACCCGTAGCTTGGATGGGATAAAATTTGGAAGGTGGTTGAAGTCCTGTGTGTAAGAATTCATCCTGAGCCAGTTGGTATTGAGGTAAGGGTTTCTGATGGAAAAATCTTTTCAGAGTCAACTTCCTAGCAAATTTGTGTACATCTAAATATGTGTTGAACTTGTCAGGTTGGGTAGTAGGGGCAAATTTGAGTCCTTTATCTAGTACTGTTATGTGGTCCTCTGTTAGTTTGAATGTACTTAGATTAAAGATGCCTGTCCCTCTAGTTGTGCTTGTATTTGTCCTGGTTTTTTTGCTGATCTCCCCTCCCCTGAACCCTCTTCTAACTTTCTTTTTGTCTTGTTATTAAGTCCCATCTACCACGGCAAAATTTGCGGGTCAATGGGGAGGAGTGTTAGGATCCGCGGATAGCGGATCATCTTGGTGGCAGGTCCCAGCCATAGCTGCGACTGGGATACTGCATCTAATTTTGTCTTGTCTGTGTACATCTCATAGTCTGTCATTCCTGCCTGTCTGTGTGCTAATCTAATGCAGGTGCACACATGCATTTGATTAGGAATTGCTTTCTCCAGGAATGGATTCTGATTGGACCCTGCTTCCTTTAAGTTACAGCCAACCCTGCACTCAGGGTCGGTTATATTATCTGACGTCCGGAGAATGTTTGTTCTGTGCTAAGAAGTCTGAATCTTTGCCGGTCTTACCTTGTCCCACAGTTCCTGTATGCAAAGTCATTCTTCCAGTATCCTGCACCTGTCTGTCTGTTTTGCACAGCCTGTCTTTTGGCTTGCAAGCTGCACCAGCACACAGACTGTTTCCCAGCATCCAAGCCGGACCATTGCACAGCCTGTCTCCTGGCTTCCAAGCCGCACCATTGCACAGCCTGTCTCCTGGCTTCCAAGCCGCCCCAGTACACAGACTGTCTCCTGGCTTCCAAGCCGCACCAGCGCACAGACTGTTCCCAGCGGGATACGTTTAGGAAGCCGGCGGCCGCAATCCCAACTGCCGGCTTCCCGAATCCTCTATCCCGCCTAGGGTTAAATGACAGGCATAAAAAATCTAGACGACTGTAATTTTCCAGACGCCGGGACAGCCACGGGGGGTGGAGGGTTAAGTTTAGGGTACCCGGGGGGGGAATTAGGGTTAGGCACCCCCGCGGGAGGGTTAGGGTTAGGCTAGGGGGAGGGAGGGTTAGGGTTAGGCACCCCCCTGGGGGACAGGTTTAGGCAGCAGGGAAGGGGGGGTTAGGGTTAGGCACTTAGAGGGGGGTTAGGGTTAGACACTTGAGGGGGAGGTTAGGGTTAGGCACCCCTAAGGAGAGTTAGGGTTAGGGGGGTTGGTTAGTATAGGTTATACTTACCTTAGGGGCGATTGGGACTTCCGCTGCCGGGCTCTGCTGTTTTGTCGGGCTGCCACAGGTGGAATCGAACTGCCAGTCATGCGGTGGCTGGCTTTTTATACCGAATGCGTTCCCAGCTTCCAAGCCGCACCACTGCACAGACTGTTTCTCGGCTCCCAAGCAGCTACATCGGCCTCTGGCCACCACTGGCACTCCAACTACATCCTCGGCACCTTGCTGCACCAATGACTCCTAAGCCATATTATTGGTTCCCAAGCCACAACATCAGCCTCCGGCCACTCTACTGGCTCTCCAGCCGCATCTTCAGCACCTTGCTGCTCCAACGGCTCTTAAGCCGCATCATCGGCTCCCAAGCCGCAACATCGGCCTCCGGACACTTTACTGGCTCTCCAGCCGCATCATCAGCACCTTAGCCACACCATCGGTTCCTCCGCAGCCGCATCATCGGCTACCTAGCCGTACCATCGGTGTTCAGCCATACCATCAGCGTTCAGCCGCACCATCGGCGTTCAGCCACACCATTCATACGTTGGACTATTCTTTTACGTTCTTGCCTGTTTTTTGTGACAATAAAGTCACTTACTTTGATTTCACCGTACGTCTCCTGGTGTCTCTCTCCTTAAGGTATTCTGGTCGTCTGGACCCACAGATAACCGTAGCAAGGAGGCATAGACAATACAATGCAATTAGAATTGAGTCATTTGGCCCTGCTCCTTCTTGATTGACCCGCTGATCGATACATTTTGCCATGAGGGGCAGGGCTTAATAACATGGTGCCTGGTCCCGTCCCCATCTGCAATCTGCATTAGTGTGTGTGTGTAATGCATGTGTGACATATACGTGTGTGTGTATATAATACACCGGTTGATGCGGCACTCCTGGCCTAGAATGATCACAGACTCAGCAGCGTGATTGACAACGTTTCAGTGCCTTTTTATTATTATGGCACTTTCATCAGGTCTAATAAATATATCAAAAACCTCACCTTAAATGCACCCTGTGGACGCCGTCAGCCAGATTCGGGACCTTCCACTCGGTCGGCGGCGCTAAGTGTGTGACGTCAACAGGAAAGGGACCAAAGCGTCCCGATTGGAGTGTCATCTACGTGCTCCCATCACCATAATAACATTTTAAACAAAGTAACAAATTATAACGACTAAAGTTACAAACATATTACATTGTACTTTAATATCAATGTGCAAAATTAAGTTAAATCTATGACATACATGAAACTATCTTATCAGCCTCTAATAAAAGCTAGGATTTGTTTGCTACATTATATTGTATTATATTGCAGCGGTGTCTGTAGGTCACCGTTGCCATTATGACCTCCTTCTTAGAACAAACTGACAGCTATTTATATTGCAACAATACATAACGTAAGGCTTATACTCTATGTTATCCTATGGACCGATTATGAGGCAATACAAACTAAATGTACAATCAGTACTATATAATTGCAGGCTGGTTTACCTATAGGGATCTATCACATAATGGCAATGCTACATAATATGGTTGTCAAGGGACCTTGGCTAACCTAAATAGCTGAAATTATGCTAATATTACAGAGTAAATTAGAGAACAATGATACTTAAATTTTTTATTATTATATAAAACTGCTAAGGCCCAGATGTTTATTGAGCCCCTTCGGGTCCAATGTTCCTAATCTATGGATCCATTTAGTCTCACGCCGTAATAATTTTAGTGGTCGATTACCACCTCTGATGGAACTAGGAACATGATCAATCATCCAATAGCGTAATGACACTAACGGATGTGAATTTTGGCAAAAGTGCCTAGCTACTGGCTGATCACTAATGCCACTACCAACGGCCGTTCTTATAGCAGATCCGTGTGCTGCCATATGTGTGTGTGTGTGTATATATATATATATATATATATATATATATGTGTATGTATGTACATGTGCTGTTCATGCTCTTTTGCAGAAGCACAAAGAAACGGGCAACGTTGAGGACTGTAGACGCAGTGGTTGGCCAAGGAAACTTAGTGCATTCAGATGAAAGACACATCATGCTTACTTCCTTCGAAATCGGAAGATGTCCAGCCGTGCCATCTACTGTTTGGAGAAGTCTGGCCAGAAGTGGTCTTCATGGAAGAATTGCGGACAAAAAGCCATACCTTCGACGTGGAAATAAGGCCAAGTGACTGGATATATGCTTATATGCAGAGCCGTAACTAGACTTTTTGGTGCCCTGTGCCAGAAAGAGCATTGGCGCCCCCCTCGTTTTTCAAAGGGACATAATGCACCCAAAAAAGAGCCATGGCTTCATGGGGAAGGGCCAGTGAAGAGATAGGGGAGGCCAGGAGATGCTGGGGCTGAAATAAGAGAAAGCTACAAGCAAGAATGCTAAGAAACAGAAATTTGACAGGCCCAAACTGCACCCCCTGACCTGTGGTGCCCTGTGCGATGGCACTGGCCGCACTACCCTAGCTACGGCCCTGCTTATATGTTTTTATGTATGTGAATGCAATTTAATAAAACTGTGAAGGTTTTGAAAGGAATATTGCACTATTGGTTTTTTCGATTACATGTGCTTATTTTTTAGCGTATCACCTTAACAAGCAGAAGGTAGAGCTCAACCATTCTAGAAGCAAGTGTAGGGCAGGAGGAATCCACAGTGTGGTGGTTATATGCTTGATGTTCTTTATATATGTGAGTGCAACTTATGAATAAATGAAAACATTTTGAAGGCAATATTACACTATTGTTTCGCGATCTCTTGTGCTTATTTTTAAGTTCACCACTAAATCAACAAGAGATCTGTGGATTGTGGAGAATTAATCACCACTCTTAAGAAGAAGAGATAACCTTTATTACTCTGAAGAGTAAGACGCCATAACTATATCGACCTTGGGTGATTGGTATAGGAACTATCTTTGGGTATCCCTATATGAAAGACTCACTGTAAGCGCCGTTGTGAATACTTTTATTTATTTTATGGACATTTGTGTAAGGGGTATATTGGCGAAGGCTCCTAGTTATTCACAGGTGGCTGTGGTGTGTTTGTGCTTTTATATAGATACTTTTTATTGACCATTTTGTTAATTTATAAAAATAAACTATTAACGCTTCTATTTTTGAAAGCATTCTTACTTTGCAGCAATTGTTTTCTGTATACCACTCCATCGTCGCCCTGGAAATATGACAGGTGGCATTGTCGTCTTGATAAAAAGTTAAGCATGCACTGTTTCCATAGAACTGCAAGTGCATGGGCCTCACTATAAAGTGTTCTTGTCGAAACCGCCACATTAGTGGCCATTTGGAACTCGTGTTGAATTGTACTGTATGCATTGTATGCTTTTCGCTTGCGTGGGGGTGCCCAATCATTTTTATCTATATAGTGTATATATGCTGTGTATATATATATATATATATATATATATATAAATATATATATATGTGCACATGCTTATTTTTTGAGCATGTGCAAATTTTTTTATATACTGCACTATCAGGCACATGTTCTTTCCAACCCCCCTTTCCAGATCACATTTATCCACCTGCCACTTAAGACGAGAAATTGTGCGCCATCCTACAACCTCCATCTCTACACATATATATATATATATATATATATATATATATAGAGAGAGAGAGAGAGAGAGAGATAAACAAATGGCGGCATTCCACGACTTGTTAAATATTCAATGTAGTTTAATCCAACGTTTCGGGCTCTGGCCCGTCATCTGGGATACAATACAATAATACAAAAGACATACATATATACACCAGAATACAATTACCTCAATCAGCTAATCCAGCACACCCGGTGCATGCCATTGCTCATTCCCTGCACCTCGCGCCATCTCTATGACATTGCGGCGCACAGGACGTCATGCAGAGCGCCCACCATGCATCCTGATCAGCTGACACTTTCACTGTTACTATAGTAACATATCAACAAATCTGTTTTATCCGTGCACCACTAACATGTAACATACAAACTGTACTAGAGCACCATATACATAGCCATATCCATAATACACATTAAATACAACAGCATAAATGTTATTACAATAGAACATTTCCAATAGCAATATAAATGTTTAAAGATAGCACTGAAGACCCAAAGTTTCATTCAACCCTTTTGGGGCTAACGTGTCTAATTTGAATATCCACTGACATTCTGCTTGTAATAGGCTCCTCGCCCTTTTGCCACCTCTGGTACTCTGAGGAATATAGTCGATGATTCTAAAGCGCAAATCAGCCACTATATGTTTAGCTGCTATCCAGTGTTTAGCAACCAGCTGTTCACTGATGCCCGAATTATGCCAATTCAGATGGCAGATCTATGTATGCGTTCTTTTATCTGGCGTTCTGTCTTGGCCATGTAATGCAAGCCACATGCACAAGATACACAACATAGGTCGTACTGCAGGTCACTGAATATTTTATGTAAAATTTCTTCCCAGTAAAGGGATGGTGAAATGTTTCACCCAAAATAACCAACCTGCATGTAATACAGCCTAGACATCTATGATATCCATTTTTATGGGTTAGAAAGTGTTGGGGTTTCTTCTTTAATCTCGCTATATCTAGCTTCACCAGGAGATCTTTCCAATTGCGTGCCCTGGTATAGCAAGGCATCACCTTAGAATTAATATGACTAGGAAACTCACAATCAGTATTAATTAATGACCACAAATTTTTCACAATTTTCGTAGTATCTGTACACCTAGTTGTAAGTTGATTTACCTATGGAATAATCTTAGTTGAATTTTCGCAATCTCTATTCGATTGAAAGGTCTTTTCTCTGGGCATCTTCATTACTTTATTTTTAACCTGAATCAGTTCATATTTATCATACCCTTGTAAAATAAATTTCTCAACCATCTTGTCCATCTGTTCTAATTGGACAGGATCACTTGTAATATGCTTAATACGGTAAACCACGGCGTAATGGTAAAGGGTGAAAGCTGTCATGCTGAAAAATAGTATTCCAGTCAGTATCTTTCACATGCAGATCAGTACTAAGGATGCCATCAATTAGAGCAATGTTACATCCAAAAAATGTACATTAGTATCATCTATCACATAGGTAAATTTTACTTCATGACCAGTATGGTTGTGTTCATCCAACAATCTCTTAAATTCTTCCCTTGTGCCAGACCAAAAAATTGTTAGTTCATCAATAAATCTGCAATATAAAACAAGTTTGTAAGAAATCTCAGGAGTGCATCTAAATAACATTCGTTTAAACATATACACATAGGCATTCGCATATGATGGGGCCACATTGGACCCCATCGCACACCCTGCCTTTTGTAAGAAAAGTCTTCTATCAAATACAAAATAGTTCCTAGTTAGAACTAATTCAAACAGTTTAAGTAATAGACTCAAGGGAGGACATGTGTACAAGGGGTTATCTCTAATCAGATATGCAAGTATATAAACTCATAATATCAGCTCTGCACAGGAGAGTTCCAGATGCTACATTACCCAAATTTCTAAGTTTGATCAATAGAGAGGTCGTATCTTTAAGGTAAGAAGGAATGCTTTGTACCCACACATAAGTATCTAACAATACTGACACTGGTTGGTACAATGACCCCTGGCCGAGATAATAGGTTGACCAGGGGGATCCACCAGGGATTTGTGTACCTTCAGTAGTGTGTAAAATAACGGTACTATTGGAAAATGTTGCTCCCCCCTTGTCAGCACTATGAATCACAATATCTGTCCTTTTTTCTAAAGACAGAAAGGTCTGATATTCATCATGAGACATGTTATTGGCCACTATGTGTACTTGGGGTAACTGATCAACTTTATGCTCTACAAATCTGGAAAATGTTTTGATAGATGAATTGATAGAGACTGGATCAAACCTAGAATGGGGTTTACATTTATTTCATGATTGTGGAATGTCACACTTAGGTAAATTTCTGTCATGTCCAGTGTTCGTCTTTTCTTGTTTCCTGCAGCCGCAGTTTTCTATTGAATCTAAAGGCACCCACCTTCCATTGAAAAGCATCTGTTTTTTGAGTAGGTATATAAGATAGTCCCTTTGAGAGCACTCTCCTCTCTAATGCTGTAAGCAGAGTAGAAGATATGTTAAAGATGGCATTTATCTCTTGAGTGGCGGGCTCCAGCTGATAATTTTGCCTCGCTTATTGCCACCCTTGTAGTAACCCCCAAAGGGTGTTGAGTGATTTCAGACAAACTGGATGGTAAACTCTCCGTTTCACTAGCTGAAGTTGGGGATCCTCCATGTTGTAAAGGAGTACCTCATGCTCTATTAAATTTATGTGGTGGTTTATTACCCCCTGTTGTTGCATTGAGCCATGAGTAGAACCTATGTTGCTGATAGTCGAGCTGGACCTTGAGTAATTTATCCCTTTTGTATTTTATCAGATCAGCTTTGTATTGTTCCACCTGCGCTTGTAATTTTTTCAACCAATTACTATTCACATCCTGCGTTAGATTAGCTTTATGACTGCCTTCAAATATTGTAATTTTTTCTTTTGTTTCTCTTAACTCATTGGTAGATTCTTCTATAATTAGTAGTATTAAGTCCATGGAGCACTTGTTGAGTATTGCTACCCACTTGCGGCATAATGGTAGGCTGTATCTCCCTATGGTCGGCATACTCCGGATACAAAATCCTCTAAGGATCTGTTCAGCCTTATGATAATCTGATAGGGAGATACGGTGGTATAAGTAGTCCAACTACCTTTTCTTTAAGCAAAGCCATTGTTTGCAAAATTCCTCATACGGTGTAGTATATTGTGCATCCACAAGTTTCTCTTTATACAAAATTGCCTCCGCTTCTACACCTGAGAAGCTAAAAGTTTCCCATGTCAATCTAAGTAAAGAAGGTACTTGGGTCCATACACTCCTCATTAGCTGACATAGTGCGTTTGTACAGATAAGAATAGACACAGTCAATGTTCCAATCCAATACATTCGCAAATTTTCACTCACAATGACAAATGCAGAAGATGAGGCAAATCCTGATATATTGCAAAAAAAGTTAGTGGTGCCATGAACTGGTAAGCCTCAATCCTCAGAGCAGGCCACCTCCATATACAGCAGCAAAATCCCGGCACTCACTCCACAAATGTAATTATCGCATAGGTGCCATCCATGTACAATTTTTGGATGTAAACATTACTCTAATTGGTGGCATTCTTAGTAGTCCAACTATGTGAAAGATAATGACAGGAATACTATTCTCCGGCATGACAGCTTTCACCCTTTACCATTACGTCGTGGTCTACCATATTCCCAGTTTTTATGCGTTAGGCGTATTACAAGCAATCCTGTCCAATTAGAACAACAGATGGACAAGATGATTGAGAAATTTATTTTACGAGGGTATGATAAATATGAACTGATTCAGGTTAAAAGTAAAGTAATGAAAATGCCCAGAGAAAAGACCTTTCAATCGAATAGAGATTGCGAAAATTCAACTAAGATCATTCCATGGGTAAATCAATTTATAACTAGTAGTGCAGATGCTACGAAAATTGTGAAAAATTTGTGGTCATTAATTGTGAGTTTCCTAGTCTTATTGATTCTAAGGTAATGCCTTGCTATACTAGGGCATGCAATTTGAAAGATCGCCTGGTGAAGCTAGATATAGCGAAATTAAAGAAGAAACCCCAACACTTTCTAACCCTTAAAAATGGATATCATAGATGTCTAGGGTGTATTACATGCAGGTTGGTTATTTTGGGTGATACATTTCACCATCCCTATACTGAGAAGAAATCTTTCATCAAGTATTCCGTGACCTGCAGTACGACCTATGTTATGTATCTTCTGTCCTGCCCATGTGGCTTGCATTATGTGGGCAAGACAGAACGCCGGATAAAAGAACGGATGGCATTACATAGATCTGCCATCCGTTTTGTCATTAATTCGGGCTCCAGTGAACAGTGGATATTCAAATTAGACACGTTAGACCCAAAAGGGTTGAATGAAACTTTGGGACTTCAGTGCTATCTTTAAACATTTATATTGCTATTGGAAATTTTCTATTTTAATAACAGTTATGCTGTTGAATTTAATGTGTATTATGGATATGGCTATGTATATGGTGCTCTTGTACAGTTTGTATGTTACATGTTAATGGTGCATGGATAAAACAGATTTGTTGATACGTTACTATAGTAACAGTGAAAGTGTCAGCTGATCGGGATGCCTGGTGGGCGCTCTCCACGACATCCTGTACACAGTGACGCCATGGATATGGCGCGACGTGCAGGGAATGAGCAATGGCGTGTGCTGGATTCGCTTATTGAGGTAATTGTATTCTGGTGTATATATGCATGTCTTTTGTATTATTGTATTGTATCCCAGATGACGGGCCAGAGCCTGAAACATCAGATTACACTACATTTAATAATTAACAAGTCATGGAGTGCCGCCATTTGTTTATCTCTGTACGGGACCCTAGTGTCTATGGATGGCACCTACGCGATAATTACATTTGTGGAGTGAGTGCCGGGACATGGGACTTTGCTGCTGTATATATATATATATATATATATATATATATATATATATCTGGACTGCAGCCTCAACAGCCACAAACAGCAGGTGGGGTGTTAGGTTAACATTTTGCCTAGAGTAACTAGAAATCTTGCACCGGCCCTGTACATAGGTGTGGTGAGTGAGGAGTAACTGTAAATGCTGTGAATGCTTACAGGACATCTGCTGTCTATAGATTCCACACAGATCTGATTCCAGTACTAGCTGTCTTGTGAATCACTATAAGATCCAGTTTGCAGTGAGTGTACTAGTGCTTTCAATAGAGTAGAACCAGTGGACTGAGTATATTAGGATAAAGAGAGAGGAAGCCATTTTGTGAGAAAGACTGATATAAGAGCTGATGAAGAGTGCACTTGGGACTGAGCTACTGATGCCATTGAGTACTGGAGATAACTGTGTTACTAGTGGAACTGTATTCATTGTATAGTAAATTGGAAACTATTGTTCTCTGGAATCAAGAAAGACCAGTATTAGATGGTAATTCTGTTACCTTTGCCTATTGTGGATTACAAGTACATGCAAGCAATAGGACAGTGACCACCTAGCAAGACAGTACTCCAATGAAATAACTTTGTATTCACTTTAAAGTAATTGGCTGATTAGTTTTGGGTTTTACTGTTCTAATAATCTGTTTTGCTATTTCTTCATTTATGTATTATTGAGAAGGTTATTGCGTGATTAGAATGTACAAGAAGCAGTCATATTTTCCATAGTTGTAGCCAAAGAGGTGATGCAGCAGTTAGGATAAAGTTACCTGTTTAACTATTAGAGAAAATGAATGCCTATTTACTACTATATTGCTAACTACTGTCTTGTATCAGTCATATTTCATTTGTGTTGATTTGACTGTCAAAGCAGTGTATTTGGTAAAATACAAAGTGTGGGTTTGTACACAGGGGTGGGACGAGTGAAGTCACAGCTACTGAAATGACTGCAGTCTCAGCTTTTGGAACTGCATAAGATCTTATTAGTTCATTTCCTGCAGATGTGAAATGGTCTTCAGATGTCTTCCATAAAGTATAATACTTTTTTTTTAAAGAGCTGCAATGGAAAGACAGATTAATATACTGGGGTATATCCAATTACTTTAGGTGTAAGTTTTACAACGTGGGGAATACTCCAGGTTTACCCCTCGGAGCTATTAAATTATATAGCCTTTTCTCCACGTGGTAAAACCTCTGGTAACTTGCAGTAACCCACTGAATTTGCATGAAACGTGAAATCTAATGAGTTTCCACACGCTAATTACCAAAGCTGATTTTTTTTTACATTGACTTTTCCTCGCAGCTCTTGAGGCTGTGAGAAAAAGCGCAACCTCTGGTAATTGATGAGCGGGGTATCGGCTGCTAATTGAATTTGTCAGCACCGGCAATTAGTTGTATATGGGCTCCTTATGTATTCATTTCTGAAAATTCTAACTTTGTCTGTAACACACAGCCACATACAAACTGCTTTTCAGATTAATTCCCAAGCCTGAGCAGTATATGCTCCTGTGTTAATAGAATTTTGCCAGCTTGCGCTTTCTGTACTGTTATTATTATTATCTCCTATTAAGGCTCCAAATATTCTCCTGCGCAGCACAAGGCTGATGGGAGCCAGTGACAGACAATTAGCTTAAATACATGATAGCAATTTGTCACATTCAGGCACAATTGGTAAGGAGATCCCTGCTCAGCCAAAGATTTACTGCAATAATTTCTATTTAAAGAATGGAAGTAAAACATGTTCCTAAATGACCCATTGATTGAATGAGAAGGGAATCCAAATGTTATTACACTCCCTGCAAGATAACATTCAGCGGCCACTGGCAGGGAACACTGAGTCATTTCAGATCGGCTATGTTCATTACAGTCTCTGGCTGTCGCAGCGACAGAGGGAGTAGGTTACTTGTACTGGGATAATGTCTGTTTTCTTTGCTGCACTTATACATACAAAAATACACAGTTTTGCTCTATATAAGCAAGCTTATTTTTCTAAAAATGATAGTTCCACATGTATATGTATTTTATGATAAATCATACTTGGAAATAATTTATAGATTAATAACTGATACTGAGACCTGTATTACAGCATGCAGAAACAAAAGTTGTACTGAGCACATAGTTAATAGTAAAAATAGGGACATTATGTTGTAGAAATGATTCCAGCTCTGACAGAAATGTGATATAACAAAATATTAACTACCCGTCACAGTAAAATGAACACCTTGAAACATACATTGAATTAAATTATTGAATTAATTCTAAGCCAACCAGATAAAATGTAATTTATAGCATAACAGAAAAGTTTCCAGAGAAAAGGAAAAAATCTTATGTTCATTTCCCACTTGACTAACAAGTTCCCAGCATCCAGTACTTCTATAGTCCAGTGTTGCGGCTAGGGTATTTGGATCCCAGGGCAAGATGATAAATGAAGCCCCCACCCCCCGAGTATGTGCACAAGCGCTGAAAAAGTGGACATGGCCACTGAAAAAAGGGAGCGTGTCAACATGGTACAACCACTGTTTCTCGTACCTCTGGGAACATTCCTTTCCATTTCATATGCACCTTAATGCCCCCAGTAGTAGTGCCCCTTATGCAATGTCCCCAGTAGTAGTGCCCCTTATGCAGTGCCCCCAGTAGTAGAGCCCCTTATGCAGTGCCCCCAGTAGTAGTGCCCCTTATGCAATGTCCCCAGTAGTAGTGCCCCTTATGCAGTGCCCCCAGTAGTAGTGCCCCTTATGCAGTGCCCCCAGTAGTAGTGCCCCTTATGCAATGTCCCTAGTAGTAGTGCCCCTTATGCAGTGCCCCCAGTAGTAGTGCCCCTTATGCAGTGCCCCCAGTAGTAGTGCCCCTTATGCAATGCCCTGTTGTAGTGCACATTATACAGTGCTCCCAGTAGTGTCCCTTATGCAGTGCTCCCAGTAGTAGTGCCCCTTATGCAGTGCCCCCAGTAGTAGTGCCCCCAGTAGTAGTGCCCCTTAAGCAGTGCCCCCAGTAATAGTGCCCCTTATGCAATGCCCCATTGTAGTGCACATTATGCAATGCCCCCAGTAGTGCACATTATGCAGTGGCCCCAGTAGTGCACATTATGCAGTGGCCCCAGTAGTGCCCTTTATGCAATGCCACATTGTATTGCACATTATGCAATGCCCCCAGTAGTGCCCCTTATACAGTGTCCCCAGTAGTCTCCCTTATACAGTGCCCCTTATGCAGTGCCCCCAGTAGTGCCCTTTATGCAGTGCTCCCAGTAGTGCCCCTTAAACAGTGGCCCCTAGTAGTGCCCCTTGCACAGTTGCCCCCGGAATTCCTCTATACAGTACCCCCAGTAGTGCCCCTTTTACAGTGCTGCCAGTAGTGCCCCTTATGCAGTCCCCCGTACATATATAACACACAGACACAACACAAAACATAACACTTACCCGAATCCCCGCTCCTGCACCCGCCGCCATCCGGTCCTCCTGCTCTGCACTATGGGAGAGACGTCAAGACATCTCTCCCTTCACCCACTGCAGGAGCTGGATAGTGGAGCTCATGAGTGAGCTCCAGTCTGGCTCCGGCTGTGGGTGCAGCAGCCAATGAGAGTCTGTCTGACTCTCATTGGCTACTAAAACAAACAAACACACCGACGCCGGGTAGTTCACTCACTGTGTTATATCTGGTGACGGCAGCGCTGTGTTTGTTTTACTGTGTAGTGCTGTCCACACTACATATGGAAACCATTGACGTGGACGGTGGCCAACGTGCATGCGCGGGGGGGGGAAGAAGTGCCCTGGCTGACCCCCCTAATTACGCCACTGCTATAGTGAAACATAATCGCATAGCAGTTGGGAAAGCCGATTCAGAACATGACACGTTACATTTACATGATAACACAATAAAAAGGATGTTCTCGGACAAAATCCTGAAGGGCATTTTTACGTCTATCAAGTGGCTCCCAGCTTCCATTAAATGAATACTAAACTATCAGACAAGGAGCACAAAGGTACAGATAGTTACATAGGAGCAGATTTATCAAAAATGGATGAGTTTTTACAGGTAATAAGGATTGATTTAATTTCGCCTTATATCGGTGACAATAACCCTACTAGGCAGTAAGTTTATTTGGCTTTCGCTGGTGAAGGCTGCCTTATCAGAACAAGACCATTAAAAAAAACAACAACTTTATTTTTAGAAGAATTTTCGAATCCATTAATTTGATGGCCGGTGTGTGTGGGTTGTGTTGTTATGTGGGTACTAGCTAGTGTGGTGGTGTATTAATGCTATGTAGGTGTATGGGTATTAATGTTATGTGGGAACTGGTAGGGGTATTTATGTCACATGGAGGCTTTTTATTAAATGTTGGTGCTGGCAGGGTTATCAAAGTTATGTTGTAGTTTTTTGTTAAATGTACAAACTTGTGGAGGTTATTCATTTTATGTGGTGGCTCTTTATAACATGAGAGCTATTACTGTAATATATAGTTGGTACAACAACTAATGTATTCTAGGGGCAATTCTGGTAATCTAGGATCTCTATTAAATGTGGGAGCTATTAATTTAATGTTGGGGCTCCCTAAAAGAAATAAGGTTTTTAAGGAACTTTCAATAATATAAATTTACTGTCAGGGCTAGTTGCGGGAAAAATATATTTTCAAATGCAAATAACAATAATGTTGAAGCTAGTTGGGGAAAATAGGTTTATTTACTAATTGTGAATGCTACAGAATTAATGTCAGAACTCATTAGGGAGAAGGAAGTATAGTTATTAATTGTGAGTGCAATTGTCAGGGCTCATAGAGGGAGGCAATTCTAGTGCTTTCATTTATGGTTCGGCTTACCAGACGGTAAATGATGCCTCTTTTCCATACTGGATTACATTATTCCAGGATCCTGCTAAGCATCAACAGATATGGATTAATAACAGTGCACACGTGGGGGTAGCCCAAGTGCCCCCACACACTGGGTGGTCATCATACACATAACTATATCACTAGCCTGGGGGCACTGTGTGGCATAACATGCACTGGGGGCACTACGGTGTATTTAACACATTTGTGTTGCTGGGAGTATATTTACATATTATACTTTCAAAAAAACTTTTTTTACTGATTTGAATCAAATACAGATAACAAAATAGGAGTGAAAAAAGGGGAGTTGTTACAGAATAAGACAAAAGGAAGGGAAAAAGCAGGGGGCAAGGGATACACAGATCCCACACAGACATCAGGCATAGCAATGCAGTATACATCAGTATGTCACAATAATAAGGCAACAATGCAATGGAGACCTACACATAGGAAAAGAGGTGATGGGCATGAGAATAAGGGACCAACCAAAAACATGTAGAAAATCATACTCTGTGTTTACCAGGACCATAAGTAACGTTGATTCCAGCGGAACGTTTCATTATGGGGAAGATGCTAAGGATGAGTAAGGACAATCAGTCATCACCATCTGGAAACTCCTGTATATTTTGGAAATGCTCAAAGCAATAGTGGGGGCAAAAGGTTGTTTCCACAGTTGAGCTATTCAATAATCAAAAAATTTGAATTAATAATAAATGTTATATGACCCTTGCTCGGCAGACACCTGTCTGATCCGTTTCTGACAAGCCACGGGCTATATGATGCTGATTAATATGCAAAGAAATAACACAGGAAACTAGTAGTGGTCACACAATTTTTAATTTTAATCTGTTTACATTTAATTTTTTCGTTATATTTTGCGAACTACATTTTTAGATAAGAGAAATAAAAGATATATTTTAGTACATACTGTATGAGTGCTTTCCCAATTTAGTTGACATTCATTTGTCATATTGTATAGTCTTGATCCCATTAAGGAATAACTTTTTCCTCTTTTTGTATTAGTTATACTGTTGTTTTTATTCCAGGGTGCTACAAATCATGTGCCATAGATATGCTTACAATAAGGATTCATGTCAAATCTTTTGAATTTATCTGTGCGGGTAACTCAGTTCTCCTACTATAGTAGCTTGCACAGCAGTAAAAATGTGACTGAGTATGCATCTGTCGTAGAGCGGGACTGCATGAGGATATACAGTAGATGCAATAAGGCAACTACTGGGGACAAGGTGAGATGGAGGCTCAAAATCAGGGCAATGAGAGACTCTTTTTACTTTCCACTCCAGTTGTGCTAACAAAACTTATCATGTGTACCCGGACGATATGGTGGCCAATGGGTTGACATCATATCCACTGTAGACATCGGTACACATCAGAATAATGTAATTAAGGACGTAACTGTCATACCCCCAAACCAGCAGTGTTTCCCCAGCATGGAAGGAGTTAATAGCCTGGAGTTAGGACCCTGCTGATCCCCTGGAGATGGTTCTGCCAGCCTTATGGTGCATACACACGGTCAGATCCGTCAGATGAACGATTGAACGATTTGAACAATTTTACCAACGATTTGAATGATTGAACGATTTCAGACAGTATTAAAATGAATGGAATCGTCCAAATCTGACTGCAAACACATCAGATGTCAGATATCGTTATCTGACATGCGGGAACACGCATCGTTCATCGTTGCAAGCTCACATGTCAGATTTTCTTTCAGATATGAACGATTGAAAGATTTTTTAAATTGTTATCATTCACATCTGACACAAAATCTGACCGTGTGTATGCACCACATACTTACTGACATTCCTGGGCAGCTTTCCGGGAGCAGCAGGAGGGGACCTGTTGTTCTCCTCTTTGGGGGGCGGGGCCAGATGAAAGACTGCATTAGGCCCCGCCCCCTTTACAGAAAACACCTGCGAATAGTGGGTCCGTGAGGAGAGGGCGGGGCAAAATTACGTGATTTGCGCCATTTAGCCCCAAACCTTCCCTACGGACCCGAAAATTCCAGGAAAATCTCCCCATCCTGCCCACTTCACTTGGAAGTGGGCAGGATGTGTGAGATATGCCTACTCTTCCGGGGGTATGGGGGGGTTACCAAAAAGATCGATAGCCTCCCGCGATTCCCGAGAGAGTAGGCATGTATGATGCACCATTAGGAGGGAAACTAGTGCTAGGCAGTTGAGGACGGAGCTAGAGAAGCCCTGCACAAGACTGGGAGAGGAGCAGCATACTGTGAGCAGAAGCTGAGTTTCTGGGCACACATGATGCCTGAGGAGAGCTGCAGTAGTGATAGGAGCTACACTGCCTGTGACGATACGCAGAGACAGACTGGCCCATGCTGAGAGCTGACAGAGCCTCCTGCAGAGTCTGACCAGTGGCGTAAGTTCATCCCAGATGCCCGGAGTCAAGTTATAATTTGGTGCCCACATTCCCCCCACCCTCACAGCCGCTGACACTGTGATGTAGCAATTTGCATGCAGACAGACTATAGATAGATGAAGGCAGCTGTTGATGGTCTAACATGGAGCTCTCCTCTAGTGTAAGGTGGCTTCTCAGGTGCCAGGAAGGGGTGCCATGTATTGGGCAGTACACTCAGGGTACATAGTTACAGCCCTAAGTGGGGTGAATATGTTATGGACAATGGGGGAGGTGCCCCTTCAGAGCTGGAGCCCGGCGGCAGGCGCCTCCATTGTCTCCCATAGTTCTGCCCCTGAGTCTGACAATTGTAATTGTCAGCACCAGAGAGCCGACTATTGCTGCAGAGGGACACAGGGCTCTATTTACTACAATCCGCATTTTGAATGCAGATTGTATTGTGATATTACCGGATGAATTCACATTGCGAATTCAGGCAATATCACAGGGATTTGCTAAAAATCCCTTGCAGGGACAGAGCTTGTGATAAAGCTCTGTCCCTGCGAATCCCCTCTGCACACTTATTATGGTATTTTTGCAAAAAATACTGTGACAAGTGCTCGCGCATGCGCCGACCGTCCATCGCTAAGCCCCGCCACCCACCGATAAGCCCCATCCTCCACGATTGCGGCGCCCCCATGACCCCCCTCCTCCCCCACTCCCTAAATTACACTTACCTGCAGTGATCAGTGCTCCGGTGATGTCCTCCGTGGCTCCGGTCAGCTGACATCCCATACTGCACTGGCACTCAGTCAGGTGACGACCGGGCCCCAGTGCAGCATGGGAAACCAGCTGACCGGAGGGAGGACATCAGGGGAGCCCAGATCACCGGTCCCTGGACTCTGGGAAGTTTTTTTTTTTTACTATTTTTTTTCTTTTTTTTTACAGTGTATCAGGGTGTGGCCTGTTTAGACCACACAGCTGATCACTGGGGCGGCTCCGGGCTCTGCTCTGCCTGTTAGAGCGGAGCAGGAGTCCGGTAACTGGGGGAGACCCTGGATAACGCTACCTCTAGGTGGCGTTATTATCACAGGGCTTTCCCTGGTATTTTTTCACAATGTATTTTAATAACTTTGGCCAGATCACATTTCCCATTACAATTATGTGAAATGCGATCTGCTTACTAAAAATAAGTGATAATTAGGGCTTGTAGTAGAATTTTACGAATTCTACTCCAATTGCCCTTTAGTGACTTTAGGTGTTACTAAAATAATGTGAAAACGGTGTGAAAACACCCTTTTTCACTATTTTAGTAAAAATAATGTTAATAAATAGAGCCCACAGTGAGTAACCATTGCTAGAACTGACACAGAGTTACAGCAGTCATAGCCAGCATACCCTGTGCCATCAGAGACAGGCCTGTACAAAGTGAGCACATAGAGAAGTAAGCTCATTAGCTGATTCTATTGTTTTCTGTAAGATGGACAGTCCTAGTGCACACATGTGCAGGACAGGAATATACCAGTGTTTCAGTGAACCTGCTGCATCAGTGAGAGCTATCCAAGTACAGCAGCAAGCTATATTGTACCCCAGTGCAGTGAGAGAGACGGAATCGGTATGAAATAGCGGTTCGATTCCCGGCAGCGCCTGGCCGACCACAGCAGAGTTCCCGGCAGCGGAAGCCCGGCAGCGCTGGAAATCCCAATCGTCGATAGGTAAGTATGTTCTAACCTAACCTAACCCTCCTTAGGGATGCCTAACCCTAACCTCCCCCCCAAGTGCCTAACCCTAATCCCCTCTCTAAGTGCCTAACCCTAACCTCTCTAAGTGCCTAACCCTAACCTTCCCCGCTGCCTAAACCTAAGTCCCCTGGAGGGGTGCCTAACCCTAAGTCCCCCCGGGTGCCCTAAACCTAACCCTCCCCCCAGCTGTCCGCTCGTGGTGCCCAGGGCATCCCTTCGATCGGGATGCCGGGCACCGGTCACCCGGCGTCTGGGAAATGTCAGGCGTCTACATCTAGACGCCCGGCATTTCACCCTCGCCGGGATATGACAGTCGGGAAGCTGGCTGCCGGTATTAAGGCAGCTGGCTTCCCGATTGTATACCAGAGAGACATCATCATACTGCTAACACCAGTGTACCACAGTGCATGCTCTGAGTGGCCACATTTACAGGTAAGGGCACAGCCACTCCTGCATCTCAGTAGTCAGGTCTGAGAAAGCCGCTGATGGTGCACACTAGGTGGAGAAACGCGTTACACATGGTACCTTGATGGTGGAAGCGGTAAGTAAAAATTGTCTTAGCGATAACAACACCCATTTGGAGAAGGGACTATATGGTTGTAACAGGTCCCCTTGATATCTGCAGGAGATACAATTATCAGCAGCATAAAGCATTGAATTAAATGCATGGTGGCATAAACTAGACTACCAAATACATCTAATAGACATGGTTTCCAATAGCTGCTTGTTACAGAATGCATGACTCTGAATACTAACACTGCTCTGAAGTTGAAAAGTGCTTACTAACTACTTCTAAAGCTTTACTAACCATCTATAAAGGCATGAACTGCTTGTCATTTTTGGGACATTATAAATCTACTAATTGCTTCTCATAAAAAGTTACATTGCTATCTGGTTCAGGGATACTAATCAGCTTTAAAAGAAATATTGCTAGCTGTCGGTGGGATACAAACTCACAAACTCACAAGTAACAATTGTATTGTCCACTGAATTTTGGAATACAAAACTGCTCCCTGGGATATAAGCTATTTTGTTTGCTGCTAATAGGAAAAGGAAATTTATATCTGTCCACAGAATTTGAAATACAGTCTAATGCCTATATGAATTATTGTATTTTACAAAAATCAAGGATTGCTACTTTTTTTGTATATTGTTTTTTATGTGTATTAATTATGCCGGCGCAATTGTATGTATATGCATGAATTAGAGATTTTAATGTCATATTATTAAAAGAATATTAATTGAATCTCAATCAATTGAATAGCGCTCTCTGTTTTTGAGGTATAGAGCCTCAAATTGTGTTTTTATTGTGGAATTTAAGGGTTACAACACCTTTTTGGAGAACAGCAGTTCTATTGTAGTTTATACTTTATACTGTCACCAGTTAGATTAGCGCCCTTGTTTTATATCTTTATTCTGCAGCATACTTGCCTACTTTTTAATGCTCCTCTCCGGGAGAAGCTCGGAGAGGACATGCAAATGAACACCCTGGGTATGAAGCCACACACTAGTGCCATTTTAGCCCCGCTCTCTCCCTAGAGAGCCGAGATTCCCGGTATATCTCCCCATCCTGCCCTCTTCACAAGGAAGTTGGTGGGATGTGGGAGATCCGCCCACTCTTCGGGGTGTGGGGGACTACCTGAAAAAGCGTAAGTCTCCCGCACCTTCAGAGAGAGTAGGTAAGTATGGACTGCTGTCAGATAAGTTGCTGTGTGATGACAAATCCCATCCATGCATATGAATCCAACAATCCCCAAAGCTAATTTCGTTATTCTGCAGAGTTTTCATTCACACTGACTGTACTGGCTTTGAGAAATCCTGTCCTATTAACATAGCTGCGTGTTGCAGTGAAAGAGAGCATGATGAACATGTTTTAGTAATATAAGCACCTCAATTATTTCATGTATATTATTCAATACAATCATGCACTGGCTGTCACATACAGTATATTTATCAACTAATGGCTTCACGTGTTCTAATTGTCAATTTTATATTACCTACAGTACCATTCATTGGTAATAATTATTTAACATTTCCGACCCACAGTATTTTAGCATATTTCTGCAGTTGCTTTAATTTGCATGTTGTCAAGCAAGTGGGGGCCTCATATCATGTGTTGCACGGCAATATGTTATCCAATGAAGCATTGGAGACTAGTGTGTTGTAAAGCATATACAGTATGTGACCATCAAACAATAAATGCAGCGATTTCATTGACTGAATCAATAATCGTCCCATTAGCTCACTGGGAACTAGTGACATCACTAGATGTTCTTTTACAGCAGTGGTGTCAAACTCGGGCCCTTCAGCTTTTGTGGGACTACATATCCCAGCATGCCCTGCCACAGTTTTAACATGCCCTAATAGCAAAACTGTGGAACTGCATGTTGGGATGTGTAGTTCCACTGCAGCTGGAGGGCCCAAGTTTGACACCACTGTTCTACACTGTAAATTTCAGATCTTGCCGTTACCAACAAGGATCAGCAAAGCAAAATTGATTAAAGAACCAGTGTGTATCCACCTTACATGGCACGCAGCCAAATATAGAGATACGCAGCAAGCCGTAATCATATCTAAAGCCTTTTTTGCAGAGTTCATTAGGTCACCATTAGATGTATCCATACAGAAGAACTGTGATTTAGAGGACACCTAGTCCAACAAAAATAAATTGGGATTATTATATTAAATATTGATCTGCTTGCAATGTGAATGATAAAAATATACTTCTGGGTGTAATCTGATTTTTTATGTATATTTTATTGCTCTGATGTCTGGAGTTCTATAACTACAAAGATCCATTTATCTTTCATAAGCTGCTCAGCCATGTATTGGGTATAGATTACTGACAAATAGCCAGAAACCGGAGTTTGTCTGCTTGTTTTAGACATATATATGAATGTGAAATGCAACAGGTTCATGTAACAGTCTATAACAGTCTACAGGAGTAGGAATGGCCCTCTGAAATGTAATGAAATCATATGTCATGGTCATGGACAATTCTCTGATCATGTTAATGTATGAGGTAGCAGGTTATGTGTAATGATTACTGTAGGGGTGCATTAATCCTAATAAAATCCAGGGTTTCCTGATGATCACTGAACTAATCACATAAGAACTTTACAATTAAAAGTGATGAGACAAAGCATCACCATTAATGCAGAGATTATATACATGAGTTAATACATTTGTTCTGTGCATTATATGGCTGCTTATTATTATTGGTGACATACAGACAGCCTCTCCCTCCTCTTGGCTGCCGGAGCTCACAAAGAAGTATGCTGGTGGCCCATCTGCCCGTGTATCAGTGTATAGTGGGATTTCAGTTCCAGTCATCGCATTAGGGGAGAGTTAATTACATTTTTGACCTAATATAGCAGGCTAATTTTTAAGTTGATAATTTTCTATGGCCCACGAATGATTTTATAAATATCCAAATGGCCCTTGGCAGAAAAAAGGTTCCCCACCCCTGCTGTAAAGCATTGTGTAGCGGGTGAAGATGAAGTCTGTGAAGTGCAAGCTCTTGTGGCAACATGAATTAAACAACTTAAGGCCTTGCAGGTATACACAGTTTCAGTGAAGTATAAGCTCTTGTGGCAACACACAATAAGCATTGCAGGTAAAGACAAAGGCCCGTATTCAATATTGGAGCGAAAAGTCTGTGCTGGACTTTTCGCTCCACATCGGAGCTTTTCTGGGGATAAAGTATCGGGCGTGTGCCCGCTTTATCCCCGTATTCAATTTTGAGCCAGCGAAAACAGGAGCCTGCGGAATAGGGGATTTTCTTGAATTCATCCTGGGACCCCCATAATGATGTCCAGACATGGGGGATCACTGTGGGTACCCCCGTATAGCCCTGCAGAATGTGTTTTAAATAGCCGCGGCAGGTGTTTTTTTCCCGACATTAAAGAAGTGATGCAGAAGAGCAATTAGGTTTTTTTTTTTCATTTTAAAAAGTGGTCCCATCAAATTTGGGGTACATGAAAATGGGTACTAGCATATTTTTAAGTCCCTAAACTATTTTCTTTTAAATTCTGCAAAAATGCACCTGCCGCTAATAGCCTATTCTGGTGCCGCTAATAGCCTATTCTGGTGCCGCTAATAGCCTATTCTGGAAAACCCCTGCCGCATACTTACAGAATACCCCTGAACCTATTTCACTATTTTTAAACACTGTTACGATTTTTTTTTGTTTACCCCAAAATTAAAATAATCTTTTTGGGGTGTCCCTATTTTTTTTAATTATTTTTTTTGACACATTTCATTTTTAGGGGCTATTCCCAGGGATGAAGGCTATTTTTTTAAGTCTGCACCCCTTAATCCCAATTCTGCACTTTTTTTCGCCATGGAAAACATGGTGAAAACTTATTCCCGTTTTTTTACAAAGTCTTTTCGAACCGGCGAAAAGTCTTTGTAATTGAATACGGGGATAATTCAAACATGTGAAAATGACGTCATCGGCGATAATTTATCGCCGATTCCGACTTTTTAGCATCCAAATTGAATACCCCCCAAAGTCAGTGAAGTGCAAGCTTTTGTGGAAACATGCGTTGAACAACTTTGGGCCTTGCAGGGATACACAATTCAATGTAGTGTAAGCTCCTGTGACAGACAAGCAATGAGAGATCTAACAAGTGGGACTTCAATGTAAGGGTAGTATAACTAAATTAACTGTAGTGGCCCTTTCCCTGATGACGGTGGCTAAAACTCTCGGCCAAAACTCAAGCAGGACAGAAAGAGAGAGATGCTGTAACTTGGGGAAAACAAAGGGAAGAGATCCCAAAGAGAGCACTAAGGGGTCTATTCATTAAGATCTGTGATATAGAATTGTTACAGTACTTATTACTATAGATCGCATCACTTCGATGCGATCTATAGTTTTGATAAGTAGCAATTCATGTACCTGTACCTGTTTTACGAAGCGCAGCGCTATATCCACAATCGGTCCGGTCTCTTATTTTTCACTGTCTTTTCATTTTTTTTTCTTCTGTATGCTTATGTGCACACAGCGGATCTTGGCGGTGGCAGCAGCGGATGGGGGAGGGTTGATAAATGGGCATGCGCATATGCCGGGTCACCTGCAATTGCGGCAACAGGGGAAGGAACAGGGGACGCGGGGACAGCAGGCAATCTGGATGGAGATGGTCAATTTACTTAAAGGCAACTGCAAAGGAAGGAACAGGGGGGGCGCAGGGCTCGAGGGCAGTGGGCAGTGCGAATGGAGGTGACCCAGCTTATGCATAAACCGGGTCACCTTACAATTGCAGTGGCAGGAACATGGGGAGGGGAGGCACTGGATCAGTGGGGGGGCAGCATATGCCCTGGGGTCCTCTGATTGGCTGCTGGCACATAAGGGGGCAGAGAGAACAGGGAGAAGGCTCTCCTACCCTAACAGCACTGCTTACTCCATCCTAGGTGGTGCTAGCAGAGGAATGAAAAGCTGAGCTCTCCATTATTTTATGAATTGCACTCACCATACAAATGTATGGTGATGTGATACATACAGGAGTAGGTGCCAAGCTGGAGAAATAATAAGCTTCTCCAATGGTACCCTGCCCTATGAATAGCACGAAGCAGAGAAGTGCCCTATTTTCAGGTAAACAGGCAACTTCACTGCTTCGTGAATAGACCCCTAAAGTAGAAAAGGGGAAAGGGCTCTCACCACTTGCAGGGGCTCTTCTGCCCACCATGCAAATCCTGGTCACTGGAACCGGGTGGGGTTTCGGGCCAGCTGCCCTCTTCACTGCCCAGCTTCGGTCCACTAAGTGCGGCGCAGCAGGCAAAGTCTTCTCCTCCTGAGGTGATCCTCTTCAACCTGGTGGCTGTCTTCTCCTTCGGTCGGGGTGGTTTCCCCTCCTTCAGCGGTGGGTCCTTCCTTCAATGGTCTGGCAGAAAAGCAGCAGCCTTGGCGGGGTCTTCTCTCCTCCATGCAGTCCGGTAGCAGGTCCTCCAATTCACAGGCAGCTTTGGCGGGGTCTTCTCTCACTACCTCCCTGCAGTCAGCGATAGCCCTCTCTACAAGTCCCTCTTTCAAAGGTCCTCTCGGCAGCAGGGTCCTTGGCAGCCAGACACTATTCCCAGCGGTCCTGGCAGTTAAATGTCCAGCGTCAACAGCAGCAGCACACGACTACCTCAGTCCGGCAGTAAATCCAACAGTTCTCCAGTCCTCTTCGCTCCCCCGGGTGCAGCTGCTTATACTCCTGTCCTCTCTTGGACCCGCCTCATTGGGGGCGGGATACAGCAAAGGTAGAACTTCAGTCAAACACTGAAAATGCACGTATGTACCAAGTTCCGGAATGCAATGCACTCTGGGGCTTGGATACGGTGGGTAGCGCCATCTCCTGATTGGCGTTACCCTATAGAAGCCTATGGGCTTCTATCAGGAGAGAGCTGTGAGAGGGATACAATCGGATGCCTACCAGCACTCCCTACGTGCGTCCTTCTGAGCATGCACAGAAGGACACCAGAGGCGCTTCTGGGTCATAGACCTGGAAGTCCCTCCATCGCAAAGGGCCACTCTTACCAAGAGAGTGGTCCATTGCGGTGTTCGTCATGCATACCGGCGTTGCAAACACCGGAATGCATGCGAAGGGTGGCGGGATGCATTGTATCCCGAATGCAATGCGTCATGCATTGGGCTGCACATGTTCTGTAGGTACCAGGGAGGAGGGGGGGGGGGTAAGCAAAAGTTCACTGTGTAGCCTGCAGTTTTATCTAACAGGATGTTTATTACTCTGCTTTTTATAATAAGTAATAATTAAAAAAACAAAATGCTGGTACCTGGGGGGTAAAACGCATTAACCCCTACAAGCTATATAGACCCCATTCCTACTGTATGCCTTATATACATGTTGGTGGGGCAAAGGGTCCCTATAAAGTATATGGAGAGACCCTTAAACTTAGGGGTATCACACACCCAATGGTGAAAACTGTTTATGACACATGTAACTTTGTCAAGGAAGATGGGCCCCATAGCAACTGCACCCCTTGCACCTATGATAGTTACGCCCATGGGGGGAAATGTACAGTATGAAGCCTTGGAGAGGGATAAAGTGGAGAAGTTGCCCAAAGCAACAAAACTGCTTCTAACTGTCATTTATCTAACACAGTCTATGAAATGGCAGAAGCTGATTGGTTACTTTGGGCAACTTCTCCATTTTATCTCTCTCCAAGGAGCCAATGTATCAAGCTTTTTTCCATAACATTATGTAGAAACTGTAGTTTCTGCATAATTTTATGAATTGTAGCTATATACTACATATATATATATATATATATATATATATATATCTATATATACATATACCAGGTGTTTGGCTTATTGAATTGTAGCAGTGGTGTTTGTACATCCGTACTTACAATGATACACTTTGGATCTGGGTGGAGCAGAGCTTGAACAGTACATTAAGAGGACCATCCGTTCCGGTATGTGGGTAGCGGTGCAACAGCGTAGTGGTATTTGTTGGATGCAACGCAGCATACTTGCAGGGTCACTGGAACTAAGTGGAACATGTCCGTGTCTTACTCACAGTAATAAGATGGCACTGCACATGCGCAGAAGACCAAACGGCAGCCATCTTGGTAAAGGAGAATGCTTTACTTATGTAGCATTCATGATGACAACTCTGTAGCGCAATCCAAATCCAGTTGCCTGGTTGCTTGTCCTAGAGAATCATTGTGTGTTAATGTCTAGAGGTATTTGTAGAGTCCTCTCACCATAAGACCAAAGCAGCTTTACACTATGTGCCTCAGCAATGTCACTAGCTCCTTATGAACGAATAGGCAGAATTTCATGAAAATTAGTTTTGGCCCCCACAATGGCTGTCTCCAATGTGTGTAGATGTGATAAGTATATTTTAGGACTAGTTATTAAACACAGACACAGATATTGGACTGTACCTTAGCTTAGACATCCCGCAATGTATCTGTTTCCTATGACATGTTACTTCTCACTGGTACTTGTCCCTTTTTGCGGCAAGTAGAACTGACTAAACTATTGGCAGTAAGGAGAAAAACCGTCTGTCCATTCTTCCTCAAGCACAGGAAAACATTCCAAGAACTCCGAAAACCTTTTACCATCTGCAGACTGGTGTTAATTATGTCCTATCTCATACTCTGTCTTAATTAGAAATTGTTTTAGTGACAGTTTCAAAAATATAATGGTCTTATCTGTGACATATTTATCACCTTGCAAAACTGCAATCAGAGCCACAGCGTACCCTGGGAGGAAGGAAAGGAGTACTGTATATATTCTAATAAGCCTATCATTATGAGAGAAAATATGACCAATGAATTGTCACAATTTAGTCTTCCAGACAATCCCACAGATCAGAAAGTTGGGAGGTATTTCCTATTTACGGAATGCAGTCATGAAGATGACATTGACGATGTTGACACTCATGATGTCGACATGGTTAAAATGTTGACAGCATAAATGTCAACACCTGAAAAATGTAGACATTTGCATTAGTCTTAGGGCTAAGGTTACCTTGAAGGTTAGCATTAGGGTTACTGTTAGGGTTACCATTAGGGTTACTGTTATGGTTAGCATTAGGGTTACTGTTATGGTTAGCATTAGGGTTACTGTTAGGGTTAGAGTTAATGTTAGGGTTAGCGTTAGAGATACCTTTAAGGTTAGCATTAGGGTTACTGTTATGGTTAGCATTAGGGTTACTGTTAGGGTTAGCATTAGGATTACTGTTTGGGTTAGCATTAGGGTTACTGTTAGGGTTAGCTTTAGGATTACTGTTTGGGTAAGCATTAGGATTACTGTTAGGGTTACTGTTAGGGTTAGCATTAGGATTACTGTTAGGGTTAGCATTAGGATTACTGTTTGGGTTAGTATTAGGATTACTGTTTGGGTTAGCATTAGGGTTACTGTTAGGGTTAGCATTAGGATTACTGTTTGGGTTAGCATTAGGGTTACTGTTAGGGTTAGCATTAGGGTTACTGTTAGGGTTAGCATTAGGATTACTGTTAGGGTTAGCATTAGGATTACTGTTTGGGTTAGCATTAGGATTACTGTTAGGGTTAGCATTAGGATTACTGTTAGGGTTAGCATTAGGATTACTGTTAGGGTTAACATTAGGATTACTGTTTGGGTTAGTATTAGGATTACTGTTTGGGTTAGCATTAGGGTTACTGTTTGGGTTAGCGTTAGAGTTACCTTTAAGGTTAGAGTTAAGGTTACTGTTATGGTTAGCATTAGGGTTACTGCAAGGGTTAGCATAGGATTACTGTTTGGGTTAGCATTAGGGTTACTGTTATGGTTAGCATTAGGATTACTGTTAGGGTTAGCATTAGGATTACTGTTTGGGTTAGCATAAGGGTTACTGTTAGGGTTAGCTTTAGGATTACTGTTTGGGTAAGCATTAGGGTTACTGTTAGGGTTAGCATTAGGATTACTGTTTGGGTTAGCATTTGGATTACTGTTTGGGTTAGCATTAGGGTTACTGTTAGGGTTAGAGTTAATGTTAGGGTTACCTTTAAGGTTAGTGTTAGGGTTACTGTTATGGTTAGCATTAGGGTTACTGTTTGGGTTAGCATTAGGGTTACTGTTTGGGTTAGCATTGAGTTCATTTATGTGGCATTGATCCTCTGTGGTGTTCCTTTCTGATCAGCAGTCACCAGTCATGGTTCCGCCTATAACATACATAATAGGAGAATGCAAGGGGGGCAGAGGGGGGAAGTGGAAACTAGTGAGGAGAAGGTGTGGCACTAGAGGAAAGTAAATAGTGGGGGCAGATGGCATACTTCCCAACATCAGAGGTTGGCATCTCAGAACATAGTCAACATGGAAGGGGCGTGTTTGCAATGCGAAGGGTTCATAGCCACACCCCTGGGGGCGTACCAAGCACTTCTAAGCACTAGGCTGCCCCTTAATAGCGCTAGTTCTACTCCTATAAACCATTAACTGCCATGTCAGTGGTATGCAGAGTAGCAGGGGACAAATATAACTCCCCAGAGCGATCAAGACAATACAGTCCCGATCTTGACAATGAAACAAAGCCCTCATTGGGGATAAAGGGAGATACCGTACGCACAAAGGGGAGAAAGAAAGTACAGTACAGGAAGGAAGAAGCACACGTCTTCAGAGAGATAGAGCAAGGAAGAGGCAAATATAGGAGGGGGGCACTCATGGGGATCTTTTGCAGAGCTATATATGAGGAGAGGGACATAGGTATATAATGGAGGGAGGGCAGAGGCACACAGGGGGAGAAATGCTTTTTTACGGTCCATTTTTGTCAGTCATCAGGTATTTTCCTAAATCATGAAGATTTTAGTTTCTCAATTTTAAAAGCTGACCATTCAGTTCTATAAGACTTAAGTAGTATTTTGGGGGTTAACTATTTTTCTAATTGTGACTGTATTAGTCGTTACAGTAACTTATAAGCATAGATGTCTCATGGATGGTCTGCTGGAACTGTGACTACATTATCTGCCAATAAACGCTCGCTATTATCATATTTATATTGAAAGATTCCCGTAGGCTTAGAAACCTGAGTATACCTTGTCCACTATCAACTGGAGACAAACCAAAGTCTAATATAATATTTAATTAAATTCCATGCAGATAGCAGCACCCTTGTCAGACTCAAACCCAAGGCCCAATGACTGCCAGGCAGGAATGCTAATCAGGTGTAGTAATAATAAGTAGGACACAGCATTCTCAATCGGCATTATCAAGAATAGCTGAACTTTAAGGACATAATGACTTTTTACAGCCTAATAAATGTAATTTCTGAAAGTTCAAAACATGCGGATGGAGCTTTAGTATTTGCATAAATGTATCTATTTGTCCTGCTGGAGCATTTATAGGGGCACACCCACATCCTGGTTTTGGGAACTGCTCCCCGAAAATCAATCTTCACCTGCTGTTGTGGGAATGTGGCTTTGACTGGAATTGCCCATGGTGAAATACAGAGCAGGATTCAGAGGTGGACAGTAATGAGAGCCGCCTCTGCATCTTCTTACGCAGCGTGACTGCGTCTTTATGCTAATGCCGCAACCGATGGGATTCATACAGAGACGCCCAATAGCTGTGACTGAAATACGCCACCTTGCTTAATAAGTTGCAATATCAGACGCACATTGGTCGCACCATTGGACATAAGATCAGCCCTATGGTTGCTCAGAATGTCCTTCGGAACATGGCCGCCGGTGCCAGCGCAGCAGCGAAAAATTCATCACAGTACATGCGCAGTATGGCCCAGACACATGCGTAGAGAGAAACCATCGGACACTAGCAACCAATTGTTTCTCTGAGTCCACCTCTGAATCACCTGGGGGTTACTCAGATGACCAATGGTCAGTGGCGGGTGGGCCGGGGGGCAGGGTGCCATGTGCCCCCCCGGGCCGCAGCGTAATGCGGGCCGCGGGCCGGTGCAATCTGTGTCACTGTGACACAGACTGCACCACGTGTGTAGCGCTGACCGGCCAGCTCCCCCATCACTCCTCCTCCATGTCTCACTCCACAGGCTCCACACGTGCAGGGGGGAGGGATCCGCCCGCATGTCTCACTTCCCGCTGCTCCAAACGTGCAGGAGGTAGAGGGGAAGGGATCTGCCGCTGCTGCCACAGGAGACTGTGGCTGCGGACCCGTGCGTCTGAGCAGTGAGCACTCTTCCTCTAAAGTGCTAACGCACAGGCCGCCGCAGCATCTGACTGGGATTCGGGGGGCGGGCCAAGGCTCAGAAAGCCTCTTCTCGCGCTAGACGTGGGCAGGCCACAGGCTGTGGGCAGCTTACTGCTCTCTATGTGTGACAGGCAGCCAGGCTAAAAAAAAAATAATGACAGCCGGGAGACGCGATTCGGGGCGGGGCCAAGGTTGAGAATCAACCCCACAGACCAATCGGCCCACCAGGATTTTCCCCGCTGAAGGTAAGGGCCAATCCGCCCCTGACTATGGATCTGATTCAGTCCCGATAGCTAAGCTGCGGACGCTCGCTTGCAAAAGGGGCAAAATCAAGCGATCGCTCTTTGCGGTGTAAGGACGCCCTCTATGTCTGAAAGAGCTACGGCTGTGAGCACACGCTGGACTATAAATCCTCCCACCTGTCACTCTCTGCACACGTCATCTCCAGGAAGTGTGTGTTTAATCGGGAACATTGAGGGCCATTGGAGCTGCTCGCAGCGCTTGTGGTAGACCTTACCAACCGAATCACTGCGAGCAGTTCTGGCTAAAAAACAACCAAGTGACGTGTTCAATGACGCTACTTTGCTAATTATGCACACCCATTAAACTCTGTTCTGACGGTCAGACATGCCTGCGTTCGCACATCCACACCCCAGTTCACAAGCACCTTCCCCTGTTACCACCCACAAACGGCGCAATCTGTCACTCAAAGTAGCGGCCAGGCTGTGTAAAATGAGCGCTCGATTCCCGATCGCTAAGACTGGCTTGCGCACGCGCATTGTGAACCATACACATGCGCAGATGTGCGATTATCGGCAAGAACGAGCGAGCGCAGCTTAGCGATCGGGTCTGAATGAGCTCCTATGTCCATCTCTGCATCAGGTCAATGAGCTGCAGTCTCATTCTTCCATACCCCGGAGATTATAACCTGCTCCATTTCTCTGCCTTTATAACATACTTGCCTACTTTTGAAAAAGCATTTCAGGGAGATTGTGAAAGCAGCACCTATGAGCGTGTGTTACAGTGGGCGTGTACTGATAAATCTGAGAGGCGTGTCCTAAACCTGACTTACATCCAAATGTAAACCAGCCCATAAGCAGTTAGTAAGATCTGTTTGTTGATGAAAACACACTAATACTTTTCAGAAATTCATAGGGATCATTGTGCCTTATAATAACCAATGCAAGGAAATGACACTAATGATCCCATTTGAATGTATATATCTCTGTTTTTTAATATAATAGCTTCATAATGGGGGTAAGGATGAAATGAGGGAGATTGCTAGACTCTTCAGGGAGACAGGGAGATTGCTACTATTTCAGGGAGTCTCCCTGACAATGAGGGAGAGTTGGCAAGTATGCTTTATAAATGTTTGTAGACCCCAAGAAAAGATTGAATGGGTATAAAAAAATAAGTCATAAAATTAAGCTATTTTACATCCTGGCTTGCAGCAGTTACCTCTTCCCAGCAACATTCAGTGTTTTGCTTCTCTTTTTCTCAATAAATTTGTAATGTTTTTTTATCACATTATTTTAATTGAGGAACAAAATTGGGGATATAAAATGTACATGGTAAAACTTTATGTTAGAATACAGAACCTGTATTTTCAGGGAAAATGTGTCGTTAGTACTGTAGCACTTGAGATAACTTATTATAGCAAAGTTACTTATGATGCTCAGTTACGGAACAGAAGTTTTTATGGGATTGTTTAGTTTTAGAGGGTGATGTTCTCTTGATTTTTGTGGCATGCAAACTGAGCATTGATAGGGACTGGCGATGTTCCTCTGCCATCGATGGTGACACAATTTATGTTCTATGAGCAACACGGCGCTCTTGTCACATGTTCTAAAAAAACAAACTCCTCTAATTGGCTCCGCACTGTCATGGAGGAAGGGTCATGTAAATAAATTTCATTATTTTTATAAACGGTCAACATCCATGTGCACCACCACAGGTTTAAGTGTCCTTTGGTCAAATCTGCTACCTCACTACCTAGCCAAGGGGTGGGAATTTATACAGAGCACTAAAGCTTCACAGTGGAACTACAATTCCCAGCAGGGCCTGCATTGAGGAGCATGGTGGCAGTTAGACAGCAAGATTTTAATTACAATCTCGGCACTATTTGTGTGCGTTTTTGATTATTTTTTATATTGTAATTTGATTTCACAGTTTACAGATGTCATTTTGTGAGCGCAAAGAGACAGTTTATTGAATAAAAAATATTAGTACTCAGAAGAAAATATAATGTATAATTATAATTATTATTATTATTTTATACTATAACAAGAAAACTACGGTATATAGATACTGGAAAAGAATTTACACAATTAAGGGATCATTTAAGCTTACATGTACAGTATTTGTAGTGCGTGGTTTTATAAAATATACATTATTATTATGGGTGTTATGTTACGTTTAAATTGAAATTTTCATTGCCAAAAACAACCTACTCAAAAGGGCAATAGCTTTTCATTAGTAATGCAGAAAATTAAGGAGCAGATCTGAATAGCCTGCTGGAGCTGGAATCACCACTAAGATTGTTTTATTATGCGCTATTATTATATGCCCTTGCTTAATTTTTAAATGCACATTATGTTTTAGGCTTTCTTTAGCATACAGTAGAATAGTAAATTTTGTATATACATATTTAACAGACCACAGAAAACAAGATTTGAAGAGGTGAACCGACTGTTTACTGTATGTTTATGACATCTAGTACAATGCTTCACAATGAAATATGTTATGGGAACAGGGGCGTATTAAGAGTGGAGGGGGCCCGTGTTCATTCCCTGTCCAGGGCCCCCTCCTCTCTCCCCAGTGGCCGGCAGCAGACTGACACGTGTGACCGGCGACTAGACTGTGCCCAGAGTCTACTGCGCAAGCCGCACCATTTCCCTGGCGATTCCCTCACTGCATATGGGCAAAACTCCGGAAAAATGGCTGCAGCAGCCATTTTCCAGCGTTTTGAGCAGGGCTGAGACACCCGACGTGGGACCTCGAAGAGATACATATTAGTTAATATGGGTACAGAGATTGCGGTGTGGGACCTCCTGGACCCAGGGACCCGTGTGCACCGCACACCCTGCACCCATTATAGATATGCCCCTGTATGGGAACCTGGTATGGCTGTGTTAACATGGGACAGGATTTGTGCCTTCAAGGCAGAGGTGCTTTAAGAGAGGAGGGGGCCCATGTGCAGACTCCGATAGGGCCCCCTCCTCTTCAGCAGTGCAGTAGACTCTGGCATTGTGCCAGAGTCTACTGCGCATGCGCAGGTCTGGATGCAGGAGCCCTTGTGCACCACATACCCTGCGCCCATTATAAATATGCCGCTGCTTCAAGGTGTCATGTATAATGCAGGAAATATTAAACCTTCTCAAAAGAGTTTAAGATTTTGGGGCATTTTCACACCCTTTTCACATTATTTTAATATTACATAAAATTATAAAAGGGTAATTGGAGAAGTTTTCTCCCTCCAATTCACATATTATTAGTAAGCAGATCACATTTCCCATACTTGTAATGGGAAATGTGATCTGCTCATATTAACTAAAAGTATATTGTGAAAAAATATGAGGGAAGACCTGTGATAATAACGCCACCTTCACATGGTGTTATTAGGACTTTCCCCAGGTTCCCCGACTCCTGCTCTGCCCTGACAGGCAGAGCAAAGCCGGGAGCCGGCCCCTGTGATCACCTGTGTGGTCTAAACAGACCACAAGCTAATCACTTTAAAAAAAAAAATTTATGAAAAAATAAAAACTGCATCCAGGGACCAGTGATCGGTGCTCCGGTGAGGTCCCCTGGGGATCTGGTCAGTTGGTCTCCGGGCTCCTGCACTGTGACCTTGGTCAGGTGCAGGAGCCATCTGAAGATAGTGTAAACTAATGGGGACAAATTCCGAAAAGCTTTGCTTTTCAGAGTTTGATACATAGGGCTCAGATCGTAGTCCCCATTGATAAGAATGGGGACTGCAATCTGAAGTGCTAATTAGCACTTTGCAGGAGATTTCTGTGAAATATCCTGCACTGTGCTATTAATTAGTACATAGGAACAATACATAGCATTATGCAGAAACTGCAGTTTCTACATCATTCTATGGAAAAAAAAGGCCCCTTAGAACTTTATTTTTGTCTTTTGTTCGATCAGTCATACAGCTACTATTATTAAGGCAGAGCTTGGACATTTTTCACCTCCTTTTAATAAATTTTCTAAAGTCTTTCTGGAAGCACTTCTCATACATTGGGGCCATTTTGCACAGTGTACAGAATCTTGCGTGATTTTGCTTTGCACACGCTAAGAAATGATACGCATGCATATGTGTGATTGCAGACCTGTCCGCATCTGACACTTATGGCCCCCTATGACTGGAGAGTCAGGATGGGGGAGAGAAATATGCAGCAGATGCGCAGGCAGCATCTCAACATACAGAATAGATGGCTCTGCATATAGGCATAAATATGCCCTTTTTTCCAACAAGCAGCCCCATTATTCTTTATATGGCAACGGTTGAGCCGATGTAATGATCGTGTTTATAACAAAACTTTGAAGATAATAGTGTCAGTAGGTGGCACGATTGATCTCTATTAGCATAATTCCAACACTTATGGATTTGAGACCAACAAAACAGCCAAAAATTACAAAACTTCTCAAACCACTCATCACCAATCAGTGTTTTAAAAATAACCCCCTGGTCCAGGTAATTTTGTGATGGTTGGTTGCACAGTTTAACTATGAAGAGTGTAAAGCTGGCCATACACCAGACCAACTTTCCTCCAGCCTTCCAACTAGTTGGTTGGTTGGAATGAAAATCCGGTAAAGAATGGGAGCAAATGACAATCAGCAGGGGTGTATCTATAATGGGTGCAGGGTGTGCGGGGAACACGGGCCCCTGGATCCAGGGGGGCCCCCGCACCGCACACCCTGCACCCATAGAATTACTTACCACTCCGGATTCCCATGTCGGCGCGGGGGTACGGCGCTGTAAAAACTACTGGCAAATGGCCGCCGCAGCCATTTTCCCGGTGACTAGCGCATCCTTCATAGACTCTGGGCGCACTCTAGTGCCCAGAGTTTATAACTCCGGGGCTGGGCGCGCACAGCTCAGTGCGCTGCCGGCTGCCGGACAGAGAGGAGGGGGCCCGTGTCTGCGACTGTACACAGGCCCCCTCCTCTCTAGAAACGCCCCTGACAATCACCCATTTGCTCCCAAACACCAGAATCTGTTAAATCTGTTTGATTTAAACAACTTGTCTGAACAACAGCTTTCGTCCGTTTTCTGGTGTTTGGGAGCTAATATCTGACTGTCTTTTGCTCCCATGCATTACAGGATTTTCATTCCAACCAACTAACTACAGTAATTGGATGGATGGAGGAAAGTTGGTCTGATGTATGGCCTGCTTTAGTGTACAGGTGAGAGAAGGCTGGTATATGGCCTGCTTTAGTGTACAGGTGAGAGAAGTCTGGTGTATGGCCAGCTTTAGTGTACAGGTGAGAGAAGTCTGGTGTATGGCCAGCTTTAGTGTACAGGTGAGAGAAGTCTGGTGTATGGCCAGCTTTAGTGTACAGGTGAAAGAAGTCTGGTGTATGGCCTGCTTTAGTGTACAGGTGAGAAAAGTCTGGTGTATGGCCAGCTTTAGTGTACAAGTGAGAGAAGTCTGATGTATGGCCAGCTTTAGTGTACAGGTGAGAGAAGTCTGGTGTATGGCCAGCTTTAGTGTACAGGTGAGAGAAGTCTGGTGTATGGCCAGCTTTACTGTACAGGTGAGAGACGTCTGGTGTATGGCCAGCTTTAGTGTACAGGTGAGAGAAGCCTGGTGTATGGCCAGCTTTAGTGTACAGGTGAGAGAAGTCTGGTGTATGGCCAGCTTTAGTGTACAGGTGAGAGAAGTCTGGTGTATGGCCAGCTTTAGTGTACAGGTGAGAGACGTCTGGTGTATGGCCAGCTTTAGTTTGGGAGCTAATATCTGACTGTCATTTGCTCCCATGCATTACAGGATTTTCATTCCAACCAACTAACTACAGTAATTGGATGGATGGAGGAAAGTTGGTCTGATGTATGGCCTGCTTTAGTGTACAGGTGAGAGAAGTCTGGTGTATGGCCTGCTTAACTGTACAGGTGAGAGACGTCTGGTGTATGGCCAGCTTTAGTGTACAGGTGAGAGAAGCCTGGTGTATGGCCAGCTTTAGTGTACAGGTGAGAGAAGCCTGGTGTATGGCCAGCTTTAGTGTACAGGTGAGAGAAGTCTGATGTATGGCCTGCTTTACTGTACAGGTGAGAGACGTCTGGTGTATGGCCAGCTTTAGTGTACAGGTGAGAGAAGCCTGGTGTATGGCCAGCTTTAGTGTACAGGTGAGAGAAGCCTGGTGTATGGCCAGCTTTAGTGTACAGGTGAGAGAAGTCTGGTGTATGGCCAGGCTTTAGTGTACAGTTGAGAGAAGTCTGGTGTATGGCCTGCTTTAGTGTACAGGTGAGAGACGTCTAGTGTATGGCCAGCTTTAGTTTGGGAGCTAATATCTGACTGTCATTTGCTCCCATGCATTACAGGATTTTCATTCCAACCAACTAACTACAGTAATTGGATGGATGGAGGAAAGTTGGTCTGTTATATGGCCAGCTCTAGTGTACAGGTGAGAGAAGTCTGGTGTATGGCCTGCTTTAGTGTACAGGTGAGAGAAGTCTGGTGTGTGGCCAGCTTTAGTGTACAGGTGAGAGAAGCCTGGTGTATGGCCAGCTTTAGTGTACAGGTGAGAGAAGTCTGATGTATGGCCTGCTTTACTGTACAGGTGAGAGACGTCTGGTGTATGGCCAGCTTTAGTGTACAGGTGAGAGAAGCCTGGTGTATGGCCAGCTTTAGTGTACAGGTGAGAGAAGCCTGGTGTATGGCCAGCTTTAGTGTACAGGTGAGAGAAGTCTGGTGTATGGCCAGCTTTAGTGTACAGTTGAGAGAAGTCTGGTGTATGGCCTGCTTTAGTGTACAGGTGAGAGACGTCTGGTGTATGGCCAGCTTTAGTTTGGGAGCTAATATCTGACTGTCATTTGCTCCCATGCATTACAGGATTTTCATTCCAACCAACTAACTACAGTAATTGGATGGATGGAGGAAAGTTGGTCTGTTATATGGCCAGCTCTAGTGTACAGGTGAGAGAAGTCTGGTGTGTGGCCTGCTTTAGTGTACAGGTGAGAGAAGTCTGGTGTGTGGCCTGCTTTAGTGTACAGGTGAGAGAAGTATGGTGTGTGGCCAGCTTTAGTGTACAGGTGAGAGAAGTCTGATGTATGGCCTGCTTTAGTGTACAGGTGAGAGAAGTCTGGTGTATGGCCTGCTTTAGTGTACAGGTGAGAGAAGTCTGGTGTATGGCCAGCTTTAGTGTACAGGTGAGAGAAGTATGGTGTATGGCCAGCTTTAGTGTACAGGTGAGAGAAGTCTGGTGTATGGCCAGCTCTAGTGTACAGGTGGGAGAAGTCTGGTGTATGGCCTGCTTTAGTGTACAGGTGAGAGAAGTCTGATGTATGGCCTGCTTTAGTGTACAGGTGAGAGAAGTCTGGTGTATGGCCTGCTTTAGTGTACAGGTGAGAGAAGTCTGGTGTATGGCCTGCTTTAGTGTACAGGTGAGAGAAGTCTGGTGTATGGCCTGCTTTAGTTTACAGGTGAGAGAAGTCTGATGTATGGCCAGCTTTAGTGTACAGGTGAGAGAAGTCTGGTGTATGGCCTGTTTTAGTGTACAGGTGAGAGAAGTCTGGTGTATGGCCTGCTTTAGTGTACAGGTGAGAGAAGTCAGGTGAATGGCCAGATTTAGTGTACAGGTGAGAGAAGTCTGATGTATGGCCTGCTTTAGTGTACAGGTGAGAGAAGTCTGATGTATGGCCTACTTTAGTGTACAGGTGAGAGAAGTCTGGTGTATGGCCTGCTTTAGTGTACAGGTGAGAGAAGTCTGGTGAATGGCCAGATTTAGTGTACAGGTGAGAGAAGTCTGATGTATGGCCTGCTTTAGTGTACAGGTGAGAGAAGTCTGGTGTATGGCCAGCTTTAGTGTACAGGTGAGAGAAGTCTGGTGTATGGCCAGCTTTAGTGTACAGGTGAGAGAAGTCTGGTGTATGGCCTGCTTTAGTGTACAGGTGAGAGGAGTCTGGTGAATGGCCAGATTTAGTGTACAGGTGAGAGAAGTCTGGTGTATGGCCAGCTTTAGTGTACAGGTGAGAGAAGTCTGGTGAATGGCCAGATTTAGTGTACAGGTGAGAGAAGTCTGGTGTATGGCCTGCTTTAGTGTACAGGTGAGAGAAGTCTGGTGTGTGGCCAGCTTTAGTGTACAGGTGAGAGAAGTCTGGTGTGTGGCCTGCTTTAGTGTACAGGTGAGAGAAGTCTGGTGTGTGGCCTGCTTTAGTGTACAGGTGAGAGAAGTATGGTGTGTGGCCAGCTTTAGTGTACAGGTGAGAGAAGTATGGTGTGTGGCCATCTTTAGTGTACAGGTGAGAGAAGTCTGGTGTATGGCCAGCTCTAGTGTACAGGTGGGAGAAGTCTGGTGTATGGCCTGCTTTAGTGTACAGGTGAGAGAAGTCTGATGTATGGCCTGCTTTAGTGTACAGGTGAGAGAAGTCTGGTGTATGGCCTGCTTTAGTGTACAGGTGAGAGAAGTCTGGTGTATGGCCTGCTTTAGTGTACAGGTGAGAGAAGTCTGGTGTATGGCCTGCTTTAGTGTACAGGTGAGAGAAGTCTGATGTATGGCCAGCTTTAGTGTACAGGTGAGAGAAGTCTGGTGTATGGCCTGCTTTAGTGTACAGGTGAGAGAAGTATGGTGTGTGGCCAGCTTTAGTGTACAGGTGAGAGAAGTCTGATGTGTTTCCTGCTTTAGTGTACAGGTGAGAGAAGTCTGGTGTATGGCCTGCTTTAGTGTACAGGTGAGAGAAGTCTGGTGTATGGCCTGCTTTAGTGTACAGGTGAGAGAAGTCTGATGTGTGGCCTGCTTTAGTGTACAGGTGAGAGAAGTCTGGTGTGTGGCCTGCTTTAGTGTACAGGTGAGAGAAGTCTGGTGTGTGGCCAGCTTTAGTGTACAGGTGAGAGAAGTATGGTGTGTGGCCAGCTTTAGTGTACAGGTGAGAGAAGTCTGGTGAGTGGCCAGATTTAGTGTACAGGTGAGAGAAGTCTGGTGTGTGGCCTGCTTTAGTGTACAGGTGAGAGAAGTCTGGTGAATGGCCAGATTTAGTGTACAGGTGAGAGAAGTCTGGTGTATGGCCTGCTTTAGTGTACAGGTGAGAGAAGTCTGATGTATGGCCTGCTTTAGTGTACAGGTGAGAGAAGTCTGGTGTATGGCCAGCTTTAGTGTACAGGTGAGAGAAGTCTGGTGTATGGCCTGCTTTAGTGTACAGGTGAGAGAAGTCTGGTGTATGGCCAGCTTTAGTGTACAGGTGAGAGAAGTCTGGTGAATGGCCAGATTTAGTGTACAGGTGAGAGAAGTCTGATGTATGGTCAGCTTTAGGGAACAGGTGAGAGAAGTCTGGTGAATGGCCAGATTTAGTGTACAGGTGAGAGAAGTCTGATGTATGGCCTGCTTTAGTGTACAGGTGAGAGAAGTCTGGTGTATGGCCAGCTTTAGTGTACAGGTGAGAGAAGTCTGGTGTATGGCCAGCTTTAGTGTACAGGTGAGAGAAGTCTGGTGTATAGCCTGCTTTAGTGTACAGGTGAGAGAAGTCTGGTGAATGGCCAGATTTAGTGTACAGGTGAGAGAAGTCTGGTGTATGGCCAGCTTTAGTGTACAGGTGAGAGAAGTATGGTGAATGGCTAGATTTAGTGTACAGGTGAGAGAAGTCTGGTGAATGGCTAGATTTAGTGTACAGGTGAGAGAAGTCTGGTGTATGGCCTGCTTTAGTGTACAGGTGAGAGAAGTCTGGTGTATGGCCAGCTTTAGTGTACAGGTGAGAGAAGTCTGGTGTATGGCCAGCTTTAGTGTACAGGTGAGAGAAGTATGGTGAATGGCCAGCTTTAGTGTACAGGTGAGAGAAGTCTGGTGAATGGCCAGATTTAGTGTACAGGTGAGAGAAGTCTGGTTACAGTAATGCCATCACCTTTACCTCATATGCAAATGACTCTCAGAGCCAGCTCTATTTGCATGGGGGGTTGGGTGATTATAAACTAAATATAATCATTCCATATATGTATATATTTGATCCCCTAATGCCTTACATGAAGCTTTTCGGCTCCTCCCTCTCTGCCTTTCCTTGATCACTTTAATGTGACGTCTCAGATCTTGTTTCTCTCTGTATTACTGAAATTGTGTCATTTTAAATGCTGGAGGGTCTTTGGGGTCTATTCGCAGATACACGATGTGGAATTGATAATGTGTTTGCGTACCATTCAGTATGTAAATCTGCATGAGCGAGTGAAAGGCGTTAATTCCGTAACCCCTCCCAAACAGAACATGACCAGTCTTTTGTACTGAATTTCTGAAATGTCAGATTTCCATAAAGATGATACACGGGAGCCGTAGAACATGCATTCAATTACTGTGTAGCCGTAGCAGCAAAAGCAGCCTCCACCCGCCAGCTCTTTTCAGTGTGCCAGCTGCTTAACCCCTTCACTGTCCACAAGGGTAATGTTGAGTCAGAGTTAATAGAATGCAATGCCCTATTCCCCATACTTCCCACACTACTATTTTCCTATATTATTATTGTCAAATAACAGTACATCACTTTTGACTGACACAATGAGTCTATAGTTGTTAAATAGGAAATAAATGAAAGAAATATGTTACTACAATGCATTATAGGAATGTCAGAATAGTGATATTTACTCATAAAACCATTCTTATGTTTTTGACTGCATGCTACCATATTTCAGCGAAAATCTGTTCTTGAAAAATCTACAATTCGGAGCTGCAATTCACCTTCATTACAATGTATAATACATTTATAATGTATTTTAGATGTTTGCTGTCAAATATATATTGTCCTGTCTAGATATTTTAGAAATGGACGGTTCTCAGTGTTATTTACAATTGGTCCTCAGGGTTACTTACTATTGGCATGGTGAATGACAAAGCCCTAAATTAGCACCTCTCATTCTTATAACTTTTTATATAACACCCACCTATAGGATGGGAAAGATAGGTGTTTGCAAAAGACTAAAGGTGCATAACAATATCGTTTATAGTTCAATCTTTGAAAAAATCGTTCACTTTCTAAGTTAAAACGATGAACGATTATCGTTCATGCGCGTTCACTTCACGTTTGTAGTTTGTAGTTCAGTCAGACTGACCAACTCAATGATTTTCATTAAGGGAATATGCAAAAATCGTTTGTAGTTCAAAAAAATCGTTCATTACACTTTCAAAAATCTGACAGATAATCGTTCATAAAATCGTTCATAAAATCGTTCAGAAAATCGTTGGAAACACAATCGTTATGTGTGTATGCAGCTTTAGCAGGAAAAAAAGAAAATTAAATGTAAAATATGAACATTAATCCCTTTTATGCTGTTGCTTACGCAAGTGCCTCTGCTGCCTACTGTACATAGTATTCTTTGTAATAGACATCATTATGGTGGGTTGGGTACGCGATCCCGGAGCACACAATGCCGTTGTCGGCAATGTGTGTGCCAAGATGCTGACTACATTATGGCAGCTGTCCATCAGGACAAGTTTGAGAATGTAGCTGTGAATTAAATCAGCATCAATTACCTCAATTTGGGTTTAATTCCTCGTCAAGAAATTTCAGCTGGTTAATCAAATGATGATTAGAAGTAATTTGTTAGAAAACCTTTAGTTAGGCCAGGTACACATTAGACAATATATGGCACGCATCGTGCCCGCCTTCATGGTAAACATTCAAAAATACAATTCTACCACACAGCTGCAAACTGCATGAGAATATACATTATACTCACAGAACTACTCTGCAGGACATTACCTACACATGTCTATACATCAGGAACTGGAAGATGTATCATTAGGAGGCATGTGGTGATATTAGAGTACCAGATATACTGTATGTTTATTCATTCTCTTGCACAAATAAACCAGACTTTAGCAAAAATTTACTCTCAATATAGTAAACATCTCTGCTGGTGTTACTGTGTTTCATTGGGAACAAAGAAAATCACATTATAGAAAATGTTTTGCTCTGTTCTGATTTTTAAATGTGAGGTCCTAATCATTGCAGAAAGAATAAAAAATAAAACAACACAAAAAAATACTGAAAGAGCATCATGGTTGTAATACGCATTGCAGAACGGGTGAAGAGAGTACACAGATTACTCAACCCACGTCAGTGTGCTTTGGAAAATGAGACAGACAATTTAAGAAATATGGCAGTACATAGTGAGCAACACATACATTTCCTAAGTAAAAAAGAGCTGTTCTGCCAATCAAGAAAAAATTACGTAATATGCCGTAGTAATGTAATAAGTACTTAATACGCCATATCCAAGATCTTTATTTTTTTACAATTTAAATCTATTTTTGTATACTTAAACCTATTTGACTGAAAATAATCTTAGTTTACAATTGCTGTTCAATAGATTGAGGAACTGTATATGCTTTTATATTAAAAATAAATGTTCACTTCTGGACTGGTAAGAGAAATTGTTAAACTGCTGCCAAAGACCTGGAGTAAAACATAAAACAAAACATAAAAGATAAAAAATGCTCTTTTAAATTGAGTATTATTGATGGCACCTTTACAAACTCATCTGTGTTAAATGTGATAAACCTGTTTTACAAGTCGTTATAAATGTGTGTCCAGAAGGATTTACTGTAGCTTAGTAGTGCCCAGTGCCTTCCCTCCTGGCAGCATCTCAAGGTGGCATCCGTTTATCTATCCCAACTGCACCCGGAGGCCAAGCAGTGACCAGGGAGATAATTCTGTTGATTCTCTGCAACACTTCTAGCGCCTCACTCCTGGCTGGATTTGTTCAGGACAAGCCTCAATCGATTGG
This sequence comes from Taudactylus pleione, assembly GCA_031769625.1. Lineage (NCBI taxonomy): Eukaryota > Metazoa > Chordata > Amphibia > Anura > Myobatrachidae > Taudactylus > Taudactylus pleione. Next base: position 8,495,245 of record JAUIMM010000121.1, read on the forward strand.
AGAGAAACTGGTTAAATAACAATTCGAGACTTTCAAATTGAATTTAAAAGGACAGTATAAATCAGCGGCACGTCGCTGTGCTGCCAGTGTCTCTGCACTTCCCAGAAGCCATCAAATCTTCTCCCACTCTGCCCTTCAGACCCCCAAACACGGAGGGAGGGTGGCACATTCTATGTAATATTTTCCACCACTGATTTATTCTCTGATACATTCACAATGTTCTAGAAGTTTGTCTTCTTTGTTATTCAAATTGTTTTTTGTTTATTATTGATTTTTTTTGTGTGTGCTTTCTTGCTCTATTTTGCCCTTTTTCCCAGCATGCAGCCTGTGGAGAGGAAAACTCAATGTGGTTGGTGCTCAGCGGTACTTAGAAAGAAGAAAAAACTCGAAGTGTTGAGTAGGCTTAAGGGAGAAAACACAAAGGTTTCCAACTTTGTCAGGGCTAAAACTGCTCAGATCAATAAGCCTTTTACAGAAAAAATACATAATTATTAATTATTATTATTACTGTTATTATTATACACAGAGCTATATGATAGGGAATCAATACTGGCAGGACCTGGTAACCACCGATGGGACCTTACACACTAAAGCTGGGTACACATTAGACCACAGGTTCTCAAACTCGGTCCTCAGGACCCCAAACAGTGCATGTTTTCCAGGTCTCCTCGCGGCATTATAAGTTAAATAATTGGCTCCACCTGTGGATCTTTTAAAATGCGTCAGTGAGTAATAACTACACCTGTGCACCTGCTTGGTGACATGCAAAACGTGAACTGTGTGGGGTCCTGAGGACAGAGGGCCTGATTCAGACCCGCTCGCGAGCGCTATGTGCTCGCAAGCGGGTCGATGGTGGCCCAGTGCGCATGCACACGATGGAGCCTGCTACATCGTGCGCATGCGCAAGACCCGGATAGCGACGGGCAAACCGTCGCTCCGGGTCTCGTACCAAAGGGGGCGTGCTGTCGATGTTGAGTGACAGCACGCCCCCTTTGGTGGGCGGGCCGGGGGAGTGGCTGCCCAGACGGAGGCGTTCCCATGGGAACGCCTACCATCTGGGGCCAGCCCCACTGACATCACAAGTGATGTCAGTGGGAGTGCTTTCGGCTCTGTTAGAAAACACTCTTGGGCTTGCGGCAACGAGACCCTACAACAAGGGTCTCGTCGCATGTCCGATGGTCACGATGGTCTTGACCATCGCGACCATCATCATGGCTGCTCGCTATAGCTGTGGGTGGTCAGATTCCCGGTAAGATTCTCCCCATTCTTCCCACTTCTCTAGGAAGTGGCGGGATGCGGGAGAAATACCTTCTCTTCTGGGGATGTACGGGGCTGCCAGAAAAATCGTGAGCCTCCCGCAAGTTCTGGGAGAGTAGGCAACTACAGTATGGTCCCAACTCAAATCTAAATTGCAGTGAAAAAATAAACAGCCAATATTTATTCTGCGATGCATTCCGAGGCTTGGTTGCAGTGGGTAACGTCATCTTGCCGATGGCATTACCCATAGAAGCCTATGGGCTTCTATCGGGAGAGTGCCGGAAGTCCCTCCATCGCAAAGGGCCACTCTTACCAAGAGAGTGGTCCTTTGCGGTGATCGTCATGCATACCTATTTTGGAGCCACATCGCACCTTATTTGTTTATATTTAATTGCATCCGATCAATCTGATGATAATGGTACCAGATATAAAAGAGATTGTTAGTCTGTTCTGCAGTCACAAGTTGCTGCTCGCTTGTCTGACTGCGCCTGTTTACAAGAACACAATCTCCCTGTGTTTTCCGATACGAATCGTTGCATGCTAATCTAATTGCCTGACTAAAAATCACTTGTGGAGTATTAGCTGAATAGCAGGATCCTTCACATTTGCCTTCATACAGTAGATAGAGTATTCCTACGCAGACCTGTGCCTTATATTATGTAAAGACATCTTCCCCCATTACTCTATTATGCCTTTGACATTAAAATATGCATTGTAGCTAACACGGTTCTACACATTTTAGGCAGGTATGAAGATGAAAGCCGTGCTCCAGGCATCACTAGGCTATATAAACATACATGTTTTTGATCAGATTGCTGTGTTCATATACAAGCCGGGCTCTGTTACTGTACAACATGATAGCCAGGCTTCTCATACAGCTAGGAGATATTTTGTTTCCTTTTTCAAAATAAAAATGGTTTATAGCAGGCATATGTAACATACACTGATGCCCTATTTTACAGCTATAAAATACGCATTCGCCATGAAACATAATAAAGCTTCAAGTACCTCTCTTATACATCAGAAAAAAAATGCTCGATTCCACGTACAGGAAAAGACGCATACAAGAGCCTAATCTATGCCTGAGAAATAAAAAATTCACTCATTCGGGTCAGTGGTGGATTCACAAACGGTCACTAGTGCTGGCAACCATCATAATCTTCACGTGTAATCCCCCGTGTTTTGATTTTGGATCTGGATTCATCTTTGCGTTTTGTGTTTGGCTTTGGATCTGTATTTTTATAAAAAAAAATTAAGTAAACCAGCTAAAATGTTGTTATTTACATGCAATACAAAACCTTAGTTTGGTTTTAAAATCCGAGTTCCAAACTGCGGGAAAATCTGAACCGGGACTCGGTTTGATGCTGTACCCCAAAGTGTATCCAAACTCAGTTAGTCTCGGAACCCCTAACTTCAGTTGTAGTCAGTAGGAACCGTACCCACACATCTCTAGTTATGCCTCTGGGCCTGATTCAGAGCCGCTCGTAAGCGGCCGCTCGTTCGCTCCGAGCGATGTTTGCCCAACTGCGCATGCGTACGGATCGTTATACGCATGCGCGAACCAGTCAGTGCGGTCGAAATTCATGTGCTCGCAAAATAGCGAATGCCTGATAATTTGAGTGACAGAAAGAGGCGTATGTGAGTGGTAACAGGGGAAGGTGCTTGAAAACGGGGAGTGGAGATCCGAACGCAGGCATGCTTAAAGGTCAAAACGGGCGTTTTATGGGTGTGCATAATTAAAACAGCAGCGTCATTGAGCACGTCACTGGGTTATTTTATAGCCAGAACTGCTCGCAAAATTGTGGTAGTAAAAACCAACCACAAGAATAGCGAGCAGCCCTGGTCGATGTACTCGATTAATCTAATAATTAGCGGACATGACGTAGGATGCGAGTGGCCAGGGGGCGTAGTTTCCCAAAAAACTACCGCAAGTTTTGTTCGCTCGTTCAGACCTAGAGACATGAACAGACCGCAAAGAGCGAACGGTTCATTTGAATAGCCACCCCTTTTTTTTGAACGAACGACCGCAAATAGCGACCGGCTCTGAATCAGGTCCTCTGTCCCTAATCAGCCGCTAATTATATGGCTCTCCTCAGGACTGTAGAGAGCCTGACCGGGGCCTGGTACTGGCAAGGGGGCATGACCTAATGTAAGGACGCATGGCCACACCTCCTTTCAATAAGTTTTTTTTTTAATAAAAGAGTATTCGTGACACTGCGCACTCCAAAGGGGGGCGTCTTCATGCCCCTCAGTCAGGGGCAGATCCAGGAAGAGCGCAATCAGTGTAATCACTCTCCACCCTCCTATCAGGTGCAGGTAGCAGACTTCCTATACTCACTGCACCCTAGTACACAGCAGTGTGAGCTGGGTGCTTCTGCCACAAACAGGACTAAGAGGGGGAAGGAGCGGCGGACCAAGGCCCCCACTGGGCCCCTCTGGCAAGAGTGGGTAATTAGCACCATCTCATTCCCTCTCCTCTCAGTGCTCCTGGCTCTCCCAGGCATATATTATTGTAGATTGTAAACTCCTAGGAGCAGGGTCCTCCTCCCCGATGTCTCACAACCTTCTTCTCTAGCACTTCTATGACAGCCTTCACCCTCAGAGCTGTACTGTGTATGGAGAATTTTGTTGCTAATTGTTACTTGTGTTCTGTTTAGATTTTGGTTACTGTATTGTAATGTAATGTTCTGTGTACCCTTTACTGTATGTACGGCACTGCGGACCACTTGCGGCGCCCTATAAATAAAATGTAATAATAATAATAATAATATATGTGTCTGTGTCTCGCTCAGCATGAATTGCGCAACACATACTTACTGTACTGGACCTATGAAATTCTGACAGATAAAATGTGTGTCAGGCCTTCCTTCCAGGAGGGGGTAGCCATCTAGGCACACCAGGGGGATTTGAGACGGCGTAGCACAGTATAGGGGCGCATGATTGCGTCATCAAGGCCATGCCTCTCGCTATAATGCCGATATTAAAAGAGTTGTAAAGCGGGTGGCAGGTCTATGATGATGCAATTCATCACAGATGGTGTAATTTCCTCCTCCCCGGTCCGCCCAATAGTGATCGGTAAGTGGGCGGCTGGGGGTGACTTCGGGGGGTGGTGCAGGCGGGTAGTGGCCAGCACCAGACTTGTCCACTCTTCCAGGCGACTGGGAGCACCACCCGATTTTCGGGAGCCTTACGGCCGTTCCAGGAGACTAGGCAAATATGGGCTTAAATAATCAAGGGTACTGGGCCCTATTTATTAAACATCTTTTCTCTAAAATAATGTGAAAACAGATGTTTTCACTCCCTTTTCACATTAGTTTAGTTTCACCTAAATGTATGAAAGGGCAATTGGAGTAATTTCTGTAAAAAACTACTCTGAGCCCTGAAATTCGCACATTTTTAGTATGCAGATCACATTTCCCATATTTAGAATAGGAAATGCAATCTGCTTCAAATGTACTAAAGAGAATTGTGAAGAAATACTGGTGGGGAACCCTGTGATAATAACAATAAAAGAAGGGTACTCCCCCTTCCGTCTGACCTACTCTAACCAAGCCTTTCCCTTAGCCCAGGGACAGCAGAGCCCAGAGTAGGCTTCAGTGACCAGCCATGTGTGTCTGATAGACTGCAGCACTGATCACAGTGACAAACAAAACCCAATCTGCACCCACACTGGTGATCAGTGATCTAGTGAACGGCTCGGTGACCCAATCCTCTGATCGCTGTGACCCGGTCATCTGATCTGTAACCTGAGATGTTGTGCTGAGTTAATCTGAGTTTACTGTATCAGATTACCAGGGCACAGCGATCAAATGACCAGGTCACCTGGGAGCTCACAGGGTCAACCATCTTCTGTAGGAAGTAAGTGTAAGCTCCGCGGGGCGGAAGAGAGGGGAGCCGGCATCAGGCGCATGAGCAGAAAATACCCTGAAAAGTGTGTGGAAAGGATTCACAGGGACAGAGCTTTCTCGCAAGTTATCATTGTTATTTTGGCCCTGTGTACAGATAAGTTTTATTATGTATTAAAAAGTTACCCATTAATTTCTAAAGCATTTATTTTATGTATTTATGCATTGTATCTCAAATATATCTCTTCTTATAGATTTTATTGAATTTTATTCTAAAGACTTCATTTTAACATTAATTTATTAAGGATAAATAGCGCCCCTAGTGGCAGGAGTAAGTTCTCTCTTGACTTAAATAAAAAAAACAGATACAGCAGACGAAAAATCCGTAAACTAATTAGTATAATCTTATCAGGAGGGATCTCTCCTGTCAGCTCTCGGATATCAATCTTAGGTGAGGAAGGCAAGGAATAGGTTATCAGGGCAAAGTGCCCCCTCTGGTGGTAAAATGCATACAGTACCGTCTTTTTTATCTCCATTATAATATTAAATACAGATGGTCAGCAGCTCCAGAGAAATTTAGTGTGGGGATAGAATACAGTAGGATATTAAGCCTTTGCATTTATTAGAATTAATGAAGATAGAGATATTGAGATCTCATAGTTGTTCTATTGACTTCCTGTGAAATAGCTACCGCTCATTTCCCTTGCATCAGCTTGTAGATATCCAGAGGAGGTTAAAAGGGTTGCTTTCCAGCCCTTGTTGACCAAAGAGCTAATCTATATCTGTGGAGATGACTTATAGATTTGGTGCATGGGGGAGGGCTGTAATAGGGGAAGAATTATTGACTTCTATTGATCATTCACTGACCCCTTAATGCAGAATCATTATCATAAGGCACGGGGTGTTGGAATTCAAGAGGGGATTGAGTGATGGGTGTAAATCCACCCAGTGCTTGTGGTGTTAAAGTGCACTTAGTGTTTGTCTCTTGTAAAATGACATCATTAGAGCTGTGGCAAAGCAACCGTGATCCTCAAATGTTGCATTTACCTCCCAGCAATATTAGGACTTTAACCTCTGATAATCAGGAAATGTTCTTATTTAAGGTAAAATGCTGACCTTTCAGGTGACAGCTTTCCCCCTTGACCTTCTTGATGCAGTTTCATCCCCGTGTTCCACAGAACACACAAATCATACAATTCACATTATTCTATTCAGTACGACAGGGCCACAGAAAAGTAATTTTTAATTATTATTAATTGGAAGACGCCCAGACTCTCTGTTTGCCACAGGCACAATACCCAGAATTCAGGGTAGGCAGAAACAATATTTATAGCCTTCCCTGCTTCAGTGGGCCTCAGAAAGCTAGAGGTGGAATTTATTTGCATCAAATCAATACTCATAATCAAGACAACAATGTAAAAGCCGTCACAAAAGAAAGCTGTTTCATTGTTACTAACGAAGACTGTTCTTCTGGCCGAGGCTGTGTGATTTTCCTTTGTGTGTAATTGTGTTATGGGTTTGCCCAGAAGGTGGGAAGCAGATCGCATTTGGAAAAAAAGAAAAATCACCTGCGGTAACTGTACTGTATTAAATAGAAAGCCCTAAATGTAACTAAATAGCCTGAAAGTACAGTACTACAGTATGTTCCAGAAATAGTGAAATCCAGGGAAGTCAGCAGTGGTGGGGGCTCCTGTAGTGGTAGGTGGGGACAATAATAAACTAAATAATGTTAATAGCTTCCCTTTAACAGAGGTTAATTTATTCTTCTTAACTTAATTTATCTATAGTGCTGAAAACATTATTTTAGTATTAACTTTAAATAATAGCTGCTTTCTGCTGGGATACAGTATGCAGCTAGAGGTAAGAAATAATGCAGTACATGAAATGCGGCTACAGATTTTCTGGGAATACAGCTTAATCCCAATTTCATTTTCTGTATAGAGAATTCTATATGATGGAATAGATGCATGAAATGTGCTACATGTTACAGAAATATGGATCCACACCAACTGTGGAGGTTCTTAACCATAAGTGCGCTAGAGGTGTAGTGTGTAGTCATGGCACCCAGAGCAAGTACATGCTATAGCTACCCCCTCCCTCTGGGGGGCATGGCCAGAATGCGGGAGTAGGATCAAGTTGAAACAAAAAACATCAAGAGCGGTGTTGGATTGGGGCATGAAGGAGCCACTGGGGAAATGCAATGGCAGGGTCCCAAGAAACTGCGCCAAAGGGAAAGGAAAAAGGCAACCAAGTGAGGGTGTCTGGACAGCCCACGGTGGACATTCAAGCGGACAGGGCAGGTACGAGGAAGTCTTTGCTGATGAAAGCTGCTGAATCTTACCGCCATCAGTGTTATCTCTGGTGGTAAGACTTTGTACATATCACTTCTGATTGGTAGCCTGTGGGAAGCCATTGATTTTGCATGATAATTATAATTTCTTATTGCTGCTATTCACAGCAATTAGAAATGATCTACCATCGAGATGTATTAAAGAACACACGCAGGGAGAGGAGCCTGTCCCTGCAATGTGTAAAAGTGAAGGGATTGAATTAGCAATCACTTTACTTTCTTTTGCAAGTGGCCACCACTCTACTGGGCATGCTGACCGTGCACGTGTGAGTGGTGAGTGCTGGGGAGGGAACTGTCTCCTGGTACTTGCGATCTGTAGCTGTAGGCTATAATGGCTACAGGCTATCGGATGCACATGAGAAGATTGTGGGGCTTGGGTGTCTGTAGTGGCATTGCTGGACCCCTACCTAAGTTTTGTTATGGAGCTCAGTGATGCACAGACCCTGGCTGCAGGAGCGCAGCTACCATTGGTGCACGAGATGCAGTTGCTATGGGACATGGACCGCCTCCAGGGCTCAGCCCCTCTTGGACCATGCTCATCTCACTCACTGGCTGCAACATTAAATGGACTGCTGGACACGGAGAACAATCAGTAATATAGCGCGGGTGGGGCTACACACGGTGTCACTGTTATGGGCCGGCGCAGATGATCCCTCTTGATCCCTCCTGCAAACTGCATCTTAATCACAAGCAGACGCCTTCCTGTGACTGAGCAGTTTGCTGTTGGAATCACCAGCGCTCCTAGTGAAGTCAGCCTTGTGACCCCTTTTTTGTATAACAGATGACCAACTATGGGCTTCCAGGGTCAATGATGAACTTGAATGGAGCACAAAGAGACTTATAATGATTTTGAAGCAATTGCACCAAAATTGCAGGCAGAAAAAAAGTGTTCAGTAAAAAAAACAAAAAACAATAGATCAGCAGTGCATTGACAATCAGCCAATCACAAGCAATTCACTTCTGCTGGCGGCAACCGTCATCATCATCAATAACATTGTGTATCTGCACAAATTCTCCGGCACCCTGAAATGGAGACATGTATACGTTCTGTGTGCCAGTCTGCATCTATTTGCAATTCCGCAAATACATCTTTAATATACTCTGCCTAGGTTAGATTGCTCCTTTCCACCCCCTCACGTCTCTCCAGTCGTAAGAGGTTGTCAAAAAAGAGTTTTAAGTTGTTTGCTCTAAACACATACACAAACTGGTATCACTGTACATCACCCCAAAATGTTTTTATTTTGTTATTTTTAGTTGGCAGTTGATGACCATATAAATCTGTGCAGACTATATACTACTATAACTATATATGGCTGGTTTGAAGGTGAAAGACAACTACTGCAAGTCCCAAAAGCTGTAAAGACGTCTCATCACATATACCTGTATTTACTGCAGGCTGCGCCTCTATTCCTGCTTCAGACTGAAATAAAATGGATTTATCGTTGAGCAGACGTAATGCAGCTTACACTATAAAATAATTAAATACGTTTTCCCTATAATATATAATAAGCCACTTAGCGTTTGATGGCTTCGACTAGGCATCACAAAACCATCCCTTAAAGACCCCCCAGCCAACTTAACCTAAATAGCATAAAACTCGGATACTTGATTGATGGTATAAACTCACAGTTTTTTTTATTGCTATAACAATTAATGAGCTACAGCACCAACACTGTAACCAAATGGGGCAGATGTAAGCCTCCAGCAGAAACAGAGTTTTGGAGAACTCACCTCTACCTGATATAATACTACACATTTCTACCTCAAGTAAGGTGCCCTGGTCCTCTCCCTCACATACAGGGCTCTATTTATAGCATTAACATTATTATTACATTATTTTAGTATCACCTAAAGTGACTAAAGGGCAATTGCAGTACAATTCGTAAAATTCTACTCCAAGTCCTAATTATCACTTAAAGTTATTTCTAGTGTGCAAGTTACTAAAAATAAATTGTGAAAAAATACCGGGGAAAGCCCTTTGATAATAACACCACTTTGATAATAACACCACCTGGAAGTGGCGTTATCCAGGGTCTCCCTCGGTTACCAGGCTCCTGCTCCAGAGCCGGCCCCAGTGATCAGCTGTGTGGTCTATACAGACCACACGCTGATCACTGCTTAAAAAAAGAATAGTAGAAAAAAAATTACCAGGGACCGGAGATCGGTGCTCCGGTGTCCGGTGATGTCCTCCCTCCGGTCAGCTGGTCTCCCATCCAGCTGTCCCGGGTCCCAGTGCAGGATCGGAGATCAGTTGACTGGCGTTACGGAGGACATCACCGGAGTCCTGATCACCGAAGGCAAGTGTAATTAATGAAGGGGGGGTCGCCGGTGGAGAAGGGGGGGGGTCGATCATGGAGGTGGGGTTTAACAGTGGGGGCGGGGCTTAATGGAGGCCGGTCAGTGCATGCACGGGAACTTGCCACTGTATTTTTGCAAAAATACCGTGATAAGTGTGCGGAGGGGATTCGCAGGGACAGAGCTTTATCGCAAGCTCTGTCCCTGCAAGGGATTTTTAGTAAATACCTGTGATATTGGCTGAATTCGCAATGCGAATTCAGTCGGTAATATCACACTACAATCTGCATTCAATATGCGGATTGTAGTAAATAGAGCCAACAGTGACAACTCACTCACCCCACTAAATAGAAGTCCTCTACAACAACCTCATGCACCACCTGTTGCCACTCATAATAATACTTTCCTGCAACAGCTCGGTTCTAAGGAATCGCAGCTCACCAAACATGCTACAGTACCTTAACCCCCCCAATCACACAAAGGAAAACAGCTGTGCTAAGAAAAGGCCAATTCCAGCTTCACTATGGTGCACACGTCCAACCAGTACAGATGGGCATTCCTGAAAAAATGATCAGAGAATGATGAATCGCGTTTGCCCCCCACATTTCCCCACATATTTAGCCACAGTGGTGCTCACCTTGCGCCTCACCCTATCAATTACCACATCTCTGTCAGGATATCTCCAGATCCGCTACAGTATGATATCTGAACAAATCAGCTGCACCTTAACCCACCAATGCTGGACCTCTGCAATCTTGGCTTTGATGCACAGGCAGGGGCGCCGAGAGGGGTGGGAGGAGCGGGTACAAATTACCCGGGCCCGTGCTTCCTGAGGGGCCCGGTGGGGGCCCGGGTCCGCCGCCTGCCCCCCCCTCACAGCAGCCCAGCACACAGCTGTGCTGAGCTGCAGTGGGAGACTGCTCGTGGCTGCTGAGCAGCAGCCATAGCAGTCTCCTATGCCTGTGGGGGGGAGCGATCACATTGATCATGACCCCCCTGGCTTTGCGCTGGGCTGAGGGGGCTCAGAGCGCCCCCCTCGCCAGCGCGCAGTGCCGCTTTGTGGCACTGAAAATCTTTTTTTTTTCTTTTTTCGAAGGGGGCATGGCCACACCTTCCGCGATTAGGCCACGCCCCCTGTTACCACTTATGCCTTGCCAAAGAATAGGACCTCAGGGTCGATGGAGAAAAAACCTTCCTCAACAGTCCCATTATGCTGGCCCAATAATCTCTCAGATATTAAAAGGACATGATAAACCAAGGAGGCAAGCACCATGTGCACGACAGTTATTTACAGTGCATCTGGAATGTATTCACAGTGCTTCACTTTTTCCACATTTTGCTGTTACAGCCTTATTCCAAAATGAAATAAATTCATTTTTGTCCTCAAAATTCTACACACAACACCCCATAATGACAACGTGTAAAAAGTTTTTGAGATTTTTGCAAATTTAATAAAAAAAACAAAAAACTAAGAAATCACATGTACATAAGTATTCACAGCCTTTGCTCAATACTTTGTTGATGCACCTTTGGCAGCAATTACAGCCTCAAGTCTTTTTGAATAAGATGCCACAAGCTTGGCACACCTATCTTTGGGCAGTTTCGCCCATTCCTCTTTGCAGCACCTCTCAAGCTCCATCAGGTTGGATGGGAAGCGTCGGTGCATAGCCATTTTCAGATCTCTCCAGAGATGTTCAATGGGATTCAAGTCTGGGCTCTGGCTGGGCCACTCAAGGATATTCACACAGTTGTCCTGATGCCACTCCTTTGATATCTTGGCTGTGTGCTTAGGTTCGTTTACCTGCTGAAAGATGAATCGTCGCCCCAGTCTGAGGTCAAGAGCGCTCTGGAGCAGGTTTTCATCCATTGCTGCATTCATCTTTCCCTCTATCCTGCTTAGTCTCCCAGTTCCTGCCGCTGAAAAACATCCCCACAGCATGATTCTGCCACCACCATGCTTCACTGTAGGGATGGTATTGACCTGGTGATGAGTGGTGCCTGGTTTCCTCCAAACATAACACCTGGCATTCACACCAAAGAGTTCAATCCTGTACCCCTTTTACACCAACCGAATAACCCGGGTTATTGCCGGGTCAATCCGGGTCGATGCTCTGTGTGAACGGCTTCCAGAAAAATTTCCCGGGTTGATTTACCCGGGAATCTTACTCGGGTTGAGAGCAGGGTTGAACAAGGGTTGTTCCCGTGTCATCCGGCAGTGTGATGGGTGCTACCCGGATTATTTTACCCGGCTACATTCTGCTATTAGCTGATTGGAGCTTCTGGGGCGCTGGCAGATGATGTCATTTGTCAGGGCCCTGCAGAGAGATGCACACGCAGCCATTACTTGCCTGCCTAACCTCCTGCACACAGCCTGCACCACAGCCTGACACCTCCCACCAAACGCAGGCTGATACACAGGCTGCCACAGTCAGAACTGCAGCCTGCACCACAGCCTGACCAGCAGCTCCAAACGCAGGCTGATACACAGCCATAACAGCAGCCTGAGCCACACCCTGTTACTACAGCAGCATGTGTGCTGCATCGAACTGGACCGATGCCGATATCCGAGAGCTACTGCTCATCAGGGCGGAGGAAGAAATTAAATGCCAGATGACCGGCACAGTTAAAGATGCAGTAGTGTACCACAATATAGCCCAGATGCTGGAGTCCCGAGGGATAAAATGCACGCAGCAGCAAGTGGTCAATAAATTGAAGGCCTTGCGTAAGCAGTTCACTAAAGTGCACGATCATAACCGCAACAAAAGTGGTGCAGGCCGCAAGGAATGGGTGCATTACCAATTGTGCTACAGCGCTTTTGGAAATACAGCGCTTTCAAACCCCATAGCACTGTCCTCCTCAATTGCGCCATCCTGCTCCAGCCAGCAGGAGGATAGTCAAGATGTACCGGCTACACAGGTTACCCTGCCGTCCTCGCAAAGCAGACCAACATCACAGCTCCTACTGACCGATGAACCTGGAGAAGGTAGTGGGATGGATTCATCTGTGAATGCTGACAGGATGGATTCATCTGTGAATGCTGACAGTATCGCTTCCACCATAGACGAGGTAATTGAGACAAGCTCAGAGACTGCGCCCCCTAAAAAGTCCCCTCCGCTACGCGCTAATAGTAAGTATTTTAAACAATAATAAAAACAACCACATTACACACACACAGACTACATTCACTTAAATCCAAATGGTAACTGTTGCAGAGTGCTGCTAGCGTGCAGGTAGATAGAAGGCCACAAGCACATGTACGCAAACACCACTATCTTTATGTCGGCTCAGTGCATATTATTATTTTTTTTTTGTTTCTCCCCTTTGCAGTCTACAATGTGCCACCCAGAAAGAAGAAGCTCAACAGGTCAGAGCAAGCGGCTACAGCGATGACTTCTGTGATCGTGGAGCATTTCCGTAAATTGGATGCCGATATTCAGAGGCAGGAGGACGCTAGATTGGATCGGTTTCTAGAGCCCGAAAGGCAAATGCGGCAGTCATTTATGAGCCAATTAATGGATATGCAGTACAGACAGATGTTGTTTTTTGAGCGCACATTTGGTGGTGGCTATCCAAAGTCCAAACCACAGGGATTACCACAGGCCCCAGTGTACCCAGAACACAGATTTGGGCAGTGCAATATGGGGCCCAATTATTACAACCCTAGCACTAACCCTAACACAACACAAACAAACCAAGAGTCACCACAGTATACAGTGTACAGGCAATTACCGTAAACATGGCCATTTTAAATATTTTATCGTTGTACCAACCGGTACATGTTCTATTTTAGTTTAGTTTTTTTATATTGTGTGGCTAAAATTATCATGTTTATTGTGTGATGGCACTTTTCATTTTTTTATTACTTTTATAGTATATTGTTTGTATTGCCCGCAGGGATCTATAAGGCACTTTTATTTTATACTGGGCATACGATGTTTGACATATGTTTTATACTGTTTTTGTACTTTTTCTACAATCTGAGAATGTGTTAAAACTGTTCTATTAAAAAACACAATATAAGCACATGGTTAAAGTAAAAAAAAAAAACTTTAAATCCAAATACATGTTTGGAATATCAAATTTTGCCTTTTTATTTTAAATCAGTATGGGAAGGTTTGTGGAAATGGTGGCCCGGATGAGCTCGGCGCTGTCCTCATGCTCCTCCACGTAGCTTACTGCATCACTTGTAATGCCCCCCACCTCAGTGTCCTGCACATTCCACTCGGGAAGGAAGTGGTCTTTTTGAATTTCTCAAATGTTATGCAGTATGCAGTAGGCTGCTACTAAATGGGGCATGATTTTTAGGTCCACATCATTCCTCTTCATGAGACAGCGCCAACGTCCTTTTAAACGTCCAAAAGCATTTTCCACAGCCATCCGGGCAGAGCTAAGGCTGTGAGTGTAGGTGACCTTTTCCGGGGACAACTGTACATGTTGTGTATAACCCTTCATTAACCAATGCTTCAAAGGATATGCCGCATCGCCAATGATGTGGACCGGGACCTCCACGCCATCTACGGTCACCGATTTCTGTTAAACAAAAAATATGGTCACTATAATGAGAAGTGGCATAAGGTGTATTCATATGGTGGTCAAGTAGGTTTAAAAAATTTCATGTATTTTATAGCACAATATATATGTTGGCAAATACTTTGGAATATCATGCATTCCGCACCATTTCACACTTCATATTTTGCTAAAGCACATAAGAATAGTGGACATAAAGAGAAAAAGGACCATATATTCTTACCTCTCTAGGGAAAAGCCATCCACCCCGCTTTTCCTCTGCTATGTTGTACAAGTCAGAGTTGGCTAGTACTCTGGCGTCATGTGCCCGTCCAGGCCAGCCTATGAAAACATCTGTAAAACTAAAAAAAATAAAAAAAAATAAATGAGTATTCTACCAACAAGAAACATAAAATAAAAGTAGATATGAAAGAATAAGTATTGAGATGTTCGGTGGTCCACAACAGCTTGAAGAATAATGAAACGCCACCCTTTACGATTATAATAATCCACAGGGTTTTCATGGGGGGCGATGATGGGAATGTGGGTCCCGTCTATGGCACCAGCACACTGCGGATACCCACGCCTGAGGAAGCATTGGATGGTTTCATCTAGGCGCTGTCCTTCTGGCAAGGAGATAAAGCGCTGGTACTGGGTATGCACTAATGCCCGCGTCACCTGGTAAATGACCTTGCAGACTGTGCCAATCCCAACACCAAATAGACAGGAGAGTGTGCGGTACTCTCCGGGGGTAGCATACCACCAGAGTGCAATGGCTAATCTCCTGATTGGGGTGATGGAGTTTCGGTAGTTGGTGGTCTGCATCATCAGTGCTGGTGCCAGTAATTCCAATATATAATAAAAGGTGGCACACGACATCCGAAAGTGTTCCAGCCACTGCTCCACTTGGAAAGCTTCTACAGTCAGCATGAAAGCTTCTCCATGGTGGCGGTCTCTGGCCGACATTCTTCGATTTCTCATCGTGGTCAATCTCATCATGGTGGTGATGTTGGCTGAAATCAGTGCTCTCCTCCTACGCAAATATTTGCGTCGAAATCTGGCCCTCTCAGCCAAGAATTGTGCTCTCCACCTCAAACCCTACACAAGGCGCCACATCATAAAAAGCTGCATCCAATTCTCTGTTGCTGAAATCAACAGAAAGCTGAAAACAGTGAGGACATCGGGAATACCCACATGTGCTCCGTCTGCCATCATTGCTGCACTGCTGTAAGCAGTCCCCACCCCTCTCTTTTGTTGCCTTTTGTGACCTCATCTTTGTCAGCCCTTAAAAAAGTAAATTTTTAATGACATCTATAGGGAAAAGCAGGGATTACTCGGGTTCAGTGTGAACGGGGCAAACCCGGGAATAACCATAGTCGAGTTGCAGTGTAAACGGGGTCTGAAGCCGAGTTCGACCCGGGATTGACCAGTGTTCAAATTCCAGGGTCGGACCCGGGATTTTAGTGTTTCTCATGGTCTGAGAGTCCTTCAGGTGCATTTTGGCAAACTCCAGGCGGGTTGCTTTGTGATTTTACTAAGGAGTGGCTTCAGT
This sequence comes from Taudactylus pleione, assembly GCA_031769625.1. NCBI lineage: Eukaryota > Metazoa > Chordata > Amphibia > Anura > Myobatrachidae > Taudactylus > Taudactylus pleione. The sequence goes on from JAUIMM010000121.1 coordinate 8,511,050, forward strand.
CTGGCCACTCTACCATACAGGCCTGATTGGTGGATTGCTGCAGAGATGGTTGTTCTTCTGGAAGGTTCTCCTCTCTCCACAGAGGAATGCTGTAGCTCTGACAGAGTGACCATCGGGTTCTTGGTCACCTCCCTGACTAGGGCCCTTCTCCCCCGATCGCTCAGTTTAGACGGCGGCCAACTCTAGGAAGAGTCCTGGTGGTTCCGAACTTCATCCATTTACGGTTGATGGGGGCAACTGTGCTCATTGGAACCTTCAAGGCAGCAGATATTTTTCTGTACCCTTCCACTGATTTGTGCCTCGAGACAATCCTGTCTCGGAGGTCTACAGACAATTCCTTGGACTTCATGCTTGGTTTGTGCTCTGACATGCACTGTCAAGTGTTGGACCTTATATAGACAGGTCTATGCCTTTCAAAATCATGTCCAATCAACTGGATTTACCACAGGTGGACTCCAATTAAGCTGTAGGAATATCTCAAGGATGATCAGTGGAAACAGGATGCACCTGCGGTCAATATTGAGCTTAATGGCAAAGGCTATGAATACTTATGTACATGTGATTTCTTCATTTTTTTCTTTAAATTAAATTTGCAAAAACCTAAAAAAAACTTTTTACATGTTGTCATTATGGGGTATTGTGTGTAGAATTTTGAGGACAAAAATTAATTTATTCCGTGTTGGAATAAGGCTGTAACATAACAAAATGTGGAAAAAGTGAAGTACTGTGAATACTTTTTGGATGCACTTGTATATAGCGCACACATATTCTGCAGCGCTTTACAGAGCTTACATTCTATATTCCATATCACATAAACACTAGGGATATTTTTTTTGTCATAATCCAAATCTCCTACCTGTTTGTTCTTGAATTGTGATTCATACTTGCCCAAGTTTAAACAAGGCAACGCATTCGTAATGTCAGCGCCCTGCGTGGCTTGAAATACAATATGGTCTTCTAGACAGCGTAGGATCAAGTGATGCCATAACAGCATGGAAGAGGACGCCCTCTGATCATTGATGGCCTGCACCACTCCCATACTAATACACCAGAAAACAATGTTCCAGTTGCAAAGCCGAGACAGCCACATTTAAACTGCCACTATAATCAGAAAAAGTTGAAAGAACATTCAAATTTGCAGTAAGTCCTGCAGCATGACACCCATGGGCCACGGCTCAGCAGACCACTGCACACCAAATCGGGACAAACCCGATGCATTACTGGAAAGCTGCATAAAAGGGAGGGGGTAGACAACTTACTGTAAATTTCTACTTGTATATGGAGACCCCATTGTTTGCCCACTACCGATATTTTGCAGAAAAACTGATCTAAGAGATTGATGCAACAATGTTATATAACAGGACAGGGACTGAACTTCATGTAAAACTACCTTGTTTTCCACCAAGTAGCAAATGATTTACTCTAAGAGATATTGCAGTGGAAAAAGGCAACATCTCGCCAAGGGCCAGTTCTACCATAAGGCAGTTTAGGCAGCCGCCTAAGGGTGCCAGACACTGGAGGGTGAGTCCACAAAAAAAAATCATGGTGTCTCTTTCAGTCCCGGCCGGTACTACTGATGACCAAGGCTGACACAGGAACTCCCCTAGCGCCTGACACTGCACTCTCACTTGTTAGTGCAGTAGAGTCAGCAGCAGTGGTGGCCTCTTCCCTCTCATTCAGTCATCTCCTTTCCTCTGGGTGCCAGCCTGTGTCTCATGGTGAGCGTGTGTGGGGGTTTGATGAGTGCTGGCAGAGTGGCAGTGTGTGTGTGTGTGTGTGGGGGGGGGAGGTTAATGAGTGCAGACAGCGTTTGTTGGTTTTATTAAGTACTGGCAGGGTGAGTGTGTGTATGGGTTTTAATGAGTGGTGGCAGGGTGAGTGTGAGGGGGAATGAGTGCTGACATATGGTGCAGTATGCTGGCAGTACGTGTGTGGGTTAATAAGTTCTGGCATGGTGAGTGTGTTAATGAGTGCTGAAAAGGTTAGTGTGTGAGGGGGTTACTGAGTTCAGGCAGTGTGTGTGTGGGGGTTAATGAGTGCTGATATGTATTGGAGCATGGATGTATATATATTGGGACCACAACTGCAAGGCATACAACGAATTTGGGGCACATGTGTGGCATACTGTATGTATTGGGGGAATTGTGTGGCATAATACATGGCTATGTGGCATACAATAAAATTGGTGCACAGCTGTGTGGCATATGTATTGTGGGCACAAATGTGTGGCATATTATGTATTGGAGCACTAATGTGTAGCATATTATTTATTGGGGGCACAACTGTGTGGCATAATATGTATTGGAGGCATTGATATGTATCATAATTATGAATTGGGGATACAGCTTTGTGGCATATAATGAATTTGTTGAACAGGCATGTGGCATATTGTGAATAGGGGGCAATGCTGTGAGGCACAGTATGATTTTGGGGATCTGCTGTGTGGCATATTAGTTGGGATATTTCTATATATTAAATATGAATTTGGGACACAGCTGTGTATGCATATTATGAATTGGAGAGGGCAGGGATGGTGGGTGAAATGTTGCCTAGGGCGCCCAGAAACCTTGCACCGGCCCTGATCCCGCCACTGTATCAATCTCCATCCCCAAATACAATAGATAGGTCATAGGTCTCCCTGTCTTATCATGTGCAGCTGGCCCACCTAGACTATGAAAGAAAAGTTAAACTGAGAACACTACCTCCCGGACTCTAAATCCTACCTCAATTATGCATCAAAAGTAAGTTGTTTAAGTAGTGGGCAACTCCTTTATGGCCTGTGCTGGCCTGAATACACCACTGCAAGAAACAACTGAATCGTTCATGTGCAAGACATAGCACAGTCTATGGGTAAGCACAGATCAACGTAGTATTGGGCATCCAAATGAATTTACATGAAACTATAGGCAGTGGGATAAAGCAGGAGAAAATTAAAGGAAAGGCCTATTCAATATCAACCTTCTCTAGCAAGGCCCCTTGTCTGAAACCCTTGACCAGCACCAAAGCTTCATTTAAAATACAATGTAACAGTACTGGTCATCAATGGTCTGTACTTTCCTGGCACTTTCTGTGGCAGCATGCTTAATGGTGAAATGCTCAAATCAAGATAAACGTGGACATAAAGGGTCTACCTACTGTTTGTGCCCCAGAATGGTGGAAACCGCAGAATCGCCTTTAGTAACCCTGCATCTCTCACCATTGACTTCAATGGTGGGAGCCTTTCTTTGGCTGAGAGAAGTGGGGGCTGACCTCTCTCAGCCAATGAATGCTCAGACATGGCCCTACAAAGGGAAGAGCCGCGTCTGAGCTCTTCATTCGGGAGGTAACAACCATCATGGTTGTTACCTGTTGCGTGGCTCGGGTTTTCACATTTTTTATTTTTCGAAGACCTAGGATGCCTACAGGGAGCATGCGGGGGAGGCTTGCTGGGATCTGCAGTTCTACTCGTAAAGACAATGTTTACACTTATCTTTTTTTACACTACACTTACACAATCAACCTGCCACCCACCGCCCATGGGTGGCGGGGATCAGCCTAGGCCTGAGGTGCCCTGGAGAGGGGGACCCATTTATTGAGGGGTCCCCAACTCCCCAGGAATCCCCAACCTGGGCTGACTAGCGGTCAGGTGTAATGTTTCGGATGGGGAACCCGGTGATAGAGTTTCCCAGGCTGTGACATTACTCCACCCCCCGCTAGAAAGGGAACAGTGCTGGTTGTTTGAATTTACAGTGGAACCCCTACGCATTTTTTCCCCTGTACTTCCAGAACCAGGACCGGATCTGAGCCTGGTGCTGGTTGTGCTGAGTACAGGGGAACCCTACGCAATTTGTTTCCCTGTACATACACAACCAGGACTGGCTATGAAAATTCCGGGGCTGGTTGTGCTTTGAGGGGGGGACATCACGTCTTTTTTTTTAAACATTAACTCTTTACAAGCTTTTTACAGTAAGATACATGCATGCATCTCACTGATGTATGCATTTATCTGTGTGAAATCGAACTGATCATGCTGAAAACGAATGCATGAAGTTCTTCCATTCATTTGGGGATTTGCAGTTTGAGTTTGAGTTCGTATTTCATTCGATTTATAAATTGAATGTTAGTAAATGAAGGGATCCTATTGTCCTCTATGTGAAAACATCAATGTTTTTCAGAAATTAAATTTAATTTCAAATTCCTTTTTCTGTTCGATTTGACATTCGATTTGGCCTTTAGTAAATTCCTTCAAAAAAAGTTGAACCGAAATCGAATGCAAAATCGTACAGAAAACAAAACCGAACCATTGTAAATATACCCCCTGGTCTCGCACCACTGCTGGAAACTCACTAGCAGATTTCCGATAGCAGCGGGAGTCCACCTGCTCCACAGCCTTGTCTGTAAGTGAAATTCATCCAAAAACTACATCACAAATACACGCCAACACACAATTTATAATAACATTATACACTAATTATACAAGGTGTTAGTTTTAACCTAAATGTTTCCTGGAGAATAGGAGATATTAAAAAAGTTATTCTCCCCTTCAGATATATCCTAAAGTAACGTAGTCAATGTCCTATTATACACAACCAAAAAACACATTGCTGGAATTGTGAAAATATTGTACAGTATAAATTTGTATGAAGTATTACTTTTATTACACTACTCCTACTTTCTAACACAATATTACTACTGAAGTACAGTAATAACGTTTTTCACTGATGTGACCCAATAAATGGGTTTTCTTTTATCTAATTAAATAATAATAAATATGAATAATTAGTGCTGCACAACTAAGCAACCTCTTTCCCTTTTGCAAATTAAATTCTTCCAAAAACTATTTCTCAGAGTTTTCCTAGAAGTGGGACCACCCCAACCACTTTGCTAACACTGAGACACATTGCAGGGAGTTTAACTTAACAGGTTTCCCGATGGACCTCGCCTCGATGGCTAGACGACAGTCCCACGTCCCTGGGACATTCAGGCTGACACTCAGGGCCTGATTCATTATGAATTGCTATTGCGGAATTCATCATTCCTCCTCTCCATAACTATCTATTCCGAAAAGCTGTAATTTTTTGCGATTACAGCTTTTTGGGAAATAGATAGTTTTCCCTCTCTACACTAACTTACCGCAGCTGGAATCTGTGCTGCGCATGCGCTGTTACATTCGTAAAATCATCGCATGCGCGGCACTACCTACAGCTACGTTCAATTTTGTGTGTGGCTCAACTTAGTGGAGTGTCTTGGGACATGGCTCTTTAGAGCTGTAGCAAGCAGGGGTCTGAATAAAATAAATAATTCATTGTTAGTTTTTCAGCGCCGCACGCCAGGGAGGGGGGTGCTGTAAGCCCCCCAGCCCGGTGCTAAGCAGGGGCGGCGTGATCAGTGTGATTGCTCCCCCCCACAGCCATAGGAGACTGCTCCGGCTGCTGCAGCAGCCGCGAGCAGTCTCACACAGCAGCCCAGCACGAGTTGTGTGCTGAGCTGCTGTGGGGGAGGGGGGGAGCAACGCCGGACCCGGGCCCCTCTAGCAAGCCCGGTCCCGGGTAAACTGTACCCGCCCCCACCTCTTGGCGCCCATGGTCTCAGCGACTCTGAGTGAGTCGCTGACAGCTCCGCCCCCGCAGTCCAGCACTGCAGATCATACTTCTGCGCTGACTCTCCTGAGTCAGTACACATCCACAAGCCCTGGCAGTAGCAGTGCGACTCCAAGTGATTATCTGAAAACCCCACCCCCTGCACTGCTTATCCGACCTGATCATACTTCTGCACTGACTCAGTGCACACACACCCTGACCCCGGTGGTAGCAGCTCCCACTGACAGAGAGGCTCGAGAGTTGGGTGTCTCGACACACCAAACTTTGAGTGACTCGAACTATTCGAACATCTGAATGATTCGAGTGATTGTGTTAAGACTCTCACTCAGTAGCCATCTCTAGAGACTGCCTCTTTTCAGCTGTTTCCTCCTATGAGGAGAGGCTACTGCAGGCAGGTTATGTATTAGTGTTACTTTCACTTTCCTTTCTGCTCCTCATTCTCTCTTAGCTCTTTCTTTACTGCTTACTCTCCTTTTTCCTCTTCTTTCTCTATGTCCTATTTATTGCCAGTACCCCAGGTCCCTGCTCATGTTATGGAGTGTGGCTGTGGTTTCATACCTGACACATATCAAAGTATAATTATATCACTCACATGGCTTTGTGTATTTAGTGCATATATGGGTACTGTATGTATATGTCTCTATGCAGTTCTATTTCTATGGGTTTATATTGTATGTTTATGTATCTGTAGTAGAGATAAGTGGGTCCGGTTCCCTGAGAACCGAACCCACCCGAACTTCCATTTCCGAGGCGAGATCCGAGACCGGCTTGGGTTTTCCCGCCAGACTCGGATATCAAAGCCAGGCAAAATGTCATCATCCCGCTGTCAGATTCTCATGGGTTTTGGATTGTATAAAAGTCCTTCCCCACGGTGATCAGCGCCATTTGCTTGCTGAGTCCCAGGCTGTCAGGGCTGGGCTTCATCCAAGAGGGGCTGCTGTGTCCATCCAGGGTCTTCTGTGTCCATCCAGGGGTTGCTGTTTTCATCCAGGGGCAGTGGCTGCTGTGTCCATCCAGGGGCTGCTGTGTCCATCCAGGGGTTGTTGTGTCCATCTAGGGCAGGGGCTGCTGTGTCAATCCAGGGCAGGGTCTGCTGTGTACATCCAGGGGTTTATGTGTTTATCCAGGGGCAAGGTTTGCTGTGTCCAACCAGGGGTGCTCTGTCCATCCAAGGGTGCCCAGTGTATTAAAAAAATAAAAACTAATACATAATCTAATTAATTAAAAAATAATATATTATATATTTTTATTGTGCTGTACCCCAGTGTACTATATTTATTTTTATTTTTTTCTGTCAAACTGCCTGTCAGACCGCAGTGTAATATTCATACACGTATTATTTGTGACACTGTAAGTGGTAGCGCAGTGTATAATAAATATTGTCACACTGTAAGTGGAAAACGCAGTGTATTCGACTATTCGTATAAAATATTGTCACACTGTTAGCGGAAACGCAGTGTATTTGTAAAAAAAATATAGTGACACTGTAAGTGGAAAACACAGTGTATTTAGAAAAAATGTGCCGCACTGTAAGTAGAAAACACAGTATATTCGTAAAAAATATTGTCACACTGTTAGTGGAAATGCAGTGTATTCGTAAAAAATATCGTGACACTAAGTGGAAAACGCAGTGTATTCGTAAAAAATATTGTCACACTAATGGAAATGCAGTGTATTCGTAAAAAATATTGTCACACAGTAAGTGGAAACGCAGTGTATTCGTAAAAAAAATATGACCATATTGTTAGTGAAAACGCAGTGTATTCATAAAAAGTATTGTCACACTGTAAGTGGAAAACGCAGTGTATTCATAAAAGATATTATCACACTGTAAGTGGAAAACGCAGTGTATTCGTAAAAAGTATTGTCACGCTTAGTGGAAACGCAGTGTATTCATAAAAAATATTGTCACACTGTAAGTGGAAAACACAATGTATTCGTAAATAATATTGTCACACTGTAAGTGGAAATGCAGTGTATTCGTAAAACATATTGTGACACTGTAAGTGGAAAACGCAGTGTATTCGTAAAAAATATTGTCACACTGTTAGTGGAAACACAGTGTATTCGTAAAAAATATTGACGCTGTTAGTGGAAACGCAGTATATTTGTTAAAAATATTGTCACACTGTAAGTAGAAAACACAGTGTATTCGTAAAAAATATTGACACTGTTAGTGTTAGTATTCGTAAAAAATATTGTGACACTGTAAGTGGAAAAGCGCAGTGTATTTGTAAAAATATTGTGACACTGTTAGTGGAAACGCAGTGTATTTGTAAAAAGTATTGTCACACTGTTAGTGGAAAGAAACGCAGTGTATTTGTAAAATATATTTTGACACTGAAAGTGGAAAACGCAGTGTATTCGTAAAAAATATTGTCACACAGTAAGTGGAAACGCAGTGTATTCGTAAAAAATATTGTGACACTAAGTAGAACACACAGTGTATTCGTAAAAAATATTGTCACGCTGATAAGTGGAAACGCAGTGTATTCGTAAAAAATATTGACACACTGTTAGCGGAAACGCAGTGTATTTGTAATAACTATTGTTACACTGTTAGTGGTAGCGCAGTGTGTTATCTTTTCTTATTCATAAAAAATATTGTGGAAACTTCACAATTTTACAATTTAATAACACAAAGTCAGCAATAACAAAATGCAACTTTTCACTTCTTTCCTCAATCTGTTCTTTTATGGAAGAATCTGTCTCAACTAAAACCTCTGCCTTGGAATCCCTAAGAACCAAAGATTCTTCCATAAAAGTAAAGTGAGACATCGACGTTACCTGCGCCCCAAGCTCTCTGTGGCTGAACGCCAGCGGCGCAAAGATTTACACCTGTGTCTCTATTGAGGAGGTTCTGACCATTTTATTAAAGACTGTTCCTTTTGTAATTCCAACAGTAATACCACGTCTACCAACTGGTAGCCCATCCAGCTCAGCAAGCCTTCCTGCCGGTCCCAGTCCGAGCCGCACCAAGTCTACCAACTGGTACCCTGTCCAGCTCAGCAAGCCTTCCTGCCAGTCCCAGTCTGGTTCCTCCAAGTTTCCTACTGGTCCCACTCCAACATTTCAAGTTTCTAATTCCTGTCATTTATCATCAAAGGCAGTTCTGACTGCTACACAATTCTTATGCAATGGAGCTATTAACGTCATCCATGATTCCAGTCAAGCCAGTCTCCACTGAATCCAGTTCATCACCTGAGTCAGGTAATTCCCAGACACCAATTGTGACACACTCCACTTAGTGACAACTCTTTTAATGGATACTCAGACACTTCCTGGTCTTCATTCATTTCACAGTGCATGGCAAACGGGACAGTGACTGGTAATTCAGGCATACCATCATTCACCTCAGGAGTACCACAAACCAATGGCATATTATCAGAAATCTCATTTGCATTCAATTTTGAATATAATTTCTGGACATATTCTTTGCATGGATTTTAACATTTTGTTCACATTTTGTCAAATCATCAGACATTTTCATCACACAATCACTTCTCTGGTCAAACACATTTTCTGTAGTATGAATACATTTCTTAATTTCTTTCTGAAGTTCTTTCTGACACACTTCTCTGTGAATCTCTAGCTCACTCATTTCTACATTAGCTTCTGTGTGTAAATCAGCACCTGACATTTCAACTTTTACTTGTAAGGACTCAGGGCCTGATTCAGAACTGGACGCTATTTGCAGCCGCTCACTGGCTAAAAGGGGCTGGCTATTTAAATCATGTGCTCACACTGCGTCATATAAAGCCGCCCACTAAGTAATAGCGAGCGGCCGCACTATGCGCTCGTACCTGTATAAAGACGCCCCTTTGCCACTTGCAACACACGTCATCTCCGACAGTTGTAGGATTAATCGGGAACATCGAGAGCCATCGGAGCTGCTCGCATGTGTGTAATTACGCTACTTTGCTAATTATGCACACCCATTAAATGCCGTTCTGACGGTCGGGCATGCCTGCATTGGCACATCCACACCCCCATTTACAAGCACCTTCCCCTGTTACCACCCTCAAATGGCACTATCTGTCACTCAAAATAGTGGCCCGACTGCGGGCTATGGGCAAGCACTTCCCCATCGCAATGACTGGTTCGCGCACGCGCATTGCGACTCATATGCATGCGCAGATTGCGAAAAAATTGCTCAATACGAGCGAGCACAGCTTAGCATTCGGGTCTGAATCAGGCCCTCAGTACCCCTCCCTTCAGAATTTCTAAAAGGGATACTGTCAACAATTTCAGAAACACATAATGGCAAAATTTCATCTTCTGATTCAAAATAATTTGCTTTCAAAAACTTCGACTCACTACATTGTATGGGCATCCACAAACTTGTTTTTATTAAACTGAGATTTTTTAACACATTTCTGAAATTTCATCAATTTATTCTGTAATCTACCTTTTGCAATTTTCACATGTTTTAACAATTTGCTAAGTATTTTTTCTCTATTCTTTTTTTTTTTTAAAGAAAAAGACAAAGGCCCTCATTCAGAGCCGCTCGCTATTTGCGGTCGTTCGTTCTAAAACAAGGGGTGGCTATTCAAATGAACCATTCACTAATTGCGGTCTGTTCACGCCTCTAAGTCTGAACGAGCGAGCAAAACTTGCGGTTGTAATTTTGAAAAATACGCCCCCTGGCCGCTCGCATCCTACGTCATGTCCGCTATTTATTAGATTAATCAAGTACATCGAACAGTGTATGAACTGCTCGCTATTCTTGTGGCTGGTTTTTTCAACCGCTATTTTGCGAGCAGTTCGGAGTTAAAAAAAAACAAGTGACGTGGTCAATGACGCTGCTGTATTAATTATGCACTCCCTTAAAACGCCCGTTTTGACCTTTAAGCATGCCTGCGATCTACTTCCACACCCCCGTTTTCAAGCACCTTCCCCTGTTACCACCCACATACGCCTCCCTCTGTCACTCAAAATAGCAGGCATTCGCTATATAGCGAACAAACGATTTTCGGCCGCACTGACTGGTTCGCGCATGCGTATTAAAATCGATACGCATGCGCAGATGTGCGAACATCGGTCAGAACGAACGAGTCAGGGCCAAAAACAACAAACAATGTAATTTAAGCTAAATCACAATCCTTTCTCATATGAATGAGACAGAGGACACATACACATACAATGTACAGGGCAGCAAGAGAAAATGCAAAACATCATATTGCCTTTTTACAGAATCAGTCAATAGGTCACAAACTATGTAACCCTTTCGATCCCACTTCTCGACACCAAGTGCATAATGGTGGGTTTCGTTCTGATCAAAATGAATAGTTACACACATGATCATTTGAGTGAGTACAAATGAACACACTTTATTTACAAGTAACAAACAAATAACATACAAAGTATACAGTATACTCAACTTTTGTCTAGGTATTCAGATGACACCGGTAATTCATCCTCTTCAACATAAAATGTACTTCATCTTCATCTGGGGAGCCCTCGTTTCAATAACGCCCAGGCAGTTCAATATACAGGTACATTGCAGGCACCCTACTGCAGTCTCAGGTCCATACACGAGCCAAAGGGCCTTTGTCTAGCTCTTAATTTATATACCCTAATATTGATGTTGGCGTTCCGGATATTAAGCCCATATTAGTTACATACTGGGTACCAAGCACTGATTGGTACAACATAGCATGGACCAGTCTTACCTCTTGCACTTGCTCTGTAAGCACTAACATATACTCAGACAAAGAAATACAGTAATGATGTGTCCTAATGTCTGGAGATAAACTCTTTCAAAGCCCCTTTGTGTAGAATCTCAGTAACCTATAATGCTTAGCGTCTCTACACATCTTACAATGGTCATTCTAGTGGAATGTGGCTCACTGTCTACTGATAACACCATATAAGCTATGGATGGCTCATTATACATCTCTGATAGTATAAGAAGTGCTTTCTAAGAATAGTATATGTTTGTATACTGTCATAAGTGGGAAAATAAATTATAGAAACCTGCAGATCCACTTAAAAAATCAATAAATAAATCACTAAATAATAAAGAACCAAATAAATAAATAAATAGAAAGATTAAAATAAACGAATGAATATGCAATTGATGTTAGTTGCTTCAATTTATACTCTGCTGTTTGGACTAATTGGTTAACAAGAGTTATTCCAGCTGTACCTACTAATTTGCTGATTACTAATCCGCCTATTACTAATACTTTTCCGCCTGCAAAACACACGATGTAGGCGAAAAGTCCGGGAGGCGAAAAAGTATCGTGGCTCAGCTCAAATTGAATACGGGCCATAGTGTCCCTACTCCCTACCCATGGCCCCTCTATCTGAATTTCAGCGAGTCAGAGGGGCAACTCCATGCAACCGTATTCCAGAGTGCAGCTGCTCCTCCTGTAGCCCAGGTCAGAAGATGTGTAGGGGGTGTGGTGATATGGACTAAAATGGAGCTCACATCCACTAAAGTGGACAATGAATCTCCAATCTAACAGGGAGCGCAGCTGTAATTTATACACAACACAGGATGGGATGACGATATAGGCTTGGGTGCTGGTATAATATGGGGTGATGGTATAGGCTGGGGTAACGATATAAACTGGGGTTATAGGCTGGGGTGATGCTTGGGCATAAGACCAGAAAAGCCACATCTTGGTTGTGGAATTATTTTAACCCAAATCCTGGCAACAGTTGTGAAGGCATCTGTACCATTTGTAAAGCCAAATTTAGTAGAGATAGGAACCTTAACCATCTAGGAACCTCCACCCTGTTACGTCATCTGCAATGATGTACATTATGATCATGTATTATGATCATCAATGATCTACATCATAACGGCCTCTGTAATTTTTGCACATAATTGACGGTAAAGAACTTTCTCGTAGAATTTGTAGCTCATTTTGATGGACATCATCTTTTCCACATTTTGGGGAAGTAGCCTCATAGGTCGATCACTGACAAGGTTCCCGGCTGTGCTGAAAACTCTTTCTAAGTACACACTGGAGGGTGGGCAGCTCAAGTAAAGCAAAGCCAGTGTGTGTAAGAGCCTCCAAATTACCTTTTTTTCCTGCCAATAGTCTGTCTGACATACCTATTTGGGTGCTATCATTAAAATTTTTAAATAGTCCTCAACCATTCTTTGAATGACTGTATAAGATGTCATTAATTGTAAGCAATTCTGACCCGACCAGATGTAAAAAAAAAAAAGTTAAAACTTGGTTGTGTTGACTCATCTGCATCATCAGTGGGTGTTTTGAAAGTTTATTTTTTTCTCGGCAGATGTGCTTGCTGGAGAAACTGAAGGAGAACATGCCACTTGAGCTGACAATTTGCTTATCAACAGCCCACTTGTGCATGTCATGTCCAGGAATGGTATGCAACCATCGGTACATTGGATGCTATCGCATCGCTTCAGGTTGACCATACCCTGCGCAAGCACTGTGAGCACTTCAGTGTAAAAACAAGCCAGGTGACGTGTACTGTGATGCTGTCTTTTAATTATGCACACCTCTAAAACACAGATGAGATGCTCAGGCACGCCTGCGTTTCCAACTCCACTCCCCCATTTTAAATGACCAGCCCCTGTTACCACCTACAAACGGCTTCCCCTGTCACTCACTCTGCTGGGCTTGGTGTGTGCAGCGAGCAAGGTATGCGCATGCGCACTGTGATGCATACGCATGCGCACTGCGATTCATGCGCACAATGCATACCATCGACAGCAGCAAGAGTATGCATCTTAGCGAGCGGGTCTGAATGAGCTCCACAGATCCAAAAACAAAAAACAAAATATGGAGGTTGACGCACATCTCTAATCTGTAGGTATATATATATAATATATATGTATATTAATATAGGTATACATATATGGGTAAATTCGGCCACTCGCAAGTTGTCTGCGGCGGGTTCACAGGTCTGTGTCACGTGCTCCCTGCTGGCCTCTTGTGTCCGGTGCTTAGCTCTCAGTACAGCCAGGGGTGGGGGGCCCTTCCGTAGATCAGACATGCAGAGTCCATAGTCAGCCACCCTTGGCTTAGGAACCTGGTTGCCTGGCCTCACCCATTCTACTTGTTATTATATATTACCCTGGTAGTATGTGTTTATCAGGCATTTGTACAGTTTGCTATACATGGGTTTATGTGAATTATTCTTAGATGGTTTGTAGATTGGTGCAGGTGTCTGTGTATGGTGTGTGTATAGTTGTGATGTTTCACATATCTGTACAGTGTATGTATATAGGTATTATTTTCATGCCTCAGTGCAGGGCTTAGGGCCTGATTCAGACCCGCTCGCTAAGATGCATACTCTTGCTGCTGTCGATGGTATGCAGTGTGTATGCATTGTGGGCATGCATCGCAGTGCACGTGAGCATACCTTAGCAAAAGTTCACAATGCATTCGCTTGCTGCGCATAGACTGCCTAGTAGAGTTAGTGACATGGGAAGCCGTTTGTATGTGGTAACAGGGGCTGGCCATTAAAAACGGGGGAGTGGAGGTGCAAACGCAGGCGTTCCTGAGCATCTCAACGGCGTTTTAGAAGTGTGCATAATTAAAAGACAGCATCATAGTACACGTCACCTAGCTTGTTTTTACACTGAAGTGCTCACAGTGCTTGCGGCAGGGTATGGTCAACCTGAAGCGCTGCGATAGCATCCGATCAGGGGCGTATCTACCCATTGGCCAGGATGGCACTCGCCAGGGGAGCCAACCAAAGGGGAGGCGCCGCCCGGCAGTGCCACCAGTAGCCAAGGGGTGGACAAGTCCCCCGGGCCCCACAAGTGTAGGGCAGACCGCAGTGAGAGCGCTCTGCCCTACACAGTTTACAAACATGCAGCCGCCAGTGGTGGCTGTGTGTTTGTAATAGCAGCCAGCTAATGAGAGTCTGCCTGACTCTCATTAGCTCCTGCGTCGTCCGCGGAGGGAGCCGGCTGGAGCTCACTCATGAACTCTGTGTTCCAGCTCCCCCCGCAGCATGTGATGGGAGAGACATCATACGTCATGACGTCTCTCCCATGCAGGAGAAGAGCGGGCCGGGACTCGGACAGTGGCGGTCGTGTCAGGAGCGGGGACCAGGTAAGTTGAATTTTTTTTTGTTCTTTGTGTGTGTGTGTGTGTGTGTGTGTGTAAGCCTGGCACGGAGGGGGGGCACTGAAATAGGGGGTGTCCACTACTGGGGGCACTTTATGGGGGAGTGACCGCTACTGTATTGGGGTGGCCACTACTGGGAGCACTGTATAGGGGAGGCCACTACTGGGGGCAATTTTGGGGGGGGGTGGCCACTACTGGGGGCACTGTATAGGGAGGTCTATAACTGGGGGCACTGTATAGGGGATTACTACTGGGGGGCACTGTATAGGGGGGCTACTACTGGGGGCAATGTTTTGGGGTGGACTACTACTGGAGGCACTGTATAGGGGGGTCTACTACTGGGTACTATTACTGGGGGCACTGTATAGGGGGGTCTACTACTGGGTACTATTACTGGGGGCACTGTATAGGGGGGACTACTACTGGGTACTATTACTGGGGGCACTGTATAGGGGGGACTACTACTAGGTACTATTACTGGGGGCACTGTATAGGAGGGACTACTACTGGTAGCAATGCAGCATAGGGGGATTAGTACTGGGGGCACAGTATAGGGGGGGCTACTACTGGGGGCAATGCGGCATAGGGGGGATTACTACTGGGGGATTACTACTGGGGGCACTGCATAAGGGGGGTAGGGGAGCGCCAGTACATTACATTGCCAGGGGCGCTTGGATCCCTAGATACACCCCTGCATCCGATGTACCGATGGTTGCATACACTTCCTGGACATGACGTGCATAAGTGGGCATCTTAAAACAGGCTGGTGGATGACTGCATACACTATGTGATCGTTTTCTAAGAAATACTGGGCATGCTAATGCATTGCTGTGCGAAAGCACTGCCTACACAATTTGCATACACATCATGTGAGCGATCGCATCTAGCGAGCGGCTCTGAATCAGGCCCTTAGTCTGTATCTGCCGTAGGCTTAGCACATGGCAATGGCGCTGCCTGTCGTAGATTGTCATGTTTTTAAGCTTTCCGTATTCGCATCATGGAATCGTGTGATAGCTTGGGTTGTGATTTAATAGCTCCTGCGTGGTTTATTTTGCATCAATACTCGCATAGTACTATGTGTTTGTCATACTGTATTTTCCTTATACAGTATATCAGTGCAGTGTTTTTTGTCTGTGTGCTCTTTGGCTTGTGGTCCGACTATGGGCATATGTATACGGTGGATAGGTGGATGTGCAGGGCTTCCTTGGTATGTGCTGCGCTATTTTGCTTATATAGGTTTTTTGTCTTCTCTGTGAGGTTTTAGTTAAATTCCTAAGCACATTTGTGTGATATCCCCAAACCTGCAGTGTTTTCCCTTACATGGAAGGGGTTAATGGCCAGGAGTTAGGACCCTGCTGATCCCCTAGAGATCAGGGGCTGGCTGGCAACTTCCAGTCTGGGGGGCAAACACAAGCAAGTGGCCCTTGCGCATTGCAATATAAAAATGGGTGTGACAAAACCCCGGTAGGTGTGGTTTATTGAATGTGGGTGTGGCTTAAATAGGCAATGACATATTGTTCTGTCAAAAAGCTATAAACAAATATAATACCTACGATTCTCATCTGACAAAGCAGAGACTATTGTAGTGACTACTACTAAAACAGACATCGGGTCTGGCAGACATCGAACACCATGTGTGCGGCGGCAACAACTCAGCAAGTGATATCACACGTCACAATGAGGGGGCAGAGCTGATCCTTCCTCTCTGCTAGGCAGGCTCCATTGTGACTATAATGCCTGACAGTGCCGTTGATCACAGCCCCGAGATGCTGCCTCCTTCTTAATGCCCGCAGTCACTGACCGGCCAGCATACTATAATGGGTCACTCAGAGTCATTATTAGTACTGCTAATGCCAATTAGCTTTATTTTTTTACAGTACATGGCTTTTGTAAAATCTGGTCGCCAGGAGTCAAATTTTAGTCGCCATGGCGACCTGGCCCCCAGGATTTGTCGAGCCCTGTGTATGTATGTATGTATATATATATATATATTCGCCATTCTGGCAGTTGGGATGCTGACGCTTACATTACCGGTCACACTCATGGCGACGGCATCCTGCCTGTCTGGATACCGAAGGTAAGTAGTGGGTTGGGGGGAGGGTTAGCTTTAGGGGTTAGGCACCAGGGGGAGGGTTAGGCACTAAGTGGGGGGGGTTAGGTTCAGGCACTAGGGGGAGGTCAGGGTTATGCACTAAAGAGGGAGGGTTAGGGTAGGGAGAGGGGGAGGTTGGCATACGACCAACAAGTGTCAGTATGTTAACTCCGCCGGGATGCCAGCATCAAGATTCTGAACGCTGGGATCCCGACTGCCGGCATCCCATACACAACTAGGGGTGTGCACCGGCCACTTTTCGTGTTTTGTGTTTTGGTTTTGGATCTGGATCTTTCTTCGTGTTTTGGATCTGGATTGGTTTTGCCAAAACCACCCTTCCGTGTTTTGGGTTCTGGGTTTTGTGTTTTGGATCTGTATTTTTTTGAAAAAAAGCATAAAAACAGCTAAAATCACAGAATTTGTAGGTTTTTCTGCTCCTATGCTATTATTAACCTCAATAACCTTAATTTCCACTCATTTCCAGTCTATTCTGAACACCTCACACCTCACAATAGTGTTTTTATGTCCAAAAGGTTGCACCGAGGTAGCTGGATGACTATGCTAAGCGACACGAGTGGGCGGCACAAACACGTGACCCATCTAGGAGTGACACTGCAGTGGCAGGCAGGATGGCAGTTAGAAAAACTAGGCCCCAAACTGTACATAATGCAAAGAAAAAAAGAGGTGCAAGATGGAATTGTCCTTGGGCCCTCCCACCCACCCTTATGTTGTATAAACAGGACATGCACACTTTAACAAATCAATCATTTCAGCGCCAGGGTCTGCCACACAACTGTGGCTGAAATGATTGGTTCGTTTGGGCCCCCACAAAACAAGCTGGCAATTAATGTGTCCCTGCACAAACTGGCTCTACGGAGGCAAGATGTCATCCTCATCCTCCTCATCCACCGATTCCTCACCCTCTTCAGTGTGTACATCCTCATCCTCACAAAGTATTAACTCGTCCCCACTTGAATCCACCACCACAGGTCCCTCTGTACCTTCTGGAGGCTGGTCTCCCTGGAAGAGCTGATAATTCATTTTGATGAACATCATCTTCTCCACATTCTGTGGAAGCAACCTCCTACGCCTTTCGCTGACAAGGTTCCCGGCTGCACTAAACACTCTTTCGGAGTACACACTGGAGGGGGGGCAACTCAGGTAAAATAGAGCCAGTTTGTACAGGGGCCTCCAAATTGCCTCTTTTTCCTGCCAGTACAGGTATGGACTGTCTGACATGCCTACTTGGATGCTGTCACCGATGTAATCCTCCACCATTCTGTCAATGGTGACAGTATCATATGCAGTGACAGTAGACATGTCAGAAATTGTTGCCAGGTCCTTCAGTCCGGACCAGATGTCCAAACTTGGTCCTGCCTGCCCTGCATCACCGCCAGCGGGTTGCTTAGGATACCTAAGTTTTTTCCTGGCAGCCCCAGTTGCGGGAGAAAATGAAGAAGGAGCCGTTGACGTGTCACGTTCCGCTTCAGCTGACAGTGTGTTCACCAGCAGGTCTTTGCACCTCTGCAGGCTTGTGTCGGCCGGAAAGAGAGACACCACATAGGCTTTAAACCTAGGATCGAGCACGGTGGCCAAAATGTAGTGGTCTGATTTCAACAGATTGACCACCCTGGAATCCTGGCAAAGCGAATGAAGGGCTTCATCCACAAGTCCCACATGCCGAGCGGAATCGCTCCGTCTTAGCTCCTCCTTCACTTTCTCCAGCTGCTTCTGCAAAAGCCTGATGAGGGGAATGACCTGACTCAAGCTGGCAGTGTCTGAACTGACTTCACGTGTGGCAAGTTCGAAGGGCTGAAGAACCTTGCACAACACGGAAATCATTCTCCACTGCGCTTGAGTCAGGTGCATACCCCCTCCTTTGCCTATGTCATAGGTGGATGTATAGGCTTGTATGGCCTTTTGCTGCTCCTCCATCCTCTGAAGCATATAGAGGGTTGAGTTCCACCGCGTCACAACCTCTTGCTTCAGGTGATGGCGGGGCAGGTTCAAGAGTGTTTGCTGGCGCTCCAGTCTTCGGCACGCAGTCGCTGAATGGCGAAAGTGGCCAGAAATTTTTCGGGCCACCCAAAGCGTCTCCTGCACGCCCCTGTCGCTTTTCAGAAAATTCTGCACCACCAAGTTTATTGTGTGAGCAAAACATGGGACGTGCTGGAATTTGCCCAGATGTAATGCCCGCACAATATTGGTGGCGTTGTCAGATATCACAAATCCCCAGGAGAGTCTAAGTGGGGTAAGCCACTGGGCGATGATTTCCCTCAGTTTCTCTAAGAGGTTGTCGGCGGTGTGCCTCTTACTGAAACCGGTGATACACAGCGTAGCCTGCCTTGTAACGAGCTGGCGTTTCTGAGATGCTGCTACTGGTGACGCTGCTGCTGTTGCTGCGTAAGGTGATACATCTACCCAGTGGGCTGTCACAGTCATATAGTCCTTAGTCTGCCCTGTTCCACTTGTCCACATGTCCGTGGTTAAGTGGACATTGTGTACAACGGCATTTTTCAGGACACTGAGGACACTTTTTCTGACGTTTCTGTACAGTCTCGGTATCGCCTGCCTAGTGAAGTGGAATCTAGACGGGATTTGGAACCGGGGACACACTACCTCCATCAATTGTCTAAATCCCACTGCACTAATGGCGGATACCGGACGCACGTCTAACACCAACATAGCAGTCAAGGCCTCAGTTATACGTTTTGCTTCAGGATGACTGCTGTCGTACTTCATCCTCCTCGCTAAGGACTGTTGGAGGGTCAATTGTTTAGTAAAAGTAGTGGTGTTCCTACTTCCTCTCTGGGATGATGAACGACTCCCAGCAGCAGCAGCAACAGCAGCAGCGGCAGCAGTAGGCGTAGCAATGCAGGATCCTCCGGAGGAATCCCGGATAGGAGAGTCAGTCATGCCAGTGATATGGCCTGCAGGACTACTTCCGATCCTGACTAAGGAGGAAATTGACGAGGAGGGAGTTGACGGTGTGGTTTGCAGGCGCTTGGATACAACAGGACAACGGGATTTAGGTGTCCCTGGACTGCTTACGGTCTGAGCCAAAGTTTCTGAACTTGACAGTAACTTTTTATGAACGCGCTGCAGGTGCCGTATAAGGGAGGATGTTCCTAGGTGGTTGACGTCCCTACCCCTACTTATTTCACCTTTACATATGGTACATATGGCAAGACAGTTGTTGTCCGGATTTGGATAGAAATATTGCCAGACCAAAGAGGTGGAATGTTTGGTCTTCTGCCCAGGCATGACCGTGATGGGCTTTTTCATCCCACGGACAACAACTGTCTCCCCCGGAGCCTGATTTAAACAAACCACATCACCATCAGAATCCTCCTCGCCAACTTCCTCCTCAGCGCCAGCTACACCAGTATCCTCATCCTGTTGTACTTCAACAGTGACATCTTCAATTTGCATATCAGCAAGTGGACTGTGGGTGCTCCTTTCAGCACTTGCAGGGGGCGTGCAAATGGTGGAAAGAGCCACCTCTTCCCGTCCAGTGCTGGGAAGGTCAGGCATCGCAACCACCACCACACTTGGACTCTCTTTGGGGATTTGTGATATCTTCTTAGAAAGCACAGTTCTTCGCTGTGCTTTTGCCAGCTTAACTCTTTTGATTTTTTTAGTGGGAGGAGTGCTTCCATCGTCATGTGAAGCTGAACCACTAGTCATGAACATACTAGGGATCGACCTTAGCCGTTCCTTGCCACTCCGTGTCGTAAATGGCATATTGGCAAGTTTACGTTTCTCTTCAGCTGATTTAAATGTCTTTTTCAAGGTCATTTTCCTGAACTTTGCCATTTGGGATTGTATGTGCCCTCTACTATGACATTGGGCATCGGCCTTGGCAGACGACGTTGATGGCATGTTATCGTCTATGTCATGACTAGTGGCAGCAGCTTCAGCACTAGGAGGAAGTGGTTCTTGATCTTTCTCTATTTTATTTTTATCGGAGAAAGTTTGGTCCTCCATTTATGTTATATCGATTTGATATATACGTGCGGCTAAACACAGAAAATAAATTTTTTTTTGGTTCGGACTGGAGTGTACTTTGTGGGTTACAGCACCCTTTAACGGTCAAGCCAGCCGGCCCTTTACTTATGACACAGGCGCACTCTTGGCACTACTTTGTTGATGCACGTGCGGCTACTGCGCACACAATTCACAAACACAGAAAATAATTTTTTTTTGGTTTGGACTGGAGTGTACTTTGGGGGTTACAGCACCCTTTAACGGTCAAGCCAGCCGGCCCTTTACTTATGACACAGGCGCACGCTTGGCACTACTTTGTTGATGCACGTGCGGCTACTGCGCACACAATTCACAAACACAGAAAATAATTTTTTTTTGGTTTGGACTGGAGTGTACTTTCGGGGGTTACAGCACCCTTTAACGGTCAAGCCAGCCGGCCCTTTACTTATGACACAGGCGCACGCTTGGCACTACTTTGTTGATGCACGTGCGGCTACTGCGCACACAATTCACAAACACAGAAAATAATTTTTTTTTAGGTTTGGACTGGAGTGTACTTTCGGGGGTTACAGCACCCTTAACGGTCAAGCCAGCCGGCCCTTTACTTATGACACAGGCGCACGCTTGGCACTACTTTGTTGATGCACGTGCGGCTACTGCGCACACAATTCACAAACACAGAAAATAATTTTTTTTTTGGTTTGGACTGGAGTGTACTTTCGGGGGTTACAGCACCCTTAACGGTCAAGCCAGCCGGCCCTTTACTTATGACACAGGCGCACGCTTGGCACTACTTTGTTGATGCACGTGCGGCTACTGCGCACACAATTCACAAACACAGAAAATAATTTTTTTTTTGGTTTGGACTGGAGTGTACTTTCGGGAGTTACAGCACCCTTAACGGTCAAGCCAGCCGGCCCTTTACTTATGACACAGGCGCACGCTTGGCACTACTTTGTTGATGCACGTGCGGCTACTGCGCACACAATTCACAAACACAGAAAATAATTTTTTTTTGGTTTGGACTGGAGTGTACTTTCAGGGGTTACAGCACCCTTTAACGGTCAAGCCAGCCGGCCCTTTACTTATGACACAGGCGCACGCTTGGCACTACTTTGTTGATGCACGTGCGGCTACTGCGCACACAATTCACAAACACAGAAAATAATTTTTTTTTGGTTTGGACTGGAGTGTACTTTCGGGGGTTACAGCACCCTTTAACGGTCAAGCCAGCCGGCCCTTTACTTATGACACAGGCGCACTCTTGGCACTACTTTGTTGATGCACGTGCGGCTACTGCGCACACAATTCACAAACACAGAAAATAATTTTTTTTTAGGTTTGGACTGGAGTGTACTTTCGGGGGTTACAGCACCCTTTAACGGTCAAGCCAGCCGGCCCTTTACTTATGACACAGGCGCACGCTTGGCACTACTTTGTTGATGCACGTGCGGCTACTGCGCACACAATTCACAAACACAGAAAATAATTTTTTTTTGGTTTGGACTGGAGTGTACTTTCGGGGGTTACAGCACCCTTTAACGGTCAAGCCAGCCGGCCCTTTACTTATGACACAGGGGCACTCTTGGCACTACTTTGTTGATGCACGTGCGGCTACTGCGCACACAATTCACAAACACAGAAAATAATTTTTTTTTAGGTTTGGACTGGAGTGTACTTTCGGGGGTTACAGCACCCTTAACGGTCAAGCCAGCCGGCCCTTTACTTATGACACAGGCGCACGCTTGGCACTACTTTGTTGATGCACGTGCGGCTACTGCGCACACAATTAACAAACACAGAAAATAATTTTTTTTTGGTTTGGACTGGAGTGTACTTTCGGGGGTTACAGCACCCTTTAACGGTCAAGCCAGCCGGCCCTTTACTTATGACACAGGCGCACGCTTGGCACTACTTTGTTGATGCACGTGCGGCTACTGCGCACACAATTCACAAACACAGAAAATAATTTTTTTTTTGGTTTGGACTGGAGTGTACTTTCGGGGGTTACAGCACCCTTAACGGTCAAGCCAGCCGGCCCTTTACTTATGACACAGGCGCACGCTTGGCACTACTTTGTTGATGCACGTGCGGCTACTGCGCACACAATTCACAAACACAGAAAATAATTTTTTTTTTGGTTTGGACTGGAGTGTACTTTCGGGGGTTACAGCACCCTTAACGGTCAAGCCAGCCGGCCCTTTACTTATGACACAGGCGCACGCTTGGCACTACTTTGTTGATGCACGTGCGGCTACTGCGCACACAATTCACAAACACAGAAAATATATTATTTTTTTAGCACTTGGGGGGAGCACCCCTGATGGACAGAGCACCCCCTGGACAACACTACAGCACCCCTTTAGGACTGGGACACTGCACAGGACTTTGGAACTGACTGCACAACACAGTCCAGCCAGCCCCTATGGACTTTGAAGTAGTGGACACAGCCCCTATTAACAACAGCAGCACAGCACAACACAGCCAGCCCCTATGGACTTTGAAGTAGTGGACAACAGCAGCACTACACTACACTACACTACACAGCACTAACTCCCACCCTCCCTCTTCACTGTCCACAGCCGAGTGAGAAAATGGCGCCGACGCGGGTACCTTATATAGGATCCAAAACCCGCGAGACTCGGAAGGCGGGATGATGACGTTTTGCCTCGATGTCAGATCCGAGTCAGGCGGGAAAAGTCGAGCCTGACTCGGATCGGACTCGGATCGGGGGGGCTCGGGGGGGTTCGGATTTCAGAAATCCGAACCCGCTCACCCCTATACACAACCCATATAAATATTTTTTTTTAAATAAATTATATATATATATATATATATATATATATAATATATATATATTCACACATCTATATTTTTTATATTTAAGAAAAGATCATACATGATCTAAATATTTTAATATACAAATTTATAATTTACACATATATTTATATACTGTACATATATGTATACACAAACACTGCATACATATATATATATATATACACATACACTGTGTGTATGTGTGTGTATATATATACTGTGTATATGTGTGTATATATATATATATATATATATATATATACACACACACATATACACAGTATATATATATATATATATATATATACATACACAAACACTGCATATATATACACACACACATACACAGTATATATATATATATATATATATATATATATATATATACACACATACACAATATATATATATATATATATACACACATATACACAGTATATATATATATATATATATACACATACACACACATACACAGTATATATATATATATATATATATATATATACACACATATATATATATATATACACACACACATATACACAGTATATATATATATATATATATATTAGGGGTGTGCACCGGCCACTTTTCGTGTTTTGTGTTTTGGTTTTGGATCTGGATCTTTCTTCGTGTTTTGGATCTGGATTGGTTTTGCCAAAACCACCCTTCCGTGTTTTGGGTTCTGGGTTTTGTGTTTTGGATCTGTATTTTTTTTTAAAAAAGCATAAAAACAGCTAAAATCACAGAATTTGTGGGTTTTTCTGATCCTATGCTATTATTTAACCTCAATAACCTTCATTTCCACTCATTTCCAGTCTATTCTGAACACCTCACACCTCACAATATTGTTTTTATGGCCAAAAGGTTGCACCGAGGTAGCTGGATGACTATGCTAAGCGACACGAGTGGGCGGCACAAACACGTGGCCCATCTAGGAGTGACACTGCAGTGGCAGACAGGATGGCAGTTTGAAAAACTAGGCCCCAAACAGTACATACTGCAAAGAAAAAAAAGAGGTGCAAGATGGAATTGTCCTTGGGCCCTCCCACCCACCCTTATGTTGTATAAATAGGACATGCACACTTAACAAACCAATCATTTCAGCGCCAGGGTCTGCCACATGACTGTGGCTGAAATGATTGGTTCGTTTGGGCCCCCACAAAACAAGCTGGCAATTAATGTGTCCCTGCACAAACTGGTTCTACGGAGGCAAGATGTCGTCCTCATCCTCCTCATCCACCGATTCCTTGGATAAAACAGGAAAAAGGGATTTAGGTGACCCTGGACTGCTTACGGTCTGAGCCAAAGTTTCTGAACTTGACAGTAACTTTTTATGAATGCGCTGCAGGTGCCGTATAAGGGAGGATGTTCCTAGGTGGTTAACGTCCCTACCCCTACAGTTGTTGTCCGGATTTGGATAGAAATATTGCCAGACCAAAGAGGTGGAATGTTTGGTCTTCTGCCCAGGCATGACCGTGCAAATGGTGGAAAGAGCCACCTCTTCCCGTCCAGTGCTGGGAAGGTCAGGCATCGCAACCGCCACCACACTTGGACTCTCCTTGGGGATTTGTGATATCTTCTTTGAACGCACAGTTCTTCGCTGTGCTTTTGCCAGCTTAACTCGTTTTATTTTTTTAGCGGGAGGAGGGCTTCCATCGTCATGTGAAGCTGAACCACTAGTCATGAACATAGGGAAAGACCTTAGCCGTTCCTTGCCACTCCGTGTCGTAAATGGCTTATTGGCAAGTTTACGTTTCTCTTCAGATGATTTAAATGTTTTTTTCAAGGTCATTTTCCTGAACTTTGTCATTTGGGATTGTATGTGCCCTCTACTATGACATTGGGCTTCGGCCTTGGCAGACGACGTTGATGGCATGTTATCGTCTATGTCATGACTAGTGGCAGCAGCTTCAGCACTAGGAGGAAGTGATTCTTGATCTTTCCCTATTTTATTTTTATCGGAGAAAGTTTGGTCCTCCATTTATGTTATATTGATATATACGTGCGGCTAAGGCGCACACAAACACAGAAAATAATTTTTTATTTTTGTTGGAGACTAGTGCACTTTGTGGGTTACACCAACCTTTAAGAAATGAGCCAGCCGGCCCTTTACTTATGGGACACAGGCGCACGCTTGGCACTACTTTGTTGATGCACGTGCGGCTACTGCGCACACAATTCACAAACACAGAAAATATTTTTTTATTTGGTTTGGACTGGAGTGTACTTTGGGGGTTACAGCACCCTTTAACGGTCAAGCCAGGCGGCCCTTTACTTATGACACAGGCGCACGCTTGGCACTACTTTGTTGATGCACGTGCGGCTACTGCGCACACAATTCACAAACACAGAAAAAAATTTTTTATTTGGTTTGGAGTGTACTTTGGGGGTTACAGCACCCTTTAATGGTCAAGACAGCCGGCCCTTTACTTATGACACAGGCGCACGCTTGGCACTACTTTGATGATGCACGTGCGGCTACTGCGCACACAATTCACAAACACAGAAAACATTTTTTAATTTGGTTTGGAGTGTACTTTGGGGGTTACAGCACCCTTTAACGGTCAAGCCAGCCGGCCCTTTACTTATGACACAGGCGCACGCTTGGCACTACTTTGTTGATGCACGTGCGGCTACTGCGCACACAATTCACAAACACAGAAAAAATGTTTTTATTTGGTTTGGAGTGTACTTTGGGGGTTACAGCACCCTTTAACGGTCAAGCCAGCCGGCCCTTTACTTATGACACAGGCGCACGCTTGGCACTACTTTGTTGATGCACGTGCAGCTACTGCGCACACAATTCACAAACACAGAATTTTTTTTTTAATTTGGTTTGGAGTGTACTTTGGGGGTTACAGCACCCTTTAACGGTCAAGCCAGCCGGCCCTTTACTTATGACACAGGCGCACGCTTGGCACTACTTTGTTGATGCACGTGCGGCTACTGCGCACACAATTCACAAACACAGAAAAAATATTTTTTTTTTAGCACTTGGGGGGA
Source organism: Taudactylus pleione (assembly GCA_031769625.1). Taxonomy (NCBI): domain Eukaryota; kingdom Metazoa; phylum Chordata; class Amphibia; order Anura; family Myobatrachidae; genus Taudactylus; species Taudactylus pleione. Next base: position 8,537,599 of record JAUIMM010000121.1, read on the forward strand.
GCACCCCTGATGGACAGAGCACCCCCTGGACAACACTACAGCACCCCTTTAGGACTGGGACACTGCACAGGACTTTTGAGTGGACACAGCCCCTATGGACAACTGACTGCACAACACAGTCCAGCCAGCCCCTATGGACTTTGAAGTAGTGGACACAGCCCCTATTAACAACAGCAGCACAGCACAACACAGCCAGCCCCTATGGACTTTGAAGTAGTGGACACAGCCCCTATGGACAACAGCAGCACAGCGCTGCACAGCACAGCACAACACTACTCTGCACTACACTACACTACACATCCCAGCCAGCCCTAACTCCCACCCTCCCTCTTCACTGTCCACAGCCGAGTGAGAAAATGGCGCCGACGCGGGTACCTTATATAGCATCCAAAACCCGCGAGACTCGGAAGGCGGGATGATGACGTTTTGCCTCGATTTCAGAATCCGAGTCAGGCGGGAAAAGTCGAGCCTGACTCAGATCGGACGGGCTCGGGGGGGTTCGGATTTCAGAAATCCGAACCCGCTCACCCCTAATATATATATATACACACACACACATATACACAGTATATATATATATATATATATATATATATACACACACACACACACACACATATACACAGTATATATATATATATATATATATAATACACACACACATATACACAGTATATATATATATATGTATATATATATATACACACACACACACATAGTGTATATATATATATAATAGACATATATATATATATATATATATACACACACACATATATATATATATATATATATGTATATATATATATATATATATATATATATATATTTCAGCCTCAGTCTGCAGTGCATTGTATCTTAACATTGAATATATATGTATATCAGCAGCAATCAGCAGGGCTGCCCGCTCACCTCAAGAGGCTGTCACCCTGCCAGCTCCTTCGTGGAGCTGCTCAGCTGCCTGTAACTGCACTGCTGATCCTGCAGGACGCGGTAATAGCAGGGCTGCAGTGGCACCTTTCTGAGCAGCCGCGCAGAGGAGGCACCGGGTCACTAGTGTGCAGCGCAGGGAGGTGAAGCATTCCACTGCGCTGCCATGTTTATGCATTATATCATGTCGGCGGCAAACTTTGCTGCAGCTGGGAGGGTGGGGGGGGGTCGAGGCTCGTCCCTGGGGGCGGGGCTTCAGACATCAAACTAACAGAGTGCGGTTTACAATAACTGGATAGCTGGGGGGAAGGCCGACTATTCTCCCTGCACGGTGGGTGTGCTGGCGGCCCCGCAGTAGTACAATTGTACCGGCCCGGGGGGCAGATGGCACCCTGCCCCCCAGCCCAGCCCGCCACTGCTAGAGATGGTTCTGCCAGCTTTAGGAGGGAACCTAAAGAGAGGCTGTTTGGGGGCAGAGCTAGAGAAGCCCAGTGAGTCCTGTATAAAGGCCCCCATACATCAGCAATTGATTGCAGCAATCGTGCAATTTGCAATCGATTGTGTATAAAAAGCTTTCCCTTTTTCAATCGATTGTGGGTTTTTTAATGGGTGAACTTGAAGACATGTACACTGATAATATAAAGTCCAGAATATAGATGGGGAGGTGATGACTTGAAACTGAAGTGAAGCAAGAGTGGGTAATGTCCAGGTAGTGACAGAAATAATAAAAAGTATTTGTAATCCAAATGGTTACTGTGAGGCTGCAGACAGGATATCAGGTTACAAATTGATACTGCTGTGATGAAATCCAGAGAGGTTATGGAATAGTTGAATAACTGATGAGTAGTACTGAGATGGCTCAGTGTCGAAACTGGATAGCTACAGAGAGCTAGGTAACTGGAGGCAGTGTAGGGACAGGGTTAACTGCACACTCAGGTCTTTAGGCAGGGAGAGGGTTAATGGAAGGTGCAGGGTGGTTCCAGCAGGAGACTGGGAGCAGGCTGCTTGGAAGCTGGGATCCAGCAAGAGCACAGGCGAGCAGGGAACAGACAGGTCTCAGGAGCAAAGGAACTCTCTCTCACGGCATGCGCCGTGAAACACGTTGCACTGGCAACTATGGGGAGCTCTGAACTCAGTGCAGGATCGTGAATGGTCGGAGAGAGCAGGTGACACGCCAGGATTGGAGCAACTAAGTCACATGACCAGAAGCAAGATGGCAGTGCCCATACCAGAACAGAATGGAAACACCACCAAGCTTACCCCAGCCAGAATGACACAGTGCCTGCGGAACACCTCGCACAGCCAACGCCTGCTGCCAAACACCAGCCCCTCCGCCAGAAATACCACGTCACAGCACCCTCACAGGTAATACCCGTCGTCCCCTATGCCGGGAAACCCTGGTCGTGACAGTACCTCCCTCCTTATGAGTGGCCTCAGGACACTTACCAGGCTTCTCCAGATGGGCAGAGTGAAACTTCCTGATGAGCTTAGGAGCGTGGACGTCTTGGGCATTAGTCCAGCAGCGTTCTTCCGGGCCATAACCTCTCCAATCCAGGAGATACTATAACTGACCTCGTTGAACACGGGAATCCAAGACTTGGGATACTTCAAATTCCACACCTCTCTTAGTTTGGACACGGGGAGGAACTGGCAGGACTTTGAGGAACTGGCTGAGAATCAACGGCTTGAGCAGGGGGATGTGGAAAGAATTAGGGATTCTTAGGTAGGAGGGAAGTTGGAGACGGTAGGAAACTGGAATTATTTCAATACTGGAAAAGGGTCCAATGAATCATGGGGCGAACTTCATTGATGGAACTCTGAGGCGCAAATTACGGGTGGAAAGCCAAGCTTGATTCCCGACTTGCATTTGAGGTAGGGATGTGCAGGCTCGGTTCTACTCGGTTCCGTTCGGTTCTTTTTACCGAATCTTATTGGCTATCCAAAACTCGTGATAGCTGAAACCCAATAAGATCCGGTAAAAAGAACCGAACGGAACCGAGTAGAACCGAGCCTGCACATCCCTAATTTGAGGCACTTTCCTTTGCTTCCTGTCCGCCTGAATTTTGTAGGGATGTCTTCTCCAAATCTGTGCGTACCTGGGCCCACATTGAAGCAAACGTCCGTACAGTGTTATCCACAGCCGGTACATCAAAGACAGGCAGACTCTGAAATTCAGGGATTCGAGGGTGAAGGCCGTACACAATAAAAAATGGAGTTTGATTCGTGGAGGAATGATAAGAGGCGTTGTGCGCAACTTCTGCCCGGGGAAGAAATTTGGACCAATTATCTTGGGAGGAGGACATGAAGATTCTTAAAAATTTCTCGAGATCCATTACTTTGCGGATGATAGGCTGTAGAGAAATTCAACTTCACTTGTAATACAGAACAGAGAGCTCTCCAAAACTTTGTTACAAGCTGAACACCACGATCCGAGACAATCTCGGCAGGAAGTCCATGGAGACGAAATATGTGATTAACAAAAAGATGAGCCAGATCCGATGCAGCAGGTAATTTCTTCAGGGGAACATAGTGAACCATTTTTGAAAACCGGTCTATCACAACCCAGATGGTGGTATAGCCATTAGAACTTGGCAAATCTGTTACAAAATCCATGGAGAGATGTGTCCACGGGTGAGATGGTATGGGTAGAGGTAATAGTTCACCAGCAGGAGATTGATGAGGAGACTTGTGCTGAGCACATGAAGTACAAGAAGAAATTAACTCCACTATGTCATTTTTCATTGATGGCCACCAGTAAGACCTTTTTAGGAACTCCAGAGTTTTCCGAATGCTCGAGTGTCCTGCAAACCGTGAAGAATGAGCCCATGTAAGTATCTGCTTACTTAACTCGGGGGCCACAAAGGTTTTTTCTGACAGTAGGTTGTAGTTGATTTGTAGCAAATACTTTTGACTCTAGCACCGGGGTACTACGTAAAATCTCAGAATTGTTATCACAGTATAGGGACCTTGACAAGGCATCAGCCTTTTGGTTGAGAGCTACTGAGCAGAAAGTCAAAGTAAATTGAAAACGAGCAAAAAATATTGGCCAGATGAGGACTCACGCACTGGATTTTCTTTAAGAAAAGAAGATTCCAATGATCAGTGAAGACAGTAAAGGGAAATTTAGCCCCTTCCAAAAGTTATCACCATTCTTTTAATGCCAACTTAACAGCTAACATGTCTTGTTCACCTATGGTGTACCTCCTCTTGGCTGGAGAGAACTTCTTAGAAAAGAACCCGCATGGATGGATTCGATTATCCTCAAATCATTGAGAGAGGACAGCTCCCACTGCCTCTGAAGATGCGTCCACTTCTAATAGGAAGGTTCTATCCAAGTCAGGTTGTTTTAAGACTGGAGCTGTTACGAAAGCCTGTTTCAGAAGTTGGAAAGCGGTTTCTGCCTCAGGAGGCCACAGAGCAGGGTTGGCATTTAATGCTGTAATGGGAGCCATTAAAGATGAAAATCCCTTGATGAAGAGTCTATAATAATTGGCGAATCCGAGCAGTCTCTAAACAGACTTCAATGTCTGAGGCCGAGACCAGTCCAGAATCGCTTGAACTTTTTAGGATCCATCTCCAGGCTGGAAACGGAGATGATATATCCAAGGAATGGTACACTTGAAATGCTGAAGACACATTTTTCCAATTTACAGTAGAGATGGTTCTCCCTCAGACGAGGCAGGACTTCTTTTACATGTTTGTGGTGGTCCTCTAGGGATGAACAAAAAATCAGAATGTCGTCTAGATAGACAACAACGGAGACGTATAATAGATCTCTGAAGATCTCATTGAAAAAACCTTGATAAACGGCAGGTGCATTGCACAACCCAAAGGGAATGAAAAGATATTTGAAATGTCCATCCCTTGTATTGAATGCGGTTTTCCACTCATCTCCGGCACAGATACGAATCAGATTGTAAACCCCGCGTAGGTCTAACTTGAGAATATGGTAGATCCCTTGACTCTATCAAATAATTCTGTAATCAATGGGAGTGGATATCTGTTCTTAACTGTAATATCATTAAGGCTTCTGTAGTCTATACACGGTCTTAGCCCACCATCCTTCTTAGCAACGAAAAAGAAACCTGCTCCAGCAGGAGAAGTGGAAGGTCGAATGAAACCTTTCTCCAGATTCTCCCTGATATACTCCGACATGGCTTTGGTCTCTGGCAGGGACAAAGGGTGAGTATGACCACGAGGAGGCATCTTGTCAGGTAGTAGATCGACTGGACAATCCCATTTTCTGTGAGGTGGTAAGACAGCCTGTTTTTCAAAAAATACATCAGCAAAGAATTGATATTCTTTAGGTATTGCTGGAGATACTATCGATGCTATTTTCCTCACTGGTCGTACTTCGGGAAGACAAGATTCCTGACAACTTGTACTCCATGAGAGGACCTGCATTGTGCACCAGTCAATCCTGGGGTTGTGCAGGTAATACCTGTTGTCCCCTATTCCGGGAAACCCTGGTCGTGACAGTACAGCCTTTGTAATATCCTGTTCAGGGACAGATTAGGTGGGATAGATGAATTAATTTGCATTGCGTTGTTATAATCTATGGTCGGAGGTCCGAATTTGTCACTTTGCACTGTCCCTTTACTCTGGTCACATTACTGGCGCATATGCCCTGGGGCCCATAGTCATATGAGTGTCACCGGTCTGTGTGCTGGGTGTGTCAATGTTGCTGGAATTAGGGCCATTGTGTATAAAGGGGGAGATTTACTAAAGCTTGGGGAGAGATAAAATTGGAGATAAATAGCACCAACCAATCAGCTCCTGTCATTTTTCAAATACAGCCTGTAAAGTGACAGTTAGGAGCTGATCGGTTGGTGCTATTTATCTCCAATTTTATCTCTCTCCAAGCTTTACTAAAACTCCCCCTTAGTGTGTTCATTATGGCATTATTTCCCTGTAATCTGTCTAAAGATATGTGTGCACAATTTAACTAACTGGTAGTAAATAAATAACTGGTATCTGCATTAACCAGCTATATGCATCTACGCCTGTCCTCTACAATCCTTTCCTCCATTCACTGCCACCCTATGGTTTTCTATGTATAGTGCTACAATGTGGTTTTCGCCTCTGAAACAGGCGAAGGAGGTGGATAGTCGGACAGGGCGAAACTTATCCGACTTTTCGCCTCTATTTGAATATGGGCCTTGGTTGGCTAACCGTGCATTGGAAGGTATGGGGGAGTCTCATGTGACCTATGGACTTGCTGAGTGGGCAATTGGCCCTGTAAGGTTTTCTAGTCATCTGATTTGGTATTCACTGACCTCTGATGGCTGCTGTTTCTTTCGGCCGCCACCATAGTTAAGTGATTGATTGATAATTAATAAAAAGGCCGACCAGTTAAAACATTATTAGTAGTATAAGTTTGCGTTTGGAAATGTTTATATATGCATTAAGTTAATATACTAGTCTCAATTGCCGATATTATGAAGACAGAGGGCACTTATGAGTGCAGGATGGACTTTTAAACCCCTAGGCTATAGGACAGTGGTACATCATAGCTGCATAGATAGTAGAGGGTTAATATGTTTCAGTGTGTAGCCAATGGTAGATTTATTAAGGCGTGGTGTGGGAGGAGCTACAGTTTACTTAGGGCAGCTGCATACCTTGAACTGCATCAGTAAATCAAACTGGGCCAATGTGGAATCATGCAAAACAAGGACCCCTCAAAGCAGGACCCTTAACAATAGTAGGAATGGACCTTGGGACTGGACAGGAAGACATACTAAGGGCGTCACAACTCACGGATGGGTAGTGGATGCTAAGCTGTATTTTGGAATTGGCGAGACATATTACTGAGGTGCAGAGTCTAACGTGCTGGCGGTATTCACCAGGGACAGTTGCAAGGAGGTGTAGGCTATGCGGCAGTCAGCAGAGGACAAGTCCTGTATGGGCAAAGGAGTGGAGGAAAAAAAATGGTGGGCATGGGCCATTAAACTGTGAAATTGCAGCCAGATTAGAGGGTGAAGTCTGGGAGAATGGAGCACCTGATGCAAGGAAACCCTGGCCACAAAGTGCAGAGTGGGGACAAGCAGCAAAAAACTGAGAAGCAGGGGGCTACAGGAGCAACACTGATGTGGGCCACTGGCTCCCCTCTGCGGGATGGCAGTGGGAGGGGGTTTTGCGACCACCACAAATCTAAAAGAACTCTCACTAGAAGACTTGCTGCTTATGGCATTCACCCCTTTTCTTAGTGCAGGGCAGTCCAAACAGGCAGGCAGGTATAGGGCCTGATTCAGATTTGGGAATAGAGTAAGATAGAGCAAGTGACTGTGTATCTGGACAAACCATGTTGCATTGCAATGAGTGAGGATACATTAATTTTTTACTCTGTTCCCAAATCTCAATCGGGCCCATAGTGCAGAGGGGGGGGTGGGGGGGGGGGGCAGAATAAGCCATTATAATGGAGGGGGGTTGGTGCTTAAAACTACAGTATAGCCCACCCTCCCTGCAGGAGCTGGTGCCAGAAGCTGCATGGCAGTATCTGCCATGGCCTAGAGTGCATAAGCTCCCGGATGGTCTGACAAGGGGGAGGTGACAATGACGTCTGTAAATTTGTAGCTGAGGGCAGGGGCTTGTATGGTGGAAGCACCCAGTGAAGTCATTTTTACCCCTCAACATCAAAGTTTTACTGATGAAAAACTCTAGTTTTCTTTTTTTATGCATTGCACATGCGCGAGTCAGTAAAGGCATTCACAAGCCAATTGGACTGCATGAGCAGTAAGCATGAGCAGTTCTGATTTTAACATAAGTGTGGAAAAGATTTCACTCTCCCCATAGAGAGCTATGGGAACAACGTTAAACAGCGGAAAAAGAAGTAACAGCACAAAAATCTGATTTCTACACTGTTTACCTGGGGTAGACTGCTTGTTAAATAGACCCCTTAGCTGGATTCACATTATGGGGACACCAAACTGCATAGAAGAACTGACCTCCCATAGCTGGACTTTTTACCTAACTGTAAACCCACACCCTTGCATAGGTTAACCCTATCCTAGACGCCTGTCCATCAAATTACCCACACCAATAACATAGACCTGCCATATTTCCACCACAATCCTTGGCTATTATGTGCAATGAATAACGGAGGGCTCGGATGAGCCAGGAGTGGCTTAAACCAGAAGGCTGGGGGTGGTGATGATGAAGGCTTGGGTGGTGATTACATGCAGTTCATTTAACCTATTACACAGTTAGGGGTGTGTTTTTTGAGTTTATTTACATTTTGGTTTGCAGGCTTTAGGCCTCTTGCCCTAGTGCCTTGTTTGTGTTAGCTATTGTTTTTTGGCATGAAAGTACGGCTTATCATCAGCCCGGGTGCAGTTGGTGCATTGGGTGCATTCACCTTCTAGTAATTTGTGGAGAAATACTGTACCACCTCTACGTGGGCAGTATGGCCATCTCCGGATGGGATTTGGAGAGTTGAAGATTTGTGCTTAGGGCCTGATTCAGAGCCGGACGCAATTAGCGCTCGCTCTTCCAGAAAATAGGGGTGGCTATTCAAATGAACCGTTCGCTCTTTGCGGTCTGTTCACGCCTCTAGGTCTGAACGAGCGAACAAAACTTGCGGTCGCTTTTTGAAAAAGTACGCCCCCTGGCCGCTCGCATCCTACGTCATGTCCGCTATTTATTAGATTAATCGAGTACATTGACCAGGGTATGAGCTGCTCGCTATTCTTGTGGTTGGTTTTTGCTACCACAATTTTGCGAGCAGTTCTGGCTATAAAATAACCCAGTGACGTGGTCAATGACGCTGCTGTTTTAATTATGCACACCCTTAAAACGCCCGTTTTGACCTTTAAGCACGCCTGCGTTCGGATCTCCACTCCCCGTTTCCAAGCACCTTCCCCCGTTACCACCCACATACGCCTCCTCCTGTCACTCAAATTATCAGGCATTCGCTATTTTGCGAGCACATGAATTTCGACCGCACTGACTGGATCGCGCATGCGTATAACGATCCATACGCATGCGCAGTTGGGCAAACATCGCTCGGAGCGAACGAGCGGCTGCTTACGAGCGGCTCTGAATCAGGCCCTTAGTACCCTAGTGTTAGGTTTTAGCATCCCTCTGTGTAGGGGCAGTCCTTTCTAGCCGCCATACAATATTTTAACATTAAAATAAAATTCTTCAAGTAAATAGCTGACCTTTTTAATTCCATTTCTGACTCTGTGTGTTTATTTTTAGATAAGCTTTGGTTGTGTATGATGATCACACACCCAGGACACATCTCAACCGTTACTAGGTCAGAATATCAGTATTTTAGCCAAGTTAATGCTTTCTTTGCTGTACGTATCTCATCCATCCCTAGCAACAATATTCATGGTGAATATGTACATTGTTCAGCAAATACCACTTTTTTTTGTACTGAATTGTCAGTGGTTGTCCCAACAGCATGCGGTTAAGATCCCCACAGCCGGGATGCTGTCTGCCGGAACCCAGGCATCGTAATCCCGATCGCCGAGACAACAGCGGTGGCGAAATCCCGACATGACTCAGAATGCAGACACCGGGATCCCGGCAGACAGCATCCCGATTGTATGGACACCAAGGAAAGGTAAGTATCAGCAGCGGGGGGAGAGTTAAGTTTAGGCAGCCTGTGGGGGACTTAGAGTAAGGGTACGGGAGAGGGGAGGTTAGGGTTAGGCTCCAGACGGGGGGGGGGTTAGCTTCAGGCACCACCGGGGGGGTTAGGGTGCAGGGTAGGGGGTTAGTATATAAGGGTGCAAAAACGGAGGGTTGGGGGTAAATAGGACAGGGGAACATTACTTACCATTCCCCTGATGGGATTTGAACCATCGGGATGCCGCTGTCAGTGTACTGACAGCCAGCATCCCGTCCATCGGTATTTCATACCTATTCCGTCCCAACACTACACCAGTTACATGATCATATAATGATGAGAATGCTATTTATTTTTTTTAGAGTGTCTTATTTGAGAAATTTTATTTTTGAAGATATTAGGTTAAATGATCATGTAAAATATAAATGAGGAGGACAAAGGTCCCTGTAACAACAACTACATGTTAAACAGGAATACTGGAATGATAGTAAATAACGCTGTAGTATTTTATTACACAAATATATTGCATATGATGAAATATGGCTTCTGTCCAATGGAGTAAAGCCATCTAGTAGCTGACTGAACCCCCTGCAAAACTGTCTGAAGACTGTCACTTGAAAAAGCAAGCCCAGGATTTATAGCGACCGGGGATTTCTAAATGTAAAACGTTCTGTAGAATGGGAAATATCTCGGTGGCAAACACAGAATTTTTATGGCATTATTCCACTGTTTATGTCACTTTTTCATTCATGTATAATTTATACGCATTTGATATAAATTTATTGTCTCCTATTATAGATTAAAAATTCCGTAAACTGCACAATATATGGTATCAATAAAAAACATCTGGACTGCAAGGATATACTGTACTTGTTTGTCTTGGACAATATTTCTCATACTGATGGTTCCCCTATAAATTCACCAGTGATTTTGCAGCTTTCGACAAGAGAGTGCTTGAATAAGCGCAAGCAAGTTTAAACCCCAAGGGAGGGTGGGGTTGCACACCATCACACAGGAGAATATAGGGTTAAGTCTTATGTTAGGAATAGCCTATAGGATTAGTTAGGGGCGGGTTTAGGGTGGGGTGGCAGACATTTTGTGGATTAGACTAAATAGGATCTGCCTCTTTTGCATCGATCCTCGGTGAGAGAAGGTGCTGTTATTTGGTGTTAATAAAGTATACCTATTTTCTATTTCTCTGATTTCTTTTCCATTCTATAATCTGTTTCTCCTGCTTTTTCTCTCCCCTTTACCTCAACCTATTCCTTTATTCTCTCTCCCTGTCCTTGTTTCCTTACCGTACCTGTGTGTCCCAAGATGGCTGCCCGTCCCCGGCGCCAGGCAGGCCCTCCAGTGAGGTACCGGGATGAGGCGGTGTCTTGCCCGGCGGGTGCAGGTAGGGTCTCCTTACTCGCGGGCAGTCAGCATGAGGCAGAACAACTGCCCACTGGCGTGCTCCCGGCGGCATCTGCCCCAGCGGGCGTCGCGGCAGGGGGTTCCCGCGGGAGAAGGCGTGGCGGTTGGCGGAGGAGGCACGGGTCATCCATTGACCTGTGTCCCTCCTCTGGCTCCAACGACTTCCAAAGCAGCGGGCGCCGAAACCAGTGTGCGGGGCCGCGATGGAGGAGGGGCGCTACATCAGTTCACAGGGATATGAGCGCTGCCGGGGCTACTATGGGACAGGCCGTGGGCGGGGGGCAGGGGGTGTCCAGTTGGTGGTCTTCCCGCCGGGCTCTGCAGCCTGCTGCCCATCGCCAGTGGTCTTCAGGTGCATTGGACCCCGCGGGTGGGCGGGGCTTAGCTGGGAGTGGAGGTACTGGCTTGCAGGCTGGACAGCTGCTGGGGACAGCTATAAGTGTTGCTGGAGGATTTGCTCCTGCAGTTAATGCTCCAGTGGTAGGTAGTGGGTCTAATGTAGTTCACGCCACTTCTGCTGCCGCCTCTGGCTCCAGGCCTGCGCTCAGCGTGGTAGGTCCTGATTTAGGCGGGGTAATTGCGCTTTTGGTGTCTGTGATGGGTGCTTTGACGCCATTGTGGGCTGCACAAGCGTCTGGTGGGGCGGTAACGGGTACTGGATTGGATGTAAGAGTGGCTCCGGCCCCCCTTCTGTTACAAATGACTGCATTGTGCACGGCGCCCGTGGCGCCTTTGCCAGCTACGGGAAGTGCGGCGGTGATTGGGGAGAATAGAGATGCACGAACCTTCCGCGACTCTCGTCGGTTGTCTCCTGTGTCATCTCCTTCTGTTGCAGAGTGCGGTGAGATGAGTGAGAGTGAAATTATGGAGGATTCCTTGGCTAGGTTCGGTGATGGCGCAGCTTCCACATCATCAGGTGAGACTGATTCGGATTGGTCGATGGGGCAATCGGATTCTGTTGCAAGTTCAGAGGTTACTATGGCGAAGCAAAGCAGCGAGCGTGCAAAGCGGAAACGTCATGGGAGGTCGCGTAAGAAGGGTAAGCGCTCTTGGCATCACAGGAAGAGCAACAGCAGCCCAGATGAAGGCAACCCTAGCGCTGTAGTTCGCTGCGATAATACGGCTGTGCTACGGGGCCATGGGCCGCGCATGCGCGAACGCATCAAACAAGGTAAATACGTGGATGTCTTCACATTAACATCCAAGAATCGCAAGGCATTAGCAGCTGCCAAAAAAAAAGGGGGTGTTGGCGAGGAGGTCTTTCGCTCCTACGTTAATTTTCTAGGCGGTTTTTATATGTATGCAGCTTGTTATTTGGAGTCCTGTCCGGAGGAGTATATGAATATAGTGAGGTACCTTCACCTGATCATTGGTCTCTTCCATTCGGCTAGAGCAGGGATGGGGAACCTCAGGCCCTGGGGCCATATAAGGCCCTCGGAGTCATTTGGTCTGCCCTCTGAGCTTTTTTCTGCTAGCCTCATCTGGCCTAGAATGGCACCTGCGCGGGGTCCGGTGAGTCTGGCGTGGCTCGTTACCTCGATGATTTTCTCTGTATGGGTCCCGCAGGGTCCGACAGGTGTCAGAGGTTGCTTTTTTCTTTATGTGCGCTTTTTTGCGAATTCGGGGTGCCGATTGCTCGAGATAAGTATGAGGGCCCTTGCACCCGTCTCACGTTACTCGGTATAGAGATTGATACTGTCTCAGGACGTTGTAGGTTGCCAGCTGACAAGTTACGTGAGGCGATTGTGTTGGCTTTGGTGGGTGGTAAGGTCACATTGAGGCAGTGTCAATCTCTGTTGGGGCTTTTCAATTTTGCGTGCCGTGTCATTCCCATGGGCAGGGTTTTTTGCCGGAGATTGGAAAGGGCGACATCTGGTGTCAAACGACCTCATCATTTCATTCGTCTGAACGCTGAGCTGCGCAGGGACTTGCATGTCTGGGATGTGTTTTTGCAAGGCTTTAATGGCGTGGTGGTTTGGCCTATCCCTCCAGTTACCAATGCGCAGATACAGCTTTTTACAGATGCTTCAGGAGCTTTTGGCTATGGGGCTTATCTGGAAGTTTCATGGTCCTCCTCCCCTTGGCCATCAGAGTGGATCAGGCTGGGTTTGACGAGGAACCTGTTGCTGCTGGAGCTGTTCCCTAATGTTGTGGCTTTAGAGTTGTGGGGCGAGCGACTCAGGAATCGACAGGTAATTTTTTGGTGCGACAATTTGGGGGTCGTGCAGGTCATTAACAGTCAGAGGTCAACTTCCCCTCTGGTGCTGCGCTTGCTGTCCTACCTTGTGCTGCGGTGCTTGTCCCTTAATGTTTGCTTCATGGCGCGTCATGTGCCCGGCGTTGAGAACTCCATAGCAGACACCCTTTCACATCAGCAGTGGGATAGGTTCAGGGCACTAGCTTCTGGCGGGTCCCTCATTGGTAACGTTTGCCCCTCTCATTGTTGGCAGGTTATATGGCAGGAATAGAAGGTGTGGCTTGCCAGTCGTTGGCTCCAGGAACGTTACGGACGTATCGTGCCTCTTGGAACCAGTGGTCAACTTTTATTTTGCGTAAGCAGAATGAAGGTAAGCCCTTACATAAGCTCTTGCTAACTTTTCTGTGGGGTCTTTATACGGCAGGGAAGTCCAGAGCAGTAGTGACCCAGTGCTGGCTTGCATCTCCTTTTTCATTCGTTTGCGCGGCAGTTACGATTTTACCAAGGGCTTTTTAGTCTGGAGATTTTTTAAAGGATGGGAGCGCATGGCGCCTGTGCAGGATGACCACAGATGCCCCATTTCAGTTTCTATGTTGGTTAATCTGTTGTCTATTGTTCCCTCCATTTGTGAGTCCGCGCACGAATCCGTCCTATTTCGACTTGCCTTCGTGATGGCTTTTCACAGAGCCTTTTGCGTTGGGGAGTTGGCCGCGTCATCAAGACGTTCCGTTTCCCTGCTGGCATTCAGTCAGGTTATCATTGTTGATTTGGTTCTCTGTAAAGTGAAGCGATCAAAGACTGATCAGCTGGGTCTGGGGCGCTGGGTGTCCTTAGTAGCCTGTCCAGACACAAGGATTTGCCCGGTTGGCATTTCTCGGGAATACCTGCGATCTCGGCCTGTCGGTGATGGAGCTTGGTTGATGCACTTGGATGGGTCACCATTGACAGTGTATCAGTTCAGATGGGTTTTCCAGCGGTGCATTCTGACACTGGGACTACCCTTGCAGGATTTTGGTACACATTCGTTCCGAATCGGCGCGGCAACCACTGCCGCTTCCTTGGGTTTTTTAGTGGCTGAAATTAAAGCTCTAGGTCACTGGAAATCCAACGCGTACCAGCGGTATGTACGTTAAGGTGAAGTTATCAATAGGGATGTGCGCCGGACCATTTTTGCCGGATTTGGATTTGGTTCTAATTCGCCGTTTGGATTTGGATTTGCCAAACTGCGGTGACTGGCTTTGGATTTGGATTTTTTTACAAAAATTGACAAAAAAAGATAAAATCACATAAATTGGTCTTTTTTTTCTTCCTAGAGTATTATTAACCTTAATAACATTAATTTCCAGTCAATTTAGACCATATCACAGCTTATAATATTGTTTTCAACATTATTGGCCAAAGGTTGCAGTGAGCTGACTGGTTACTAAGCGACAAAGCAGCGGCACAACGACACAGACACCACAGTATAAAGCACATCTATGACACATTGCCACACAGCAGTGGCAGAAATGAAAAGTAGTGCACCCACCCAGTGGGGTACGGCCAGCAGAGTCACAGTACTTGTTTACAAAGTGGGCTACGGCCCTAGGAGTCACAGTGCACAATCTTATTAGCATTACACCGCACATAGGGCCTGATTCACATTACACCATAAAGTAGTGTCTCTTATTTATGTTACGACACACAGTAGTGCCCCTTTTACACAATGCCCACAGTAGTGACCCTTTTACACAATGCCCACAGTAGCGTTGTCCCTTACACAATGTCCCCCAGCAGTGGTGCCCCCTATGCAGTCCCCTTAGTAGTAGGGTCCACTATGCAGTGCCCCCAGTAGAATGCCCCCCAGTAGTATGCCCCCCATTAGCAGGCCCCCCCAGCAGTATGCCCCCCATTAGCAGGCCCCCCCAGTAGTATGCCCCCCATTAGCATGCCACCCAGTAGTATGCCCCCCCAGTAGTATGGCCCCCGCAGTAGTAGGCTGCCCCAGTAGCAGGCCCCCCCAGTAGTAGGCTGCCCCAGTAGTAGCCCCCCCTGTAGTATGGGCCCCCCTGTAGTATGGCCCCCCCTGTAGTAGGCTGCCCCAGTAGCAGCCCCCCCCAGTAGTAGTAAGCCCCCCCAGTAGTATGGCCCCCCCAGTAGCAGGCCCCTCAGTAGTATGGCCCCCCCAGTAGCAGACCCCCCCAGTAGTATAGCCCCCCCGAGTAGCAGGCCCCTCTGTAGTATGGCCCCCCCAGTAGTATAGCCCCCCCAGTAGCAGACCCCCCCCAGTAGTGCAGACCCCCCCAGTAGTATAGCAGGCCCCTCTGTAGTATGGCCCCCCAGTAGTGCAGATCCCCCCCAGTAGTATGGCCCCCCCAGTAGCAGACCCCCCCCAGTAGCAGGCCCCTCTGTAGTATGGCCCCCCCAGTAGTATAGCCCCCCCCAGTAGCAGACCCCCCCTAGTAGTGCAGACCCCCCCCAAGTAGTATAGCCCCCCCCAGTACTAGGCCCCTCTGTAGTATGGCCCCCCCAGTAGTATAGCCCCCCCAGTAGCAGACCCCCCCAGTAGTGCAGACCCCCCCCCAGTAGCGCCCCCGGACCTTTGACAAGTAAAAAAATAAAAAAAATAAAACTTACCTGATTCCCCGCTCCCGCGTCGTCCGCTCTGTCACACACTGAGGAGGGAGCCGGAAGACGGAGCTCATGTGTGAGCTCCAGCCGGCTCCCTCCGTGCAGCAGCCAATGAGAGTCTGTGTGACTCTTATTGGCTGCTGTAACAAACACACAGCTGCCGCTGGCGGCTGTGTGTTTGTGTCTGTGTAGGGCAGACCGCTATCACAGCACTCTGCCCTACCAATAGGAGCCCTGATGTCGGATTCTCTAGTGAGAATCCGACATCAGGTGGCCGCCGTTCGGCCCCGAACGGGGTTCCGAGTCAGGCGGTGAACACCCGAGCAGAGTTCCGGTGGATTCAGATCCCCAATGTTCGGAGTGGTTCGGATTCCACAGAATCCGAACCGCTCATCTCTAGTTATCAATGGTGGATGGCAGAGGATGTGTGTTGGTGCAAAGAGTTTTCAGGTGACTGTTTCCTGTGGCGTGAGTTTAGAGGAGTGTTTGGTTCATCCGTGGGTTGGCAGGGAGGGCGGATAGGTGACTTGTGGGGGGGGGGGATTTGCCCAGCTGGCCAGATAGTTTCCCACCTTTTTTTCTCCAGTTGCTTGCTAAGGAATTTTATTGGATCTGATCTGGCTGTTTGGGCGTTTCCTCCTTTCCGATTCATTTCTCGGCTCTTTGCGCCTTGGCACGAATGGACACGGCTTGGGAGCAAGTTGCCACTCGTCACCGTTTCGCCGGTGGGAATCCAGAGTGATTTTGCCTTGAAACCCTGAAGCACTATTGGCTTGTGGGTTTTTCAGGTTTTTACCTCGGGTCAAGTCACACATCATCATACCCCCCCTCCCCCAAAACACAGTTAGTTAATTTAGTTGGTTAGGGTTATTATTAGTCAGAGAATTTAAATGTTCAGTCTTTATTTATGTGTGCCTTGTTCATCGCAGGAGGGACTCTTGACTCAAGACCAATATGTGAAGTGGGACATTCCTTTGTGTACTGGGCGTCTAGATCTCCGGCTGCCAGGGATAGCAATTTGTTTTCAGCTCTTGGTCTGATTCAATGGCTGGGGTGCAGAGGCATGAAATGGAGTGAATTGTTGCCAGTTCTGGAGGAGAATGCGCGATCATCTGGTAGTCCGGTGGTTTTGGTGGTACATTTGGGAGGCGATGATGTGGTATCTGTGTCTTCTCTAGAGCTGAGACATGAAATGGTGAAGGATTTAGAGATAGTATTGGAGCAGTGGCCTTCTTGTGTTTTAGTACGGTAAAACATTATTCCAAGGAGGTCATGGCACGGCGATATGCCGGGAGTGGTAATGGACAAAGCCAGACGTAAGGTGAATGCCCTTTTAAGCAAGAAGGTTTTGGAGTTCGTGGGTCTCGTTGTGCATCATCCCTCTATACGTTGGCAAGACCTGCATCTCTTTAGGCCTGATGGAGTGCACCTCAATGAGGAGGGAATGGTTTTGTTTTTGGTAGATTTGTTTAATATGTTAGATCAGGTTGTTTAGGGTATGGTGGTGGTACCGGCTTCGGTTGGTCGCCGGTCTGTGGCGGGAAAGAATGGCAGTCCAGTGGGTATTGCGTAGCTGTATTTGAGGTGCGCTCTCCATACCAATATATTAATTTAGTCTGAGCTTCCCTACTGGGGGGCAGGGGCACTGGCTGACTGGCCGGCTCCATTATAGTGTATTGGTGGGAGAGTTGGAGCCTGATAATTTTTATTGGTAACGGGCAATTGGCTTAGTTACTCAAATGTCGTGGACATATAGTTTGGGCTTAAGACGTAATGTCACTGAGCAGCTGGCCGTTCTTTCTTGCTACCACCATACTGAATTTCATGTTAAATTTTAATAAAATGGTTGACCTATTTAATGGTATTTCTCATTGTGTCGTGTCGTTATTTTAGTTAAGTTCGTAGGTTGTTCGTTATTTATTTAGTTAAGTGTGAGGGTGGCGCAACCCCACATCTGCCGAGTTTATAGTTATCCGGTGATGTAGACATGCTCATATCTGTAATGGGTCCACTCCACACCACACACCCTACACCCATACATTATACTTACCTCTCTGGAGTCGAATATGTGCACATGCACAGTAGCAGGGCCGGACTGCCCATCTGGCAGTTCTGGCAAATGCCAGAAGGGCCGATGGCCAGATGGGACAATGGGGGACCCAGGCAGAAGCAGTGTTCCCGGCCACATGACTGTACATGCAGTGCTGTGGTGTCATGAATGCTCTTTATGTACACAGGCACAAAATGTGTAGTTATGGCTCTGCTTTGGCGTGCACAGATGGATCATCCTCTTTGTTCAGCACCCCCTGCCCTAAAAACTTCCTGCAGTGAACACTTATCTAATCCTCTACAACTGCTAAGATCAGAAATGGTCAATTTTGGCGAAAATGCCTTCTCTTTCTTTGTGTGTGACCTGCCCCAATGAAGTGGCAGTTTAACCTAACAGAACCAACAAAATACCAAATATCTGGCTATGGCACATGTTTGAATCGGAATCGGTATGAATGACCGCTGGACGAGAGCCCGGCAGTCAAAATCTCAACGCCAGCTGGCCAAACAGTTCAGATCCCGACAGAGGTAAGTAAAGTACCTAACCCTCCTCTCTCCCTCCCCTAACCCTCCTTTAGGGGTGCCTAACCTTAACCCCCCCTAGTGCCTAACCCTAACCTCCCCCCAGGGGTGCCTAAACCTAACCCCCCCCTCCCCGCACCCTAAAGCTAACCCACCCGGGGGGATGCCTAACCCTAACCTCCCCCCAGGAGGTGCCTAACCCTATCCCCCCCTTCCCATAGCCTAAATACCCCCAGAGTCCCTAAACCTAACCACCCATCCCCAGCTACGTGGATACTTACCCCCGGTGTTGGACGATCAGTCCGGCATTCTGTCGGGGCCCCAGCGCCGGGATTAACATAGGCATCGGGATTGGGATTACAATGTCAGGATTGGGACCGGCAGACGCCGGTCACATGACTGCATCCCATTTGAATCCCCTGCAGGATTTGCTCTGTTGTGTGTATTCTAATGCAGAGAATTACATATACTCATATGTTGTTCTAATAATTATTATATTTGTAAGAGTATAGGCTATGCAGTGGAAGGAGTCAGGAATAGTAAGGGGAGGTGTCTATGCCAGGAGCCAGGTACTGAAGCAAGGTGTGCCTGTGTGCTATAAATACCAGGGCCTATTTTTAGTCCGAGTCCGGTCCTGCACAGTAGAGAAACCACCAGGAATGTGGCGCAGGCACAGTCAGAGGCGCCTCAAGATTTTTAGTTTGTTGGGCAAGATATAATGTCATTTTGGTGCCCTAAATCGCTGGATGTTGCCCCCTCAGGGGCAGCTGGAGTAACCCACCACGCCACTTACCTGGTGACAGAGATCAGTAAGCCACTTGCTGATTTCTATGAGCGATTGAACGATAACGATATCATTAAATCACTCATGAATCGGCCACATTAATGTCGGAAACGGCGAACGATGCGCGCTCCAGCTGGTCATTTCCAACATCAATCATCGTTCGAACTTGCTGAACAGCCTGACGATAACGTTAGGTTTAGCATGTTAGGGGATTATTGATGTGCCTACACTGAACGACTGCTCGTTCAGTGTAGGCACAGCACAGACTGTGAATCGACTGCACGATTACAATGTCGTAATCATGCAGTCGTTTTTAGGTCTGCTAGTGGATGTGTGCCCTGAGAGGTCTTTGGTTTGGCTGATTTGGCCTCTGTATGAGGACATCACTGCTCTCTCCCATTCTCTTCACTCACAACACTGACTACCATGCAGCTTTGGGAACACATACAGCCAAAAGAGTGTCCCTCTACAGAAAATGGGGTAGATGTATTGCAGCGGCACTTAACGTGCCGCTATAAAGCTTCCCGCTTCGCCTCTTTACCGAGGCGAAGCAGGAAGCACTACCGATGAGATGTATAAACATCTCATCGGCCGGAGAGGGGGAGCGTTAACTCCCCCCTCCGGCGCTACCCGTTAGAGACAGCAGCGCATCAGCCTAGTGCTGATGCGCTGTGTCTCTTTCCCGGCCGGCTCCACTGAGCATGCGCGGGATCTCGCAAGTATTGTGAGATCCCCGCGTGGAGCCGGCAGCCGCCGCAGCAGGGACAGCGCTGTCCCTGCTGTGGGGATAGGCTAGCGCCAGGCTGTAGCTGTCGATAACGACAGCTACAGCCGGCCGAACGGTCATGCGTTATGACCGTTCGTAGATGGCCCTGCCGCTCGGCGCTGCTATCTTATAGATAGCAGTGCCGATAATGACAGGGGCGCATAGCGCCCCTGTCATGTACCGCCCAGACCCCCGATCATACATCGGGGAGAAGCGGTATCAGCGCACATAACGTGCGCTGATACCGCTTCAGGGCTTCTTACATCTCCCCCAATGTATCCAACCAGCATTGGGCGAAGAGGAGGATGGTTACCTGCATGCTGCTGGGATTTGGAGTGGCTTAACCTTAAGAACTTATCACTACAGTGCACTTAACCTCGCTCTAGGACTACAGAGATCATCATGCAATGTGAGTTCACCGTGCGAACAGCTCTCAGGACCCGACACGCACCTAATAGGATTGAGCCCAGTCAGTGGCGTAACTAGGGTATTTGGAGCCCAGGGCAAATTTCAAAATGGAGCCCCCTCCCCACTATGTGTGCATGCAGCAGGCACGCGTGGCAAAATGGGCGTGGTCACAAGGGGCGTGGCTACTGAAAATGGGCGTGTCAACATGACACACCCCTTTCTTGTCACTGGGAACATTTCTTTCCATATGCACCTTAATGCAGTGCCCCTTATACAGTCCCCCTTATGCAGGCCCCCAGTAGTGCCCCTTATACAGTACCCCCAGTATAAAATGCCCCAGTAGTGGTCCCTCTTATGCAGGCCCCCAGTAGTGACCCTTATACAGCACCCCCAGTAGTGGTCCCCCTTATACAGGCCCCCAGTAGTGATCCCCCATATGCAGTGCCCCTTACACAGTGCCCCCTGTAGTGGTCCCCCTTATGCAGCCCCCATTAGTTCCCCTTATACAGTGCCCCCAGTAGTGATCCCCCATATGCAGTGCCCCTTATACAGTGCCCCCAGGAGTGATTCCCCTTATGCAGGCCCCCAGTAGTGCCCCTTTTACAGTCCCCCCAGTAGTGATCCCCCATATGCACTGCCCCTTACAGTGCCCCTGTAGTGGTCCCCCTTATGCAGCCCGTCATTAGTCCCCCTTATACAGTGGTGCCCCCAGTAGTGATCCCCCATATGCAGTGCCATTTATACAGAGCCCCCAGTAGTTGTCCCCTTATGCGGGCCCCAGTAGTTATGCCCCCTATGCAGTGCCCCCTGTAGTGGTCCCCCTTGTGCATTGCCCCCAGTAGTAAGCCCTCCTATACAGTGCCCTTTATATAGTGCCCTCAGTAGGAGTCCCCCTTGATGCAGTGCCCCCAGTAGTAGTCCCTCTGATGCAGTGCCCCCAGTAGTAGTCCCCCCCAATGCAGTGCCCCCGGTAGTAGTCCACCCTACACAGTGCCCTTTATATAGTGCCCCCAGTAGGAGTCCTCCTTGTTGCAGTGCCCCCAGTAGTGGTCCCCCCCAATGCAGTGCCCCCAGTAGTATTCCCCCCATTAGTAGTCCCCAGTAGTGGTCCCCCACCCGAAGCAGTGCCCCCAGTAGTAGTCCCTCATCCCCGATGCAGTGGCCCCAGTAGCCAGTAATGGTGCCTCCCCCAGCAGACACACACATAACATTTAAAAAAAAAACACTCACCTGAAACCCCGCTCCTGCTCCCGCCGCAGCCATCAGCTCCTCTGTCCTCCCGGGCCAGCACGCTCTGCATTATGGGAGAGACGTCATGACGTCTCTCCCATTACCAACTGCAGTAGCCGGAAGATGGCTCCAGCAGGGGCGCAGCAGTCAATGAGTCTGTCTGACTCTCATTGACTGCTAATCAGTGGCGGGCACCGGAAGC
Organism: Taudactylus pleione; assembly: GCA_031769625.1. Classification (NCBI taxonomy): domain Eukaryota; kingdom Metazoa; phylum Chordata; class Amphibia; order Anura; family Myobatrachidae; genus Taudactylus; species Taudactylus pleione. Next base: position 8,559,285 of record JAUIMM010000121.1, read on the forward strand.
TCGGACTAGGAGGTCCGTCGCCTGGAGCTTAGCCCTGCTCCCTGCCTGGGCCCGCCCCCTCTACCCTCCCGCTAGCGCTATTCGGTAAGCGCTCTGGGGGAGGGAAGGGGCGTGGTCGTGCAGCATAGGACAGCGCTGGGTGCATGGAAGCCTAGCGCTGGTTCTGCTGCTAATTAAAACAAACACACAGCTGCTGGCCGATGGCACCCAGGGCACACGCGCTGCTCGACCCCCCTTAGTTACGCCACTGAGCCCAGTATACGCACCCTACTATTCCCTGTACTATACACACACCACTGCAATATTCTGTAGGTATAAAACAATAAAAAAAATTAAAAACAAATTTACATATAAAACACTGCAAACTTTGGCCCTCATTCAGAGCCGTACGCTCTGAGCAGAGCGCACGCTCTGAATGAGGGCCGCCCTCCATAATTATGGAGCGTCCTCCTGGAAGCTCGTATAGCTGTGGGTCACCACCCACAGCCTATACGAGCGTGCAGTTTGATGGCCGCGATAGTCTTGACCATCGCGACCATCGCCACTGCAAGCCGGAGTTTTTCAACCGCAAGGCCCGGAGTGATTTTGGCTCTATCAGAGCCAAAATCACTCCCACTGACATCACTAGTGATGTCAGTGGGCCGGCTTCTGACGGTAGGCGTTCCCTTGGGAACGCCCCCGTCTGGGAGGCACGCTCACCAAAGGGGGCGTGCTGTCAATCAACATCGACAGCACGCCCCCTTTGATCAGACACAATGAGCGAAGGAAAGTCCTTCGTTCGTCGCGTCTGGCGCATGCGCACGACGGAGCTCCCGCCGTCGTGCGCATGCGCAGTGCACAACATCGACCCACTTGCGAGCGGACAGCCGCTTGCGAGTGGGTCTGAATCAGGCCCTTTGCTCTATCTGGCTTCCCTATGTAAAGACATGCACACACACGTACAGTATAGTGGGCCTGATTCATGGATGTACACTAATGCAATTGCAGTTGCGATATTGCCCGGAACGCAGCTGCGAAAATATGCTAATCATTTTAAAGGTTACCCGAGCATAGGGACGCCCACCGCTGCCTTCTCATCTGCGTCTGACGTCGCTTACCTGCATAAATATCTGTAACATCGACGCACATCAGCCCTTGCAGCAGGTCTTACCTGTCTCAAATACAGTGGCTCTAGTGACACGCAGAGAGGTCTAATGCTGTGTAGGAGATCACAGTGGCTAATTTATGCACGCACATGTAACGGCATTTAAACGTTAAGACACATCTGCATTTTTCTAACCGCCCCACTGTTACCTCTTCCAAATGCTGGTTACCTGTCACTCACTTTGCAAAAAATCACTCATTCTGTGTAAAAATCAGCATTGCATACATCTCTGAGTTAAGGTGCCCATACACGGTACGATGCACCATATAGGGCGACTGCCGATCTGTCAGCAGATGGATTGTGCTGTCATCACCGACAATCGTGCGGTCCCCACTGACCGCACGATATGCTGGCTCCCCCCTCCTCCAACTGAATGGGATCGTACATCGCATCCCAGATTAGATGAACATGCGGGAAGATCTGGGGATACGATCCCACGGGATATCAGGTACGATAACGTGCCCATACATGGCACGATATAGCTCCTATATCGTGCCGTGTATGGCCACCTTTAGACCCAGTGACTGCAGCATCAGGCTCCACCTAAATACAGACATGGGAACTTCAATCCCTCCAATCCAGCACTTCATGCAACAACTAATGATGCACTAAGTTTAGCACAACAGGTGCAGTATACGTTATATGTCACACATGGGATTAATATCAGACATCACTGCACACACTATGCTGGGCTGGTTACACTCAACAACAAAAATGCATACCTTCCAACTGTCCCGCTTCCAGCAGGACAGTCCCGTTTTTCTGGGACTGTCCCGCTGTCCCGCCCGCAGTGTCCCGCGGTGGGGGGGAAGTTTTAGAGAGCACACCCGCTGCATAGCAGAGCAGCGGGTGTGCAGGAGGAGAACAGATGCCGTGCGCATGCGCCTGGGGGATGCCCAGCATCTCGGAGAGTGCTGGGCATGCACCCAAAGTGACGAAGACGGGGGAAGCCGCGAGGCTCCGCCCCGGTTCCTGTTGGCTCTGCCCCTTTTACAGAAGCCACGCCCCCTTTTCGGGCACGCGCACCGAAGGCGCGCGCCCTGTCCCTCTTTCCCATTTGGAAATGTTGGGAGGTATGCAAAAATGTTCTTATTAAAAAATAAAAGCAAACAACAGATTTCAGTAAGATATAAATATCTGCATATTTAAGTTGGTTTTATTTAGTCCTAATACTATAGGTTTCAGTAGTATATATTGTTAGTCAGCAAATATGGTCAGAAATAAACAAATATGCAAACTCAATTTCCCTGAACTTTATCCCAGTGGCAAACGCAGGATTTCCAGAGGGGGGTTTCCAAATGCTTCATTTTAGAGCGAGTGTGGCCTGTCAATGAAGAGGGCAGAATTAGTACTTAACCAGCTTTAATATGCATCATTCATCAAGTGTATTGTGTGTAATAATTCCAGTATATACAGGACTAGTGATCACAGTATGCCATAAAATCCCCATTGGCAGATAATGCGTGCAACCTTAAAGTTATTTAACCCACTTAAATAAAATAAAGAGACAGACCAAGTATATATGCGATAAAAATATATTGTCAGCTTTATTTATTTTACAATCAGAGTATGGTGGCATAAGAAACCTGACGCCCTACACTTGACTTATGCAAAGATGTAAAACACTGAACGGGCCACTATCCCAATTCAAGTGTAATATTGATATATAACTTGCAAGGGCCGATATCTCTCTCTGGCAGGTGAGACGGTATCCAGCCCCATCCCAATGCACTATTTTAGCCCTCTCCGACGAGAGGTGCCGCTGACCCCAGTAGGGTAAAATCAGCCTAACCAATGCATTGAAGGGGGCGCACCGCTCATACTGCAGCAAGGTGGACGCTTTATAGGTGTGTTTTTAGGTGTGGTTTTCTTTCCCGCCACGCATGTTCCCAATGATGGAATGTGCCCGCCACCATACAACCTAATCTCTAAAACCTCCCCACACCGAAAAAAAACCCACTCTATAAATGAAATTTGTCTCTGCTAGGCATCTTGTACCCCATTAAAGGGTGATGCTCCACAAATCTACCCCCCCCCCCAACCATGCACCTACATCACCAGGAAATGCTAGCACAATATCGGACAAAATTATCACGACATCTGGCCAAAGCCAAGCAACCCACCCAAATCATGAACAAATAGTGTGCCGCAAGTAAAGCGACATCTGCCGGCACAAATCATTCCCTTCCAGGTGAATTGCTAAGACCAAAGGAGAACCTAAGTCCTCCGCTGACATCCGTATACAGGGCACTAATGCCTCCCAACCCAAACTAACAAAGCAGGATGACCTGCCCAAAATATAAACAAGTGTCCGAATAACAAAATGAGCTATAATCCTGTAAACCACCTGCAATACATGAAACATACATGAGTATGGTGATTATGACATATTGCAGAGGGAGGTGATGGGGGGGAGGGAAAGGGGGGAAAGGAGGACTTGACCCGAGGTAAAAACCTACAAAAAACCTGTTGGATCTTTTTATATTGGTTAGTAATGTCATTCTCGGATTTTTGTTGTTTATTTGTTTACACGAAGTTAAACTATAGCATTAGCCAAACGTTGTCCTAAGCAGGGTAAAAAATAGGGCAAAATCCCTCAAGACCCCCACCGGGAAGGTGGCAAGTTGGCCGGAGCACTCAAGTCCACAAACAAACATTACACATCATTAGTCCACATGAATATAGGCGTTGGACTTCCATCATCATAGAGCCTGTATCCCCTTCCGAGCTGAGACTGCCAGAAAGACTCAAAAACAAATATTCCCAAAGGCCAGATACTGAGTCTAAGGAGGAACTGGACCACTGAGGGGATAATGGAAATCATACCAGCAGTTATCGCATAAATGTACCTAATGTATGACCTCACAATGTATTAGACAAAGCTCTCAAATTAAAACGGTATGGAAAGGCACCCACTCATGGGTAAGAAAAACCAACCGCAAGTGACGGCTATAGGGAAAGGGCCAGAAAACCCTACGTGAATAAAATGCAATCAACTACCGAAAGTATCAGGGAAAATTATACGGACAAAAGAAAAATTACCCCAGAACGAAGTGGTCCGTAGCATGCACGAGCACCGGCTACAGGTAAAGAGCATAAATTACTGGACAAGGATTAATACAATTCAACTACAGAAAGTATAAGGGTAAATCATATGGACAAAAGAAAAATGACACACCGACACGTGGTGTTCCTATGCATGCACACTTATGACCAAAAGGGTGGTCCAAAAATTTTATAACAGAGAAAGCGAGTAAACAAGTGAAGAATAACAGAAGAGGAGATGATAGGCTCCTAATACTTGATTTTAGACTATGAGCCCGTGATACCATTCACAAGCTGACTCCAACTTGAGCGCATGGTGGGAGGGGGAGCGGCACACGCTTCAAGTCCCTACGTGGTCATAGGGTCCCAAGACACTCCCAAACTCTTTGAAACATAGGGATACCCATGTAATGTAATTTAGTACATTTATGAAATAGAAAGTATGTAATAGCGTGATATTAGTAATATTGTGCAAGAACACATTTGTGATCGATTAACTGATGAATACTCCATGATATATATTTTCCTTTTCCACACTTCTCTGCCGCACTTATTTTCTTATCTATGTGCGTGACTAAACATGAATGTTTTGCTGTAATAAATGAGTTTAATGGACAATATGGTCTTATTAAGATTGAGGTAATTAATTGCTTGTATTAATATTAAATCAATATAAGTTCATTGTGCATACTCAGGGCCGGATTAATAATGGGGCTGATGGAGCTTCAGCTCCAGGCCCACCATCAGAATAGGCCCACAAACATCTGATGTATGTGTGCTGCTGTAGACAGGATTTTTTTTTTCCTTCTACAGCAGCCTACCAGTGTCCATCCAGGCCACCCACCCGGCCACGCACTCCCCCCCCTACCTCTCTCCTCCCCGGCGCCGATGTATGTGTAAAAGCCACCAGCAGCATACACTGCATAAACATGATGGCGGCGCGCAGTGGAGGGCTGAGCTTCACTAGTGACTCAGCAGAGGCAACGCCTACGCGTGATATCACATTGGAACCACCCGCCACCACTACCGCACCCTCAAGCAGCCACTGTGTCTACCAGCAGCATAAACAAAGGAGCTCCATGAAGGCGGCCTGGCAGAGGTGAGATGCTTGTCACTGTTGTCAGCCCTGCTGCTGGACAGACTGCCACTTTATAGTAGTATTAGTATAAACTAGTTATGTAATGCAGGGGGCTGGCTGAGTGTGTGTATATATATATATATATATATATACTGTTTGTGTGTGTGTATATAATATATATATATACTGTGTGTGTATATATATATATATATACTGTGTGTGTGTGTGTGTGTGTGTGTGTGTATATATATATATATACTGTTTGTGTGTGTGTATATAATATATATATATATACTGTGTGTGTATATATATATATATACTGTGTGTGTGTGTGTGTGTATATATATATATATATATATATATATATATATATATACAGTCAGCTCCATAAATATTGGGACATTGACAGAATTTTCAGATTTTGGCCTCTATTCACCACCACAATGGTTTTGAAATGAAACAAACAAGATGTGTTTTAACTGCAGACTTTCAGATTTAATTTGAGGGTAATTACATCCAAATCTGGTGAACGGTGTAGGAATTACAACAGTTTCTATATGTGCCTCCCACTTTTTAAGGGACCAAAAGTAATGGGACTATCAACTCAAAAGCTATTTCATGGACAGGTGTGAGCTATTCCCTCGATATTTCATTATCAATTAAGCAGGTAAAAGGTCTGGAGTTGATTCTAGGTGTGACATTTGCATTTGGCATCAGTTGCTATCAACTCTCAATATGAGATCCAAAGAGCTGTCACTATCAGTGAAGCAAGCCATCATTAGGCTGACAAATCAAAACAAACCCATCAGAGAGATAGCAAAAACATTAGGTGTGGCCAAATCAACTGTTTGGAACATTCTTAAAAAGAAAGAATGCACAGGAGAGCTCAGCAACACCAAAAGACCCGGAAGACCACCGAAAACAACTGTGGTGGATGACAAAAGAATTATTTCCCTGGTGAAGAAAAACCCCTTCACAACAGTTGGCCAAATCAAGAACACTCTCCAGGAGGTAGGTGTATATGTGTCAAAGTCAACAATCAAGAGAAGACTTCACAAGAGTGAATATAGAGGGTTCACCACAGGATGCAAACCATTGGTGAGTCACAAAAACAGGAAGACCAGATTAGAGTTTGCCAAACAACATGTAAAAAAGCCATTACAGTTCTGGAACAACATCCTATGGACAGATGAGACAAAGATCAACTTGTACCAGAGTGATGGGAAGAGAAGAGAAGGAAAGGAACTGCTCATGATCCTCATCAGTGAAGCATGGTGGTGGTAGTTTCATGGCGTGGGCATGTATGGCTGCCAATGGAACTGGTTCCCTTGTATTTATTGATGATGTGACTGCTGACAAAAGCAGCAGAATGAATTCTGAAGTGTTTCGGGCTATATTATATGCTCATATTCAGTCAAATACTTCAGAACTCTTTGGACGGCGCTTCACTGTGCACATTGACAATGACCCGAAGCATACTGCATAAGCAACCAAGGAGTTTTTTAAGGCTAAAAAGTGGAATGTTATGCAATGGCCAAGTCAGTCCCCTGACCTGAATCTGATTGAGCATGCATTTCACTTGATGAAGACAAAACTGAAGGGAAAATGCCCCAAGAACAAGCAGGAACTGAAGACATTTGCAGTAGAGGCCTGGCAGAGCATCACCAGGTATGAAACCCAGCGTCTGGTGATGTCTATGCGTTCCAGACTTCAGGCTGTAATTGCCTGCAAAGGATTTGCAACAAAGTATTAAAAAGTGAAAGTTAGATTTAGGATTGTTTAGTTTGTCCCATTACTTTTGGCCCCTTAAAAAGTGGGAGGCACATTTTGAAACCGTTGTAATTTCTACACCGTTCACCTGATTTGTAATATGAAATTCTAACAGCTCCGGCATTTTTTTTTTCTTTGAAAATAAACTCTTTTACTATTCCATATTTTCGTATTTGTTTAATGCAAATATTAATTGGTAAAAATGACGGGGGAACTTGTATGTATGCTGTGTGTGTGAGTGTTTGTAAGTATGTTGTGGGTGTATGTATACTCTGTGTGTGTCACACTCATACATACACACACACACACATATATATATATATCATAGTATAGGGGTGCACTCACCAGACTTCAGCCGATTCATAAATAGATAACTTTATTCCATCATGGATAAATAAAGTTATCTATTTATGAATCGGCTGAAGTCTGGTGAGAGCACCCCTATACTATGTCGTACATTTTTGTCTGTGGTAAATTGCCCAGACTGAAAATTGATGCTGCACCCCAGCAACTATACTATAAACCAAGAGTGTGTGGATTGCTCTAAGATATATATATATATATAATATGGAAACCCCCCCTTAAAAATCCTTCGTTTGCCCCTGGCATGCACACATAATACATGTATCTGCCCCCATCGCATTGTAACTTGGTTTGTCCAGATGTAGCAGTTGCTTTGTTTTGCTTTGGTCCCACCTCAGAATCACCCCTCTAAATCGGGTACAAGCCTCCATCATCAGAGCGTTACTAAGCTGGACAGGTCATTACAGCTCCTCCTGTGAGTCCTGGATATGTACTTGTAGCTGATAAATGATTAGATTTAATGGTGTCTCTGTAGGTTTGCAGTAGAAATCACGAGGTGCGTAGCAGTAACAATGACAGTACTTATTGGTATAATATATATAGCACTAACAAATGAATCCGGAATGTCAGTATTCCAAATGGATAATACAGAGAACTTCAGACGTAGGTGGGTATGAAAATAATATATAGACAGAATATGAAATGCAGAACGTCTCTTGCAGAGCATAAGGTAGATAAATGAAAGTCCCAACACAGTGCAGGAATACACTCCTTAATTACTCAGACATGGTAAAGGTAGAGAGTTACAGTATTATATCAGCACAGAGTCCAGGTATATCCAATGACTGAGCCGCAGTGTATCTGGCAGGAGAGCCCAATGTAAGTCTTCACGGGTCTCGCCACACTAAGTGGATGTTGTAGCTTAGGTGAGTGCAGACGGTGATCAGATACCGATCAGACTGGATGGGGATTATCTGAATACCAGAGTGATGTACCAAAGGTTATACCACGTTCGCCAATGGAGAAAAGGCCAGTACACACTAGATGATGGCCAGCGTGTACTGACCTCATTAGCGATGGGACTTGGCGGGGTGCGTACACACTTTCTGATGCCGAGATCAACAGCGGGGGCCCTGCTGCATTCGGCAACATAGCCCCCGCTGACGGTATCGCTTGTCAGACCTGTACACAGATCCGACAGGCGATGTGGCTGACGATACGCGGGATTGCGCATCTTCAGCGACGTAGCAGATACACACTGGCGCACGTGCCGAAATGTTTTCTGATCCACCGGACGACATATCGCCTAGTGTGTAATGGGCATAGGTAAACCTGATGGGAAATAGCTCTGCAGACGTGGCAATATAGGATGCCTCCAACTCAGCCAGGAATGGATGCTGAGCACCTGGAAGCTGGACTGGAAACAGGAACACAGATGGCTGTCCGGGAACTGGACTGGAGAACCCGGCTAGGTCCTGCCAGAAATTATAACAAGGGATGGTAGTAAGTTGTAGCCAGGAAACGTGGAAGCTGTATCAGGAGACAAGAACAAGAAATATACAGCACAGGAACCAGGACGCTGCACTGGGAGTAGTGGCGGCTCTAGGCACGGGCTAGCAGGGATGTCGCCCTGCCTGAACGTGCCATCACAGGAAAACGCCGCCCCCACCCTCCCACTGGCGTTATTGGATAAACGCTCAGGGGGAGGGAAGGGGCACGTCAGAGCAGCACGGACGGCGCTGGGCGCAAGGAAGCCCAGCGCCAACCCTGGCTAGGAGCAAACGCCGTTACTGGCAGAGACGAAGAGTCAGGACAGAAATAAATTGAAGACACAGCTAATCAGTATGACTAGGTAACCCCACCTGCATAGCAGCTCACACATGCAGGGTAATACCCTAGCAGAAAGTGACATTCTCACCCTTGCAGACAGCACCCTGCACTGCAGCTTAGTGATTGAAAGCACACACATGGAAAGTCACTGACTGGCATAGATGACAAGTCAGAATCCAAACAGTCTTCCCCCTGATCAATCGCTCAGTGTAGGGTCGCACTGGCCCACAGGGGTACATTGGAAATCCCTGTTGGGCTCCACTGACAGAAAGCCCACCCCCTTCTCTAGGGGTCTGGTTACAGCCTGTGCATATGTTACATTATGCTGCATTCCCAGGATTGTGGTGTATTTACTATAATGAATTGCTGGTATCACTCTGGTACATCATCATGCATGCAATCACTATGTAGTACAGGTTAAGGGGCCCATTTATTAATGATAGCATTTTGCAATGCGATCAGGGCCTGCAGTATCGCCCCTGATCGCATTGCAAAATGCGATCCTATCTGCCGGATGTATTATCCGGGACATGCAGGGAGACGGGCTCCGAAAAGAGCCCGTCCCTGCGATGTCTCCGGAGGGCAGTCGGGGCTTCTGCACATGCGCAGTCCCGCGGTCTGCACATGAGCGGCGCCCATTGCCGGCGGAGGGATCTGGCAGATCCCTCCGCCGGCTGATATGCGGTGAGTGCCCATAGGAAACAGCGGCTAACGCTATCTTTAGATAGCGTTAGCTGCTGGGGCCAATATCGGGAATGCTTCGCATTCCTGATATTGATACATTTGGCAGCATCGCATCCCCCATAGAAACCTATGGGGGAGGCGGCTGCCGGCGGCAATGGAGGGATCGCAGCAGGTATCGGAGATACCTGCTGCGGTCCCTCCTTCATACATTCGGGGGATACTAAGTATTTGAGGTAAACCCCCGAAAACAGGTGTTTTCGGGGAATTTACCTCAAATGCACTTTGATAAATGGGCCCCTCTGTCTCCCATATCCAAATAGTCCGAAATACGGAATATTCTAAAATACGGAATAATTTTGGCTTGACTGAGAAAATTAAACGTTTGATTTTTGATGGTTCAATGTACACAAACTTTGTCTAAGGCACAAATTATTAAAAATATTGTATAAAATTACCTTCAGGCTTTGTGTATAGGGTGTATACAAAACATAAATTAATTTCATGTATGTACACAAACTTTGTTTGAGCCACAAAATTATTGAAAATATTGTATAAAACTACATGCAGGCTGTGTGTATAAGGTGTATATAACACATAAATGCATTCTGTGTGTATATTTGGGCCCCATTCCCAAGATATTTCATTATGATATGCAAATATTCCAAAATACGGAATATTCTGATATCCAAAATACCCCTGGTCACAAGCATTTTGGATATCAGAGACTCAACCTGTACTATGTATATTTGGGGCCAAGATCACCATGCACGGGTGGGCAATAAGCGCCCCCCCCAGCTGTTGTTGAGCTACAAATCCCAGCATGCATTGCAAACAGTTTTAGCATGGCCAAATAGCAAAACTGTAACAGGGCATGCTGGGATGTCTAGCTTATTGCCCATCCTTATTCTAATGTGTAGCCAAGTCTCTGTTGTGGCTGGCCACACCCCCTCTGGTCAATGAACACACCCCTTAAGAAGGGGCCCCTTTTAAGGCATTTACCTGTTTGCCCCCTAATGCTCCAGTCCGATACTGGCTCAGTGTACCTGGGCATACTAGCACTGTATCCAGGAGTTGTGAGAAACCAGATACTCAGAAGCACACGATGCTTTATCTACAGCTTTACGTGCTGGACGAAGGGTCAAACGCGACCAAATTGAGGTTCTCCTAAGCAAGGAGATGAATATTCACAGAATCTTCCCTTCCACTGCCCCACTACAGCCAGCGGTTCAATCCCAATACAACGTTATCAATTAAGGCCAATATACAGTATATGCAAAATAAATTGAAGTTTCACCACTATTTCACCATCTAAGATGCTCATTCCCAGAAACGTTGAACAATCCTCCCCAAGAAGCTAAACAAACATAAATGCTTTACAGATGTCACGTGGCTTCTCTCAGCATTGACCCAAGAGTATAGAGATGGCCAACGTCAGTGATTATTACTATCCTTTACTAATAGGGCGCCACAAGAGGTCTTTAGCGACGTACAGAGTGCATACAATAGTCTAGTCCTGGAGGCAGCAGTGGGAGGAGGTAATCAGTTGGGAAGAGAGGCGGAAGTCATTGACAGAGCGATGGGGGCGGCTGGAGTGAGGAGGAGGGGTTAAGTCAGAGATGTAGGTTGAGAGGTATGAATTAGGGCTTCATAGGTGAGTGTGAGGCGTGTGAAGGGGAGCCTGTGCATGGCCTGATGGGGAGTGTCAGAAGCTGTTACATTGGAGATGAGGATGAGCCGGGGAGCAGCATTGAGGACAGATTGGAGTGGAGAGAGGTCGGGACGACCAGACATGAGGAGGTTACATTAGTCCACTTGAGAGATGACAAATGAGTGGGTGAGGGTCTTCTGTCCAAAGTGAGAGAGGGTCTTATCCTGGAGATATTGTGAAGGTGGAAGCGACATAAATGAGGGGCTGACTGGAGTGTGACTGTGATGTTCGGTGAGGTGAATGGCTGGGGAAGCACACATGGAGATGGGTCTGAGTCCTGTCTCACTCCCTACTCACTGTAATTCTCCCCTCACTACACTAAGCTTCAGTGTCCATTGATTCTCCTACCTGCATCACTGTGCCTTCTCTTGGTGCTGCTGTCTGACTGAGCTCTGATCTCTAAACACTGCAGTGCACTTCCTGGTCACATAACACATTCAGAGGCATGCCTCTATTAATTAGCTATTTTTCTGTGCAGCATACTACCCGTTGGGTGGCCCCACCCCCAGCTCTGCAAGCAGTGTCTGACTATACAGAAGTGAGGCTGAGCTGTTGCTGCCTCATCTCTTGTCTCCCTGCAGTCCCAGGGAGCTTCACAAAGATGTTGAGTGTTAATTACAAAAATGATTACAATAAACAAAGAAGATGTTTATAAGTTATAAATATCTTTTTTGTATTATTCTAATAATTTTTATATCAAATCTCAGGAGTATGATGGGGAGGCTCTGCCTACCCTGAATGCACATCCCTGCTGTGAAGGTGGCGGAGGACACATGAGAGGGTGATATTGTAACAATGATGGGGGAGGTGAGGGATCTTGAAGGGGGGCAGGGTGATGTTCTTTGTCTTAGACAAGTTTAGTATAAGAAAGAACTGAGACATCCTGGAGGAAATAGCTGACAGTTTACTCTCTTTGCCAACTACCGTCCCGGCTATGTCTTGCCATGCTCCACTATATACACCCATCTAAAGAGTGGTGCTAGCTTGCTTACTGCTGAGTGGTGCACATTTGTGGGCTGTGCTGTTGGCAGGGGGCATTGCTCTACTCCGCTACAGGTCAGTTGCAATAAAAGTGACTATTACTAACATAAAAGACAAAAAACTGCAATGCAGCAGAATAATACAAGGTATAATTTTTTTACATTTCAAAACAGGTTTTTGCTGTATTCTAAGCAGAATTAGCTTCTCAGAATATTGTAGATTCATGATGATGACTGTTTTTGTTTTTTCAACCAAATTTTTTTGAGTACAAAAGTACAAACAAAACAAAACACCATGCAGGTGTCGGCAGAAGACTTTAGCATGAAGAAGAGGTGCAATTTTATCAATGACACAAATACAGCTAGCAAAGCACAATCTACAGTAAAACAATCATCAATGTAATGAGAAAGAAATAAAGGGTAATAAAACAAAGGAATACTTCACAAATTGAAGGAACACAGCAGGAGAAGAAAAAAATGGGAGGAGGTTCTATGTGTTGGTCATCAGTGAGCGATATTCCTGAGAATCCTTCAATACCATCCCTTTTAAAACCAAATGGAAACAAATTTTGTAGCAGTTCTCAGTAATACCCATTTACACTGCACCTTCGATCCGGGTTATTCCTCGGTCAGCCCCGTTCAAGCTGAACCCGAGACTGCCCTGCTAAACTTGAGAAGTCATAAAAAAGTATGAGGTGACTTCTCCACAGCCACCAATCAGCTAATTTTAGGCATGACCAAGGTCGGATAACCCGGGTCATGACATTTACACTGCACCATTATCCAGGTCCATCCCAGGTCCAACCCTGATAGCTACCTGGGTTGGATTCCCAGTTCACTTGACCCAGGTTATTTTTCAGGGACGCTTTTCCACTAAGCCGCTACCCGGGATGACCCAGCAATTATCTGGGTTATTGTAGCAGTGGAAAAGTGTTATAAGTTATGTAAATTGGGAGCTACAGTAACATGAGTAATATGGAGACGTTTTTCCTATTGGGAGTCCTCCGTAGTGAACTGCCAATCTTTATGCCATGCTGTGGTAAAATCAGGTAGATTGGGCTGTAAGGCTATATCCAGTAATTGGTAAACTTTGGAGGCCAAACGGCAAACAGGAATTTTAGAAAAGCACCATAATTCAAATTAGGTCAGTATTAGGCGCAAGGGCAACGTCCGGGTTACCAAATTAATATTGTGCTAAATTTGGGCATAAAACCAAAATACTGAATCAGGCAATTCCAGGCATTCCCACAATATAGCAAAAGAGATGATCAGATCTCTGGACCATAAGCTGACCATCCTGCAGCGACCATATATATTCCAGGGCGCAAAGGAACCCTCTGAAACAGATGGGGAAAACTGGGTTTTGCATTAGAGAGGTAATGCTGGGAACACACTAGACGATATGTCGTCCGATTCGGTGGATTGGACCGGCATATCGGGCACAACGTCTAGTGTGTACTTGCTATGTCACTGATGATGCGTGCTCCCGCGCGTCGTCAGCGACATCCTCCATCAGCCCTACATGCAGCGTGGCCCCCGCCGTCGCTCTGTCACTACATGCATCGGCAAGTATATGTAATGAATCCCAGGGAGATTCACTTCAGAAGGAGGCAATAGTTCTGAGGATTATTGGAGCGATGGGATCAACCGAAGGATAGTGCCGTTGTAGCACATGTCTGGAGAAGTTTGACAAGGTGGAGACCTGGTGGTCACGTAGCATCCTTGAGGGCTGGAGATACTTGGCAAGGATGGTGACCTGGTGGTCCCAGAGCAGCCTTGAGGGCTGGAGAAGTTTGACAAGGTGGAGACCTGGTAGTCACGTAGCATCCTTGAGTGCTGGATATACTTGGCAAGGATGGTGACCTGGTGGTCACATAGCAGCCTTGAGGGCTGGAGAAACTTTGCAGGGATGGTAACCTGGTGGTAATGCCGCCGGGAAGAGGTGCGGCAACTGTGAGATGATGGGTCCACTATACAGCGGAGGTAGTCACGGTGTAAGGCTGGAGACCCTCAGGCGCTGTAATGCGGACTGTGCCGCTGAGATATGATACACCACTGGGAAGCTGGAGGCACTCTACAGTGGAGATAGCAGCGATGTTATGCTGGTACCTCAGACGCTGCAGTGCGGACTGTGCCGCTGGGATATGACAGCACTGGGCAGTTGGAGGCACTTTACAGTGGAGATAGCCGCAATGTTATGCTGGAACCACAGATGCTGCAGTGCAGACTGGGCCCCCAGGATGTTATTCGGCACAAGACATAACAGACTCAGGACTGGAGATGCTGAAAGATCACAATGAGAGATACTAACTCTATGGAACCGGAAACATATGTAAGACGCTATCATCGGCACCTGAGCAATGCACCAGCAGGAAAGAAAAAGGAAGAGGAACCAATCCAGTCCCGGCAGAGATGACGTACAGCCAAATGGGAGGACTTCATGAGTTGACAGCGTGGTGTCTCTGTCTCCCAGCAACAAGCCTAAGAGAACCGCCAGGAGCATCGTTGTCCAACAAGACGGGGTGGCGGCTTGTGACAGTATACACTTGCCGGTGCCGGCACCTCCGATGGGTCACGTCACTGGCGATATTGCGCTGGGTACACATCAGCTAACGTGTACCCAGCTTATGAGGGGAGATTAATGAGATAATAGAAGGCAGGTTCCTGTGGGGTGAGAGGAACTTACAGTAGGAGGACCGAAGTCCTGGGCAAAATGTCTGCAGGGATAAGTGAAGCACACTCAATTTGGAACCACTGTTTGGTAAAGGACGTGTTCGACCATGTAGCGATTAGGGCTAAATGAGTCGGATAATAGTGTAAAAAGTAGGTTAGCTGGTGCCTGCCACAAGACTGTCTGCATAGAACCTTCAATCTTGGACCACACCCCCCCACCACCACCCCCATTACAAATTCCCTAATAATCCCATCTAGGGAAATATGGATTGGGACACTTTGACGCATTTTTGGCAGAGTTTTTCTTTTGATAATATTGATCCGTCCCAGCCAGGACACCTTCAAAGCCTTCTACTCCTGAAGATCGCGTCTAACGGTCTAAAGTATAGGAGGTAAATTCAACTTGAATAAGTCATCGTTTCGATTAGGGATCATAATACCAAGACATTTAATATGCATGATGATGACTGTTACCATCTGTCGTTTTATTATGTCACAGATTTGAATATATTTCTCTAATGGGAACCCTGCATTCAGCGTTCCTATGTAATTTGGGAAGGGTAGCAGGTGATCCTTTGGGGGGGCACACGTGTACATTACACTGTTATGGGATGCAGCGGTAGCAATGCATGATGCCCCCAGGTAGAGGAGCACACAACCACATAGTGCTGTATTCAGTGACTATATAGTGCTCACTGCATGATGCCCCCTGGTAGAGGAGCACACAACCACATAGTGCTGTAGTCAGTGACTATATAGTGCTCACTGCATGATGCCCCCTGGTAGAGGAGCGCACAACCACATAGAGCTGTATTCAGTGACTATATAGTGCTCACTGCATGATACCCCCTGGTAGAGGAGCGCACAACCACATAGCGCTGTAGTCAGTGACTATATAGTGCTCTATGCATGATGCCCCCTGGTAGAGGAGCGCACAACCACATAGCGCTGTAGTCAGTGACTATATAGTGCTCACTGCATGATGCCCCCTGGTAGAGGAGCGCACAACCACATAGCGCTGTAGTCAGTGACTATATAGTGCTCACTGCATGATGCCCCCTGGTAGAGGAGCACACAACCACATAGCGCTATAGTCAGTGACTATATAGTGCTCACTGCATGATGCCCCCTGGTAGAGGAGCGCACAACCAAATAGTGCTGTAGTCAGTGACTATACAGTGCTCACTGCATGATGCCCCCTGGTAGAGGAGCGCACAACCAAATAGCGCTGTATTCAGTGACTATATAGTGCTCACTGCATGATGCCCCCTGGTAGAGGAGCACACAACCACATGTGCTGTATTCAGTGACTATATATTGCTCACTGCATGATGCCCCCTGGTAGAGGAGCACACAACCACACGGTGCTGTATTCAGTGACTATATAGTAGGGGTGAGCGGGTTCGGATTTCTGAAATCCGAACCCCCCCAAGCCCCCCCGATCCGAGGCAGTTCCTAGTCAGGCTCGACTTTTCCCGCCTGACTCGGATCTGAAATCGAGGCAAAACGTCATCATCCCGCCTTCCGAGTCTCGCGGGTTTTGGATCCTATATAAGGTACCCGCGTCTGCGCCATTTTCTCACTTGGCTGTGGACAGTGAAGAGGGAGGGTGGGAGTTAGGGCTGGCTGGGCTGTGTAGTGTAGTGTAGTGCAGAGTAGTGTTGTGCTGTGCTGCGCTGTGCTGCGCTGTGCTGCTGTTGTCCACTACTTCAAAGTCCATAGGGGGTGGCTGTGTTGTGCTGTGCTGCTGTTGTTAATAGGGGCTGTGTCCACTACTTCAAAGTCCATAGGGGCTGGCTGGACTGTGTTGTGCAGTCAGTTCTCCATAGGGGCTGTGTCCACTCCAAAGTCCTGTGCAGTGTCCCAGTCCTAAAGGGGTGCTGTAGTGTTGTCCAGGGGGTGCTCTGTCCATCAGGGGTGCTCCCCCCAAGTGCTAAAAAAATTATATTTTTTGTGTGTTTGTGAATTGTGTGCGCAGTAGCCTCACGTGCATCAACAAAGTAGTGCCAAACGTGCGCCTGTGTCATAAGTTAAGGGCCGGCTGGCTTGACCGTTAAAGGGTGCTGTAACCCCCAAAGTACACTCCAAACCAAAAAAAAAATATTTTCTGTGTTTGCGAATTGTGTGCGCAGTCGCCGCTCGTGCATCAACAAAGTAGTGCCAAGCGCGCGCCTGTGTCATAAGTAAAGGGCCGGCTGGCTTGACCGTTAAAGGGTGCTGTAACCCCCAAAGTACACTCCAGTCCAAACTAAAAAAAAAATTATTTTCTGTGTTTGTGAATTGTGTGCGCAGTAGCCGCACGTGCATTAACAAAGTAGTGCCAAGCGTGCGCCTGTGTCATAAGTAAAGGGCCAGCTGGCTTGACCGTTAAAGGGTGCTGTAACCCCCAAAGTACACTCCAAACCAAAAAAAAAATATTTTCTGTGTTTGTGAATTGTGTGCCCAGTAGCCGCACGTGCATCAACAAAGTAGTGCCAAGCGTGCGCCTGTGTCATAAGTAAAGGGCCGGCTGGCTTGACCGTTAAAGGGTGCTGTAACCCCCAAAGTACACTCCAGTCCAAACCAAAAAAAAAATTATTTTCTGTGTTTGTGAATTGTGTGCGCAGTAGCCGCACGTGCATCAACAAAGTAGTGCCAAGCGTGTGCCTGTGTCATAAGTAAAGGGCCGGCTGGCTTGACCGTTAAAGGGTGCTGTAACCCCCAAAGTACACTCCAGTCCAAACCAAAAAAAAAATTATTTTCTGTGTTTGTGAATTGTGTGCGCAGTAGCCGCACGTGCATCAACAAAGTAGTGCCAAGCGTGCGCCTGTGTCATAAGTAAAGGGCCGGCTGGCTTGACCGTTAGAGGGTGCTGTAATCCCCAAAGTACACTCCAAACCAAATAACAAAATATTTTTTCTGTATTTGTGAATTGTGTGCGCAGTAGCCGCACGTGCATCAACAAAGTAGTGCCAAGCGTGCACCTGTGTCATAAGTAAAGGGCCGGCTGGCTTTACCGTTAAAGGGTGCTGTAACCCCCAAAGTACACTCCAGTCCAAACCAAAAAAAATAATATTTTCTGTGTTTGTGACTTGTGTGCACTGTGGCTGCACGTGCATCAACAAAGGAGCAGCGCCAAGCGTGCGCCTGTGTCCCATAAGTAAAGAGCCGGCTGGCTCATTTCTTAAAGGGTGGTGTAACCCACAAAGTGCACTACTCTCCACAAAAATAAAAAATATTTTCTGTGTTTGTGTGCGCTTTAGCCGCACGTATATATCAATATAACATAAATGGAGGACCAAACTTTCTCCGATAAAAATAAAATAGGGAAAGATCAAGAACCACTTCCTCCTAGTGCTGTTGCTGCTGCTGGGAGTTGTTCATCATCCCAGAGAGGAAGTAGGAACATCACTACTTTTACTAAACAATTGACCCTCCAACAGTCCCTAGCGATGAGGATGAAGTACGACAGCAGTCATCCTGAAGCAAAACGTATAACTGAGGCCTTGACTGCTATGTTGGTGTTAGACGTGCGTCCGGTATCCGCCATTAGTGCAGTGGGATTTAGGCAATTGATGGAGGTAGTGTGTCCCCGGTTCCAAATCCCGTCTAGATTCCACCTGCATCCTCAAAGCAGCAGCGACAAGCGTGCGTCTGTCTGTTAAAGGGTGGTGTAACCCTCAAAGTGCGCTCCACAAACAATAAAAATATTGTTCTTTTTTTTTCTGTCTTTGTGAAATGTGTGGGCTGTAGCCGCACCTGCATCCTTAAAGCAGCAGCGACAAGCGTGCGTCTGTCTGTTAAAGGGTGGTGACACCCTCAAAGTGTGCTACACAAACAATAAAAATATTGTTCTTTTTTTTATGTCTTTGTGAAATGTGTGGGCTGTAGCCGCACTTGCATCCTCAAAGCAGCAGCGACAAGCGTGCGTCTGTCTGTTAAAGGGTGGTGTAACTCTCAAAGTGCTCCAAAAAATAAAAAACTATTTTTTTAATGTTTGTGACTTGTGTGCGATGTAGCCGCACTTGCATCCTCAAAGCAGCAGCGACAAGCGTGCGTCTGTCTGTTAAAGGGTGGTGTAACTCTCAAAGTGCTCCAAAAAATAAAAAACTATTTTTTTAATGTGTTTGTGACTTGTGTGCGATGTAGCCGCACTTGCATCCTCAAAGCAGCAGCGACAAGCGTGCGTCTGTCTGTTAAAGGGTGGTGACACCCTCAAAGTGTGCTACACAAACAATAAAAATATTCTTCTTTTTTCTGTCTTTGTGAATTGTGTGGGCTGTAGCCACACTTGCATCCTCAAAGTAGCCGCGACAAGCGTGCGTCTGTCTGTTAAAGGGTGGTGACACCCTCAAAGTGTGCTACACAAACAATAAAATATTCTTTTTTTTTCTGTCTTTGTGAATTGTGTGGGCTGTAGCTGCACTTGTACAAATTGGCTCTATTTTACCTGAGTTGCCCCCCCCTCCAGTGTGTACTCCGAAAGAGTGTTTAGTGCAGCCGGGAACCTTGTCATCGAAAGGCGTAGGAGGTTGCTTCCACAAAATGTGGAGAAGATGATGTTCATAAAATGAATTATCAACTCTTCCAGGGAGACCAGCCTCCAGAACGTACAGAGGGACCTGTGGTTGTGGATTCCAGCGGGGACGAATTAATACTCTGTGAGGATGAGGATGTACACAACACTGAAGAGGGTGAGGAATCGGTGGATGAGGAGGATGAGGACGACATCTTGCCTCCGTAGAGCCAGTTTGTGCAGGGACAGATTAATTGCCAGCTTGTTTTGTGGGGGCCCAAACGAACCAATCATTTCAGCCACAGTCGTGTGGCAGACCCTGGCGCTGAAATGTTTGGTTTGTTAAAGGGTGCATGTCCTGTTTATACAACATAAGGGTGGGTGGGAGGGCCCAAGGACAATTCCATCTTGCACCTCTTTTTTTTCTTTGCATTATGTATAGTTTGGGGCCTAGTTTTTCAAACTGCCATCCTGTCTGCCACTGCAGTGCCGCTCCTAGATGGACCACGTGTTTGTGCCGCCCACTCGTATCTCTTAGCATAGTCATCCAGCTACCTCGGTGCAACCTTTTGGACATAAAAACACTATTGTGAGGTGTGAGGTGTTCAGAATAGACTGGAAATGAGTGGAAATTAAGGTTATTGAGGTTAATAATAGCATAGGAGCAGAAAAACCCACAAATTCTGTGATTTTAGCTGTTTTTATGCTTTTTTTTTTTAAAAATACAGATCCAAAACACAAAACCCAGAACCCAAAACACGGAAGGGTGGTTTTGGCAAAACCAATCCAGATCCAAAACACGAAGAAAGATCCAGATCCAAAACCAAAACACGAAAAGTGGCCGGTGCACACCCCTACTGATTTGGATGTAATTACCCTCAAATTAAATCTGAAAGTCTGCAGGTAAATCACATCTTGTTTGTTTCATTTCAAAGCCATTGTGGTGGTGAATAGAGGCCAAAATATGAAAATTCTGTCAATGTCCCAATATTTATGGACCTGACTGTATATATATATATATATATAAAATAATACATACACATAATAATATACATATATGTATAAACAGTATACTGTGTTTTTATATATATATATATATATATATATATATATATATATATATATATATATATATATAGTAGTGCAAATGAGACCAGCAGCACACTCTTGGTAGCAGCAACAATGAGGAGTGCAAACACATAATATGTTATGTAATAAAGAAAGAAGGAGTCAGCACATCCATATCAATCCATAGAAAATGTATTAATCCAGTAAAGAACAAGTGTCGAGGTTATTTGAGGGGCTTGTGAGCAAAGTCATAGCAATAGTTCATCATGGCACAAACAGCAGGCAATCATGAAAATACTCATCACAAGTCCTCCCTCCAAAGTGTAGCGCCCGACAGCCGTTTCGGCCCTTGATGAAGGTGTCGGATTGACACCGAAACGGGAGGACTTGTGATGAGTATTTTCATGATTGCCTGCTGTTTGTGCCATGATGAACTATTGCTATGACTTTGCTCACAAGCCCCTCAAATAACCTCGACACTTGTTCTTTACTGGATTAATACATTTTCTATGGATTGATATGGATGTGCTGACTCCTTCTTTCTTTATATATATATATATACTAGGGATGAGCGGGTTCGGTTCCCTGAGAACCGAACCCACCCAAACTTCGGGGATCCGGGGCGATCCGAGCCCAAGCTCGGATCTCCCTGTCTGCCCCGGATCCCTCTCCCGAGGCAAAACCTCGAGATCTGCTGTCGGATCTCGAGGTTTTGCCTCGAGCGGCCATTTAAAAAAAAATGCCTTTGCCTTTAATGGGCAAAGTGCTGATTGGCTGACAGAGCCGTCTGTCACGGCTCTCAGCCAATCAGCATTATGGTGCTCATTTGCATGTAGCACGGACTCGTGAGATCCGTGCTACATGCATCTGTGTGATTGACAGTGACACAGAGCACAGATGGGTCAGTGAGACCCGTCTGTGCTGCTGTGTATTTCAATGACACAGATGCACGCACGGACCAGGAGATCCGTGCTACTTGCATCTGTGTCATTGACACAGAGCACTAACGGGTCCGTGAGACCCGTCTGTGCTGCTGTGGTAAATAAAAAAAAAAAAACCTGTGTAAAAAGAGAAAAAAATGGCGTGCCCCCCCCCCCAAAAAAGAGCAACCAGCCCCGGGCATTAGTGACCCAGTGCTGGGTGTGCTTAAATACAGGGGACAAACGACATAGGGGTCCCCTGTACTTAAACACAACCAGCACCGGGCTAGTCAGAACCAGAGCTGGTTGCCAAAATACGGGGGACAAACGACGTAGGGGTCCCCCGTATTCTGCGCAACCAGCTCTGGGCTCTGATCCGGTCCTGGTTCTGGAAATACAGGGGAAAAAAATGAGTAGGGTTCCCCTGTAAGTTCCAGAACCAGCACTGGACTTTTTCTAGCGGGGGGCTGATGCCACAGCCAGGGGAGCCCTTTCACCGGGCCCCCCAGCCGCAGCATCAGCCCTGACCGCTAGTCAGCCCAGGCCGGGGATCCCTGGAGAGCTGGGGACCCCCCCAATAAAGGGGTCACCCTCTCCAGGGCACCCCAGGCCCAGGCTGATAGCCCGGGGCTATCCCCGCCACCCCTGGTGGCGGTGGGTGGCGGGTTGATTGTGTGGTGTGGTGTAAATAAAGAATATCAAACATTGTCTTTACAAGTAGAACTGCAAGTCCCAGCAAGCCTGCCCCGCATGCTGGTACTTGGAGAACCACAAGTACCAGCATGCAGGGCATTAAGGGCCCACTAGTACCTGTAGTTCACCTGTAAAAAAATGTTTAAAAAAAACACAGGACACACACACCGTGACAGTATAAGTTTATTAAACATACATACACACACACACACACACATGTACACATACTCACCTATGTAACCCTGTAGCATCGGTCCACTTGTCCGGTAAAGTATCCATAGGGGACCTGTGAAAAAAAACATACTCACCATCTCCTATGCGAGGTTCTGTCCTCTTCGTTCCAAAGTAGGCATCCCCGGACTTGGCAAAAAAAAAAAAACGAAAACGCGATCCACGAACTTAGTACCGTTCTATAGAACGGTACTTCCCGAATGAGAGCTTAGCGGCGGGGTATCACCATGGAAACCCCGCTGCTAAGCGTTCATTGGCTGAGAGAGGTCATCTCCCGTCTCTCAGCCAATGAACGGCTCCCTCCATTGTAGTCAATGCTGGGAGCCGCAAGGTTATTAAAGTTTACCCTGCGGTTCCCACCATTGACTACAATGGAGGGAGCCGTTCATTGGCTGAGAGACGGGAGATGACCTCTCTCAGCCAATGAACGCTTAGCAGCGGGGTTTCCATGGTGATACCCCGCCGCTAAGCTCTCATTCGGGAAGTACCGTTCTATAGAACGGTACTAAGTTCGTGGATCGCGTTTTCGTTTTTTTTTTTTGCCAAGTCCGGGGATGCCTACTTTGGAACGAAGAGGACAGAACCTCGCATAGGAGATGGTGAGTATGTTTTTTTTCACAGGTCCCCTAGGGATACTTTACCGGACAAGTGGACCGATGCTACAGGTTACATAGGTGAGTATGTGTACATGTGTGTGTGTATATGTATGTTTAATAAACTTATACTGTCACGGTGTGTGTGTCCTGTGTTTTTTTAAACATTTTTTTTACAGGTGAACTACAGGTACTAGTGGGCCCTTAATGCCCTGCATGCTGGTACTTGTGGTTCTCCAAGTACCAGCATGCGGGGCAGGCTAGCTGGGACTTGCAGTTCTACTTGTAAAGACAATGTTTGATATTCTTTATTTACACCACACCACACAATCAACCCGCCACCCACCGCCACCAGGGGTGGCGGGGATAGCCCCGGGCTATCAGCCTGGGCCTGGGGTGCCCTGGAGAGGGTGACCCCTTTATTGGGGGGGTCCCCAGCTCTCCAGGGATCCCCGGCCTGGGCTGACTAGCGGTCAGGGTTGATGCTGCGGCTGGGGGGCCCGGTGAAAGGGCTCCCCTGGCTGTGGCATCAGCCCCCCGCTAGAAAAAGTCCAGTGCTGGTTCTGGAACATACAGGGGAACCCTACTCATTTTTTGTCCCCTATATTTCCAGAACCAGGACCGGATCAGAGCCCAGAGCTGGTTGCGCAGAATACAGGGGACCCCTACGTCGTTTGTCCCCCGTATTTTGGCAACCAGCGCTGGTTCTGACTAGCCCGGTGCTGGTTGTGCTTAAGTACAGGGGACCCCTACGTCGTTTGTCCCCTGTATTTAAGCACACCCAGCACTGGGTTACTAATGCCCGGGGCTGGTTGCTCTTTTTTGGGGGGGTGCACGCCATTTTTTTCTTTTTTTACACAGGTTTTTTTTTTTTTTTTTACCACAGCAGCACAGACGGGTCTCACGGACCTGTCATTGCTCTGTGCCAATCACACAGATGCATGTAGCACGGATCTCCCGGGTTCGTGCTACATGCAAATGGGCACCATAACGCTGATTGGCTTCCTGTCTGCCACTGCAGTGCCACTCCTAGATGGGCCACGTGTTTGTGCCGCCCCCTTGTGTCGCTTAGCATAGTCATCCAGCTTCCTCGGTACAACCTTTTGGCCTAAAAACAATATTGTGAGGTGTGAGGTGTTCAGAATAGAGTGGAAATGAGTGGAAATTAATGTTATTGGGGTTATTAATAGCGTAGGAACAAAAAAAGGCCCATTTATGTGATTTTAGCGGGTTTTTTTTATTTTTTAAGAAAAAATCCAGATCCAAAACACAAAACCCAGAACCCAAAACACGGAAGGGTGGTTTTGGCAAAACCAATCCAGATCCAAAACACGAAGAAAGATCCAGATCCAAAACCAAAACACAAAACACGAAAAGTGTCCGGTGCACACCCCTAATATATACACACACACACTGGATATGTATATACTTTGAATATATATGTATACACACACTATATATGTGTGTGTGTATATATATATATATATATTCATATTGTACAGGGCTGGCGCTGCAATTAGGCATTTGCATAGGGGAGACGGCCACTGGAGGGTGCTGCACATGGCCGCCAGCGACAGGAAAAAGCCTGGTAAGTAGCAGCCCAGGACCCACCCACTGAAATCACACTTTTGAACCTCCACTTTTGTGTCTCGAGACACTTCACTGAGTTGAGCCATGAGGCTCAACTCAGTACAGTGAATCGATCTGCCCATCCCTACTTGTGACTGTGCTGCTTGCAGATCAGATTCCAAAGAGGCAGTGTAACATTGCTGACCTACCCACACTCCTATTAACCACACCCCTTGACACAACACTCCACCAATCCTAACCTAATGTCAATCTGACCATAAAAAACTAACACTCCCCTACCTAACTTTATTAACCCCACGCATCCATGCCTAGGGGTTTTATGTGCCCTCTGATCTATCCGAACCTCAGTTATCTTTAGATGAGTCAGGAGGCCATCCTGCCTGAGCTGAATGTATTTATTTTAGATGTGGGCACCAATCCAGACTACTGGAGCAAGTCCGGGAGCCTGGAGGAGCAGCAGAAGAACCTAGCACTGCCCTGGACATACTGTATATGTACATATTGGGCTCTATAGCAGTGCATCCCTAATAGTGCATGTTTCCCAGATCTCCTAGTTGGTGCACAGGTTATTTATTACTGGCTGATACATGTTAAAAGATCCATAGGTAGAGCTAATTATTTCATTTGTGACACTGAAAAGAACATGCAGCACTAGTAACAGTCTATTATATTACTATTTCTATTGTGGTCATGGTGTGGGCTGGGGAGGGGGGTTTCCAGGCAGATGGAAATGCCCCCTGCATTTGCCTATGTATCCTATAATAAGTCAGACATGTTACATACAGGACGTATGTGTATCCAACATAGTAATTACCTCACTGCTTCTGTTCATTACAGGGTCTCCATTCTTCCCCAGAATACAGCAAAAGTTACACAGACCCTGCAGGGAACGGAAGTGGATAGATCCCCTTCAATTTCTGTACCCTGACGTCATCAGCCAGTGTCCAACGTCATTCCCTACCATCCAAGTGGGCACAGAGGGGGAATACAACCTTGTGGCGCGCGTAGCGAGCCTCCGAGCCCGAAGCGCGGCGAGCGAAGCGTGGCGAGCAAAGCGAGCCCGCTAGTGGCCAACTTTCTTTTTTTACTGGACTGTGTGGGCAGGAAACTACACTTCCGCCCTCAGTCCACGTCACTTCCAGGTACGGCTACTGAAGGGGAAATATACCTTTCCCTGCAGGAACTGACTGGCTCTGCTGAGGCTGCTGCTGATCTCCTTCATGGGTCAGAGAAGCATGTGATGAGCTCCACCAGTCAAATCTCAGCATAAGCCTCTCTGACCTTTTGTGGCATCTCATGGAACTTACTCAGCTCCCAGTAATGCACTGCACTTTTGCAGTGCCCTCAGTGTGCCCCTGGCATATCTCTCAAATGTTGAGGAGGGAGGCTAGCTCCCCCCATGACCCTCACCACCATGGTGCCTATGGGCACAGTGCCAGACTATGGGGTCTATTTACTAAGCCTGGAGATAAAGTGATTGGAGATAAAGTACCAGCCACTCAGCTCCTAACTGCCATGTCACAGGTTATGTTTGAAAAATAACAGGAGCTGTTTGGTTGGTACTTTATCTCCATCCACTTTATAGTATCTCCTCCCAAGGCTTAGTGAATAGACCCAAATGCTCTGTAATGCTGGCCATACACATACACAACCAGCATAAGATACGATTCATCATACGATTTCCCTCGATTCCCCGGAGCTCCCTGGCAGTCCCAGCAGCATGTTTGTTGTTTTTCTTAGCACACGATCTGTCGTAAGATCGATCCTGTGTCTCACAGGCTCATAACGGAAACAGTAATTGAAACTGCTTGAATTGCTGCACGATGGATCGCATGAACAAAATAAACGGCACGATCTGCACACGATACGATGGACAAGATGTGCTGCATCATAAGATCCGATTATAGGAGCTGCGGGAGCACGCATCGGATCTTATCTTACTAAAATAATACACGATTTTCACAAGATCCATCTTATGACTCATAGAAAATTGGGCAATCAGCCCAAAATTGTGCAGTTGTATGGCCAGCTAAACTGTGGCGGTGAGACAGATGGGCTTGCATAGAAACTGCACAGGGGCCCCCTCTCTAAAAACAACTCGGGATTGGGGTCACACTATGCCTGCACAATTCTAGGCATAAGAATAAGTTGGAAGAAGGTGATTCCAGTGGGTAAACAATAATCATATGTAAACCCCAATTTGCATATCAACAGGAAATAGAAGGGTCCTCAATTATAAAAAATTTTGTAATTCTGAAAAGCAAATTAACTGATCCACAATTTTTATATCATTTGTGGATTCAGGATATAGCTGAATAAAAGGCCCACACAATGTATATTGTTTAGGAGAACTTGAAAATGTATCTGTCACACAGCACAGATGTGGATCCACTATAGAACTTGTGATTGAAACCTGGGAAATGAACTGTAATGGGAATAAATGGTTTTCACCAGGAAGAAAGTGGTGGACTTTGCAGGAAATCAAAGACCGAGTTATAAAGTGAAAAGAGCAGAGTCCCCGGCAGCACAGAGTGATTGGAAGCCAATATTGAAGGTAAACTGGTGTTCACCACAATTCTATGTGAAAGTTCTTGCAATAAATGTATACATACTGTAAGAACAGATCAAATGCATATAGGTGCCTTCATCCCTAAAATCATCTTTTAAAGATTGTCAGTAAAAATGTCCTTTGCACTTGGAACCTGTGTGACTGATATACTGGGCCATTATTACTGAATGTGGGTCCTATAAAAGTAACTTAATAACACAGTTAGGTATCAGAGAAGGCTTAGCTTTGCCTGGGGCATAAACATGTCCTTTTCCTCGCTGGTGCTTGAGATTCTGTCTGAAGGACAAAGAGAAGGAATTGTATTTGTGGTACTACCGGAGAAGGACAAAATAAATAAATCTGATTCTTGTAGTGTTATTAAAGCAGATAACTGTACAGGATGTTATTTATTAACATCTACATTAAATTATGACCAACAAGCATTGCTCACTGCCTATACCACACAGGCCCATGTGCACATATACATACAGGCAATTGCATTTAATTTAAAACAAAAGTTGTTGGTGAAGCTGGTGTCACATCGGCATTTTTCAATGCTGCATTTTTCTAGGATTGATCCTAGTTCCTCTTCACCTAAAAGACCCTGACATGTCATGGAGTGAGGGCAGAAGTGCGGTTCCACGCCCTGACATCGCTGTTATTTTGTCTCAACTAAAGTATCTGGCCACCACTAGTAGAAATGAATACCCTCGCGGGCTCACTTCGCTCAAAACGTTTCGGGTACGGTGGCTCGTTTTGCTCGCTACAAGTTACTATTCCCACTCTGTGTCCACGTGTATAGTAACGGATGATGCCAGGGTCCTATAGCTGAAGTGTATCTAGCCGCAACCATTTTTCCAGCAAGAAAGTCACAGTTCCTGTAGATAGCAGTAATGTGGCAGCTGAAATGGTCTCAACGTTTCAATAGAATATTAGGTGTCACTAGAGACGTTTCAGAACAGAGAGGCTTATTTATGGAACCCTCTCCAAATTTAAATTGATTATAGGACTAAAGTATTACAGCAATATGTTAGGGCCTATTTATCAAATAATATTTCCGTGATATCCCCCCAAAACACCTGTTTTATTATGGAACTTACGGCTGTAAAAAGGAGCAACCGCAGCACATATCTCTAATATGATATGGGGCTGCTAGGCTGTTAGATTTACTTTGCATTCCGGAACTTGGTCCTGGCAGCTAACACCATTTATAGATGCGTTAACCCATTGTAGCATATGGGATACATTCGTAGACATCGGAAGTCGGAGCAACTGGCCAAAGCAGAATATAAAGTGATCGCAGATACAGTTACTTCTACTGCTCACCGATACAGGCTTCTACCGGAGCCTCTGTCCCAGTGACTCAGTAAGGGAGACTTAGGGCTCTATTTACTACAATCCGCATTTGATTGCTGATTGTAGTGTGATATTACCAACAGAATTCGCATTGTGGCAATATCACAGGGATTTACTAAAAATCCCTTGCAGGGACAGAGCTTGCGATAAAGCTCTGTCCCTGCGAATCCTCTCCGCACACTTATCATGGTATTTTTGCAAAAAATACAGTGACAAGTGCCGAAGCATGCACCGACCGACCGTAGCTGAGCCCCGCCACCGTCGCTAAGCAGTGATCTGTGCTCCGGTGATGTCCTCCGTGGCTCCGTTCAGCTGACATCTCATCTTGCACTGGGACCCAGTCAGGTGACGACCGGGCCCCAGTGCAGGCTGGGAGACCAGCTGACCGGAGGGGAGACATCACGGGAGCCCCGATCACCGGTCCCTGGACTCTGGTAAGTTTTTTTTTTACTATTTTTTTTTCTTTTTTTACAGTGTATCAGTGTGTGGTCTGTTTAGACCACACAGCTGATCACTGGGGCCGGCTCCAGGCTCTGCTCTGTCCGTTAGAGCGGAGCAGAAGTTCAGTAACCGGGGAAGACCCTGGATAACACCACCTCCAGGTGGTGTTATTATCACAGGGCTTTCCCGGGTATTTTTTCTAAATTTATTTTTAGTAACTTTGGCCAGATCGCATTTCCCATTACAATTATGGGAAATGCGATCTGCTTATTAAAAATTTGTGATAATTAGGGGTTGGAGTAGAATTTTATGAATTCTACTCCAATTGCCCTATAGTAACTTTAGGTGATACTAAAATAATGTGAAAATGGTGTGAAAACACCCTTTTTCACTTTATTTTAGTAAAAATAATGTTAATATATAGAGCCCTCTGGGCTTCATTCAGAGCCGCTCATAAGCGTCCGCTCGTTCGTTATGACCGATGTTCGCATATCTGCGCATGCGTACGGATTGTAATACGCATGCGCGAACCAGTCAGTGCGGCCGAAAATCGTTTGTTCGCTAAATAGCGAATGCCTGCTATTTTGAGTGACAGATTGAGGCGTATGTGGGTGGTAACAGGGGAAGGTGCTTGGAAATGGGGAGTGGAAATCAGAACGCAGGCGTGCTTAAAGGTCAAAACGGGCGTTTTATGGGTGTGCATAATTAATACAGGAGCGTCATTGACCACGTCACTTGGTTATTTTAAAGTCAGAACTGCTCGCAAGATTGCGGTAGGAAAAACCAACCACAAGAATAGCTAGCAGTTCATACACCGTCCGATGTACTCGATTAATCTAATAAATAGCGGACATGACGTATGATGCGAGCGGCCAGGGGGCGTTTTTTTCAAAATTACGTTTGCATGTTTTCTTCGCTCGTTCAGACATAGATGCGTGAACAGACCGCAAAGAGCGAACGGTTAATTTAAATAGCCACCCCCTTTTTCTGAACGAGCGAGCGCAAATAGCGTCCGGCTCTGAATCAGGCCCTTAGTGCATTTAATATGCGCGGAGTTAAATGAAACACCCAAACCTGGGAGTGACCTCTTTTTCTGATAGGAAAGGGTTAATTGTGGTGAGCTGAAATTGTGGGTGGGGTTAGATGGTAGCTTTAGAATATGGGGATGGAGTTTAGGAACCATTTTAGTGTGTGCTGGTGGAAGGCATTTTAGACAGCCTTCCTGGAGTTGGTGCGGGGAATTCCTTTTTTCTCTCCATCTCTGTAATCTTTTTACTTGTTTCTCCTTAATCCTTTATTTTCCCTTTTTCTTGTTTCTCTCCTTTGTTTTCCTTCTCTTGTTTGCTTTAGAGTTGCTTTCCTCCCCTGTCCTTTTCCTTCTTGCGTTTACCTCTTCCCTGTACTTTTCCTTTCATTAGGCCTCCTTCTCCCTCCTTCTTCCTCTCCTATTCCCCCTTAATTTTGGCAGCTACGCCTCATCCTCAGTGCCGTGCTGCTGTCCCCGCTCGGTACAGCGTCGACGCAGCGGGTCCCTCCACATCGTTGGCCCCGAGGAGTCCCTCTCCAGCTGCCGGCTATGCCCGCTCTCCCAGCGCTTCCCGCGCAGTTGCTAGGCGCTGGCTGGCGTCTGGCCCCCTGCCATTAGCGGCACCTGTTCGGAGCTATACTATCTCCGGGGCCTGGCGCAGGGGGTCACGTGGTGCGGCGGGCGGCAGTTCTAATAGCCACAGCGCGTGGAGGTATTCCCCTTCTCTTTCCCGCAGTCAGGCAGGCGGCTCCATTTCCGAGTCCTGGCTGGGCTCAGGGGACTCGCTAGAGGAGCCACCTGCAGGGCCTCTGAGTTACGCTTCCCAGTGCTCAGGATCTAGTGATGCTGTGAGGCGGGACATACGTGGCCACAGAGGATCTGGCTTGGACTCCACTGTTGTGCCCTTAGGGCAGGTTGGGGGGTCCCCGTTGCGTACTCGGCAGCGGGTTCGGCCTCAGGGGCCTATTAATAATGGTGCTGTCACCTATGCTCAAGTGGTGACGGGGGATGCCTGTGGCCCCCCAGTTTTTGCGCCCCCTGCGATCGGCCCCCAGTGGTTTCTGCGCCCACTGTGCAGTTAGTTCCTGTATCCTCACCTTTCGACCCTTCTGCCCTCTCCTCCTTTTTAGCGGCCATGGTTTCGGCTGTGCCCCCATTGCTTACTGGGGGGCAGCCTGGGGCTTCGGGCATAATGCCGCCAGTTAGTGCTCCTGCGTCTGGAGGATCAGGAGTTGATTTTCAGCAACTAGGGATGCGGCTTGACCCCTGGCGGCTCAGTTTATGCAGATATTAGTGCTTGGGTTGGGTATCCAGGGTTCATTTCCTGCTGCTGGGGCCCCGGTGGTAGGGTCGCCTGGTCTGGCTTCAGCGGCTACATCGGCGCAGCATGCGGGGTCTGCTGTTATTAATATCATTGATCCTGCTCCTGTGTCTTTTTCAGGTGTGGCGGCTGTGGTTCCGGAGACTGGCGTTCCCTCCAGGGAGGGGGTCGTGCCTGCTGACACTGATGACATTGGGCACATGGACGGCTCTGGCGAGTCAGATGCTACTTCCGATGTAGAATGGGGGTTGGAGATGGTGTCCTCAAGAGGTACATCTGGCTCTAGCGGTAGTTTACAGGGTTCCCTGCGTCGGCAAGAACAGAACAGCGTAGGTGTAGGGGTCGGTGGGTTAGGACCAGCCACCAGGATGGTGATTCCACATCATCCATGGATTCACCGAGTTATCTAGCGATGGAAACAAAGGTTCCAAGCGGCAACGTAGACGATGGTATTCTAGCCATAGCTCCTCTGGTCTAGAAGACCCAGAGGCAGCTGTTCATAGTGATAACACGGCGGTTCTATGGGGTATCTGTCCATGGGTTAGGGAGCGATTTTGTGTGGGGCGGTATGTAGACATATTCGCATTGACATCTAAGTCCCGTAGGGCTTTGGTGGCGGCGCAGAAGGATAAGTCGGTCGATTCGTATAAATCTTATATGAATTGGCTGAGCGGGTTTTGTGTGTTCATGGCGTGCTATTTGCGCACACGTCCTGATGAACACATTAATATGGTGCATTATCTATTAGTCTGCGAAAGGTGATATTTGGCGTACCTATGACGAGGAGTCCCATCGGAAGCAACATGGGCTAGAGGTCATGCAATTTGATGAGCGGTACATTGAGGTTTGGTTAGACGCGACAAACCCTCAGTGTCCTGCCGCTGATCCTTCATTCAGTAAACACGGGCAGCCTCTGTCTAAGGGGTGACACCTCAATCAACAGGAGTGTCAAAGAGCAAGTGCTTCGCATTTAATAATGGGCGCTGTTCCTTTGGGTCGAAATGTCATTTGACACCAGTGCCTTTGTTGTGGGGGTGCACACTCCGGGAAAGAATGTACATGAGCGGCGGGGGGAGGTGGCCCCTCATCTGGGGGACAGGTTGGAGGTCCTGGTGCGAAGTAGGGCGCCCACACCTGTGGACGTTCATGCCAGGTCCCATTGCCTTGATGCTTATCCCTGTAGCGCAGATGCAAAACTGTTTCGGGATGGTTTCCTTCATGGCTTTTGTTCTCCCATTGTTGGCCTAGCCCATACGGGGTCGCCACGGAACTTACGTTCTGTGACTGATTTCCCGCTGGAAGTGAGGAGGAAGGTCATGAAGGAAGTAAATTTGGGTTGGATGACTGGCCCCTTTTCGGAGCCCTCTCTCCCCGACTTGGTTTTGTCTCCGGTCAGGGTTGTTCCGAAGAGGGTACAAGGTAAATTTAGGTTATTACAACATCTGTCTTGGTCTGAGGGTTCCTCAGTTAATGATGCGATCCCGGAGGACCTGTGTAGGGTCTCTTATCAGTCATTTGAGGAGGCTTCGGATATGGTCAGATCTTTCGGAACTGGGGCTCTTATGGCCAAGATAGATGTGGAATCTGCTTTCTGGTTGTTGCACCTGCATCCAGAGTTTTTCAGATTCATGGGATTTCGGCTGGAGGACGGGTTCTATTTGGACAGATGCCTTCTCATAGGGTGCTCGATTGCTTTTTTCGAGAGATTTAGCACCTTTTTGCACTGGTGCATTTGCAGGGCACTGGGTGAGTGGGGGTTGGCTCACTATTTGGATGACTTCCTTTTTAGTGGGTCCCTCGGGCTTCTCGCGTTGCGCTATCATGCTCAAGGGGGCTCTTTTGTTGTTTGCAGAATTCGGCGTTCCCATCGCCCGCGATAAAACGGAAGGGCCTTCTATGGTTCTGTCCTTTTTGGGGATAGAAATTGATACCCAAGAAGGGGTTTGTCATCTTCCCAGGGACAAGGTGACCCGGTCACACTTTGCGCTTGCCCTAGCTTTGGCTGCGGGTAAGGTAACCCTTCGCCAGGCTCAATCATTGCTGGGACTACTAAATTTTGGGTGTCGGGTTATCCCCATGGGCCGTATTTTTAGTTGCAAGATAGAGCGTGCTACATCGGGGGTGCGTCGGCCAAATAATTTTATCAGGTTGTCAGCTGAGGGACTTCAGGGTTTGGGTGGAGTTAGTTTCTGTATTCAACGGAACACGCATTTAGGTTTCACGAGTGGAGCCCAGTTGCGTTCTTCAGTTATTCATGGATGCAGCAGGCTCTTCGGGTTTTGGGGCATACTTTAATGGTCGTTGGTGCACTGCCCCTTGGCCCGCTGAGTGGGTGACCAGAGGCTTGACGAAGGATGTTCTCCTTCATGAGCTCTTCCCTATTTTGGAATCTCTTGAACTCTGGGGTCCTTCTTTGTGTAACCGCAGTGTCCTGTTTTGGTGTGACAACCTTGGAGTGGTGTACGCGATCAATCGGCAGCACGCAGCTTCTTTGCCCGTGCTCCATTTGCATGCACAATTTGTGTTGCGTTGTCTGCAGTACAATTTCACATTTCGGGCGCAGCATGTGCCTGGGGTGGATAATGATATTGCGGACTCCCTCTCGCATTTTGATTGGCCACGGTTCCGCGCTTTGGCGCCGTCAGCTTGTCAGATAGGTGATTTGTGCTCTTATGTCTGGCAAGTTATCGAGCTGGCATGGAGGGGCTAGCCCATCAATCCCTGGTGCCAGGAACCCTGAGAAGCAGGCAGCTTGGGCTGAATGGCGCAGGTTCGCGTCCCACAGCGAGAATCGAGGTAAGGCCGACCTAACACTTATCCTCGAGTTTGTTTGGAGTCCATTTGAGTCAGGCAGGTCCAGGGGTGTGGTGGTCAAATTGTTGGCAGGTTTGTCCCACTTTTTTGGGGTTAAGGGTTTGGAGGACCTTTCGAAGAGCTTCTTGGTCCAGAAGGCTTTGAAAGGTTGGGCCAGATTGGCTCCAGTTTCTCCGGACTCACAGCGACCCATTGATTTGAAACTGCTGGCGCGTTTGCGCATGGCATTACCGTCGGTTTGCTCTTCCAATTATGAGACTCATTTATTCAGAGTAGCTTTCACGGAGCTTTCTGGATGTCAGAATTAGGAGCTCCCTCTAAGTGGGACCCTCCATCTCTGCTCGGGTCCCATGTTTCCATTGAAGATGCGGCAGTGATTTGCCAGATATGTCGGTCTAAAATGGACCAGTTAGGAAGGGGTCGTTGGGTTTCCATGCAGGCATGTGATAATCCTGAGGTGTGTTAAGTGGCGCGAGCAAAGCTGTACCAAGAACTTCGTCCTCCCGTGGAGGGGGCATGGCTGATACTGTACATGCGAATGGATCCCCAATTACTCATTAATAATTCGTTTGGGTTTTAAAGCGTTGCTTGGAGGCGGTCGGGTTGTCCTCATGCGACTTCGGAACTCAATCGTTCCGGATTGGTGCCGCTACGGCCGCTGTCGCATCCGTTTCCTCTGTTGTGCAGTTTAAGGTCTTGGGCTGATGGACGTCTGCTGCTTATAAAAAGTACATTAGACTTCGGTAAATTGGTTTTTCAAAAATCCTAACTTGGGGAGTGGCTACTCGCCATTAGGGGGGTCCTGAGGAATTTTGTTTTACCACCAGTTTTAGCCCAGGCTACAGCCTGGTGTGTTTTGCCTCAGGCCAAGTTGGGATTTTTGCCCCCCCCCCCCCCCTTTCATGGTAGCCCCTCTGTTATAGGTTTCTGCTCTTCTTCTTTCTCACGGTTATTCCTCATCCTCTCATAAGATTCAGAGACGCTCATCTCTTTAGACCTGACAGTATCCATTTAAATGAGGAGGGTTGTTATTATTATTATTATCCTTTATTTATATGGCACCACAAGTGTTCCGCAGCACCTTACAAAGTACATAAATAATTTGACAACTGACTTACAGTACAAAATAGGACAAGGACATGGATAATATACATTGCTACATTGGTGACCATAACACCTAGATATGCAACAGAGCGTAAGCAACCAAGTGTAAGGTGCCCTGGTGGGGGGTAAGAAGTAGGTGAAAGTAAAGTAAGGAGAAGCACAAGAGGGTAGAGGCCCTGCTCGTAAGAGCTTACATTCTAAAGGGGAGGGGCAGACGAACAGGTGTGACACAGATGGGGTAAACAGGGAGGAAGGAGCATGTAGCAGCAAGTTAGCATGGGAGCTGGAAGGCTTTGATGAAGCAGTGGGTCTTGAGAGCCCGTTTGAAGGATTGTAAAGAGGAGGAGAGTCTGATAGGGTGAGGGAGAGAGTTCCAAAGGTCGGGAGCAGCACGGACAAAATCTTGGAGGCGGGTGTGGGAGGAAGTAATCAGATGGCATGAGAGGCGGCGTGCATTAGTTGAGCGAAGGGGGCGGACAGGAGAGTGGAGGGAGATAAGGTCAGAGATGTAAATGGGAGAGGAATGGGTGAGGGCTTTGTAAGCGAGTGTGAGAACCTTGAATTGGCTTCTAAAAGGGAAGGGGAGTCAGTGGAGAACTTGTAGGAGAGGGGAGGCAGATGTAGAGCATTTGGAGAGGAAGATGAGTTGAGTAGCTGAGCACTCGCAAGTGGGTCAATGTTGGCCCAGTGCGCATGTGCATGACGGAGCCGGCTCCGTCGTGCGCATGTGCGAGACCCGGAAAGCAACGGGCCAGCCATCGCTCCCGGTCTCATACCAAAGGTGGTGTGCTGTCGATGGTGAGTGACAGCATGCCCCCTTTGGTGGGCGTGCCAGGGGCATGGCTGCCCAGATGGAGGCGTTCCCATGGGAACGCCTACCATCTGGGGCCGGCCCCACTGACATCACATAGATCCGAAAGCACTCCAGGGCTTGCGGCAATGAGACCCTACCACAAGGGTCTCATCGCAAGCCCGATGGTCGCGATGGTCTTGACCATCGTGACCATCTTCCTGGCCGCTCGCTATAGCTATGGGTGGTAACCCACAGCTATATGAGCGGCCAGGAGGCCACTCTAAAAATTAAGAAGGACGGCCCTGACTCAGAGCGAGCGCTCTGGTAGAGCATCCAGCTCTGAATCAGGGCCAGAGTCCAGTGATTAATATCCAGGTTAAGCAGACAGCAGTTGCTTGTAGAGAAGAGATTGTGAATTTACATATCTTGTTTAGTCTTTGTCCAGATGTTCAGGGTTTTTTATGGGTTGAGGTTAGAGTGGTCTCCTTCTGTTTGACTTCGGTTTAACGCCGGTCTAACGCCAACATTTGGTTAAAGTGCACTTGTAAAATTATGCACTTATCAATATTATGCAGCCTCCTAATGAAAGTTAAATAGGGAATGCTGACATGTGTATGCAATGATTACAATCAACCCCCAATACCCTCCCACTAAAATGGCAAGTAATAAAATTCCTAACACAAACAAACAAGGAAAACCACAAAGCTAAGAGGAACTTTTCTAGTTAACAATACACTGTGCAGATAGTTTAGAATGAGACATTCTGCAGCATTGATGGAATTTAGATAGCTATACCTAGTAATCAGTAGATTAATGCAAACATCAGAATATACTTCCAGCAATGTTTAGTTTTAGATATACCTGCATATGAAGGAGAAAGGTGGGGTCAGTTCACAATCGATAATAGCAGAAGATGAAATCTAATAACGCCGGTCTAACGCCAACATTTGGTTAAAGTGCACTTGTAAAATTATGCACTTATTAATATTATGCACCAGCAGCCACGGCCTGCAGCCTCCCAATGAAAGTTAAATAGGGAATGCTGACATGTATGCAATGATTACAATCAACCCCCAATACCCTCCCACTAAAATGGCAAGTAATAAAATTCCTAACACAAACAAACAAGGAAAACCACAAAGCTAAGAGGAACTTTGTCTAGTTAACAATACACTGTGCAGATAGTTTAGAATGAGACATTCTGCAGCAGTGATGGAATTTAGATAGATATACCTAGTAATCAGTAGATTAATGCAAACATCAGAATATATTTCCAGCAATGTTTGCTTTTAGATATACCTAGTAATCAGTAGATTAATGCAAACATCAGAATATACTTCCAGCAATGTTTGGTTTTAGATATT
The DNA here is from genome assembly GCA_031769625.1 of Taudactylus pleione. Taxonomy (NCBI): domain Eukaryota; kingdom Metazoa; phylum Chordata; class Amphibia; order Anura; family Myobatrachidae; genus Taudactylus; species Taudactylus pleione. The sequence continues at coordinate 8,596,858 of JAUIMM010000121.1, forward strand.
CCTGCAGATGGAGGAGAAAGGTGGGGTCAGTTCACAATCGATAACAGCAGAAGATGAAATCTAATAACGCCAGTCTAAAGCCAACATTTGGTTAAAGTGCACTTGTAAAATTATGCACTTATTAATATTATGCACCAGCAGCCACGGCCTGCAGCCTCCCAATGAAAGTCAAAAATTGTTTGTTGTTTGTTTATTCAGGACCTGAAGAGGTGTCCCCAGTTGGCCGGAAAGAACGGTGGCAGTCGCCATCTGCCTTAGCAGCTTAAGGTGCTCTCCCGTTCAATACACGATTTAGGCTGATTATACCCTAATGGGGTCAGAGGTATCACTGATCTCAGTGGGCCTCACATGGTGTTATTGGGCAGGAGGTGGATGCCTTAGGCAGGATAATGGGCTGGCTGATCGCCCCCCCATTTGGAAGAATGTCGTAGTGCAGTTGGTGATATTGCATTTTGGGGGCGTTCTTTCTGCGCCACCATACTGTGTCTGTCTCTTTTCTTTTTCTTAGTTCATTTACAGTCAATTATAGTTCAATTATAGTTAAGTTACTTATTAGCTTAAAATTTAAATACCCAAAACAGACAGGCTAGCCAATTTTGCGAAATCTGTGTCTTTTAAACAGTCCAGAAAGTGTCCATATATATTTGTGGTGCAGCACTCCTGAGAAGCCCTTCTCCCATAGGGTATTGCACTGTATGAACAAAAATGAAAGGAGGCTTCCCAATAGTGAAGTATATAAAAGTAATGAAGTTTTCTAAAAGGATTAAAAACACTCACATAGGCAATGTGTGATACATTGCAATATCACAAATCAAGCATGAGGAAGCTGGTGAAACCCAGTCGAATCAGTACACCGGCATCTTTGATGTTATTTCACGTTCCTCTCTGAACCCGTGACGTCACAGCAATCACGTCCTAGTCAAGCCACGCCCAGATGCATTTCATCCAATTGGACTTCCTTCACTATTGGGTGCCTCCTTTCATTTTTGTTCCTACAATTTAAATACATTTAAATACATCTTCCTCAAGGCATTTGCCTTGACTTTATTTGCCTGCATGCAAGGGGCAACCCGGTAATTACCCACCTTATAAACCTGCACTTTTATGATATAGATGAACTGGAGTTCATATATTTTTTAAAGAAGAATATTTTGATGTTTGGATTCTGTTACGAACCATTGTTGTATGTTCTTATTAAAATTGTCGTGTTTAAAACATACTACACTATGGTCCCTATCCCTTTGATTATGTTTTTTATGGCACTGGACTTATAAGGGAGGAAGAAGGATTCAGAGACGTGAATGATCCAGACCATATTATTAAGGGAAGTATTTTGATGACATATGATACTCACTTTTTTGTTTATATCAGCGCATTCTAGTCTGTAATTTTTATTTTTTTTGTTTATATTCCAGTTGTTTGAGTTATAATAGGGTATAACTTTTTTTGCGGATAGGAGTGCAGCATAAGATATACACATAGGCGCCTGGTAACACACTCATTTTTATTCAAGGATACCTTATTGCGGCATAAGAAATCCTCGTTATCGGGGGAAGATTGCATATACTAATAAATATGTCCCAAAGTAACACTGGTATTTATTTAATAATACTGAAATGCCGAAGATATCGGTCAACTATGATTTCAAAGAAAAATGGAATTGACATATATACACAATTTCTTATGTGTATACTTCTCTGAGGGCTCTTGTAGAGTTGGGGTAAAATATGCTTATTCATACTATGCATGTTCCCAAAAAAGACACACTTGTGTACATTTATAGATTCATTTACATCGTATGCTGATTCAGTGATGGACGCAAGCCTGATACGACATTGGACGCATATGAGAAAGCAGCAGTGGGTGACTGAGATAATATTCAGTATAGAAATTACATGTCATTGCAATAAAAGCATACAGTCTTGATGTCTCATGTTTTTGCAGTCCCTATTTTTAAAAACTATGGAATTTACCAGGTTGACTTTGCCTACTAAAAGACTGCTATTTTAGAACATTGGGCAGTCTCGCACGGGACACGATAATGTCTGAAAAACGCAGCCTATTACATTTACCCTTATATCTTTATTCACAAAATATACTAATATACAGTATATCAGTTTGTAAGCTTAATGTTGCTTGATTATCCTGCTACAGTGAAATCCAGTGACTCCAACAGAACAGTGCATGCTAGTGGTGGAAAGTAGACGAATAAAGTCACTGTTATTCAGGAGACTTCTGCGAAATGCCTTACATGGCAGCCAATATTTTACTTGCAGGGTTTTTTTTACCATTAAATGGACAGTGGTCTAAATACTCCAGTAGGTAAAGCAGCGAGTTATAGTAATGAGAACAGAGGCCCTCATTCAGACCCACTCGCGAGCGGCTGTCCGCTCGGAAGTGGGTCGATGGTCTGCACTGCGCATGTGCACGACGGAGGGAGCTCCGTCATTCGCATGCGCGAGACGCGCCAAGCGAAGGACTTTCCTTCGCTCGGAGTGTCTCATCAAAGGGGGCGTGCTGTCGATGTTGACTGACAGCACGCCCCCTTTGGTGGGCGTGCCTGCCAGACGGAGGCGTTCCCAAGGGAACGCCTACCGTCTGAAGCCGGCCCCACTGACATCACTAGTGATGTCAGTGGGAGTGATTTTGGCTCTGATAGAGCCAAAATCACTCCTGGCCTTGCGGTAGAAAACCTCAACCGCAGGCTGTTGCTCGCAGTGGCGATAGTCGCGATGGTCAAGACCATTGCGACCATCATCCTGCACGCTCGTATATGCTGTGGGTGGTGACCCACAGCTATACGAGCGTCCAGGAGGACGCTCCATATTAATGGAGGTGGGCCCTGATTTAGAGCGAGCGCTCTGGTCAGAGCGTCCGGCTCTGAATCAGGGCCATAGATAAGAGGTGCTGTAGCAATGAGCTGAGAATGAGACAACCTCTCAACCACACGAGGCTCAACCACAACCTGGCTCAACCACACGAGAGGTGGCTAGCCTCTATGAATTACAACAAGAAAAAACAAAATAGTGGGAGCGCAAGGTGTCATAAATAAGCCCAGGTGATATTAATATTTGGAGATGAGATGGGCTCAACTAAATGAAAAAGTATCACAATGACACTAATGAATAAAATATAATATACATTTAATAAACATAAAATAACATATAGACCATATTTTGTCAGCGATAAAATGAAAAGATATATCGCTGTGACTCACAATCGAGTGTTGAAGGACATATAGCAGAAATTACACCATATGCAAATACACAGTGTAAAATAAAAATCATAAAAAACATAAAGAAAAAACACTTGTAAAAAAGTGAATGATTCAATCAGTAGGATGGATGGCTTCTAAATGGATAGAGGCAAAAATTACAGAACAGAGGGCCTGATTCAGACCCGCTCGCGAGCGCTGAGCGCTCGCAAGTGGGTCGATGTTGCCCAAGTGCGCATGCGCACGACGGAGGCGGCTCCGTCGTACGCATGCGCGAGACCCGAATAACGACGGCCAAGCCATTGGCCGTCCCTATAGTCATTAAAGATGCATAGGGATATATTCACATGTTGGATGTGTGAAAGATGTGGATAGATGCAAATATTGAATGTACCTGGGCTGGTGTAGCGGTAATCGAGTAGCGTGATCAGAGGGCAGTGTCAGGAATGCCGCTCTGCAAATCAGTGCTGTCGGCTTGGAGAATGAATCCCGTCTGGTGTATATCAGGCTCTGTCTCACCGCTACACCAGCCCAGGTACATTCAATATTTGCTCCGCAGGCTATCATCTATCCACATCTTTCACACATCCAACGTGTGAATATATCCCTATGCATCTTTAATGACTATCTGCACGACTGTGCCTATTTAACTATATATGACAATCAAAGGAGCCTGATTGAATGACTTCAGCAAACTCTGACCCTGATTCAGAGCCGGACGCTCTGACAGAGCGCTCACTCTGAATCAGGGCTGTCCTTCCTGATTTTAGAGCAGCCTCTTGGCCGCTCGCATAGCTGTGGGTGACCACCCACAACTATAGCGAGCGGCCATGATGTTGGTCGCGATGGTCAAGACCATCGCGACCATCGGGCTTGTGACGAGACCCTTGTGGTAGGGTCTCGTCTGCCGCAAGCCCTGGAGTGCTTTCGGCTCAGAGCCGAAAGCACTCCCACTGACATCACTTGTGCGCTCGCGAGCGGGCCTGAATCAGGCCCTCTGTTCTGTAATTTTTGCCTCTATCCATTTAGAAGCCACCCATCCTACCGATTGAAACCATTCACTTTTTACAAGTGTTTTTTCTTTTTTTATGGTTTTTATGGTTTTTATTTTACACTGTGTATTTGCATATGGTGTAATTTCTGCTATATGTCCTTCAACACTCGATTGTGAGTCACAGTGATAAATCTTTTCATTTTATCGCTGACCAAATATGGTCTATATGTTATTTTATGTTTATTAAATGTATATTACATTTTATTCATTAGTGCCATTGTGATACTTTTTCATTTAGTTGAGCCCATCTCATCTCCAAATACTAATATCACCTGGGCTTATTTATGACACCTTGCGCTCCCACTATTTTGTTTTTTCAGTGAGTTATAGAGCTGCTATAAACGTAGTATTTCTCAGAAGTACATTCTCCTGACTAGGGGCGGGATGCACTAATAATTACCTCCAGTCACCGCAATTGTACAGATCGCATATGCACTAACATATGCGATCTTTACAGCAAAGGACAGCTCTTCCGATAAGAGCTGTCCTTTGCGATCCCTGCCGCCGTGTGGACTTCCGGGTTTATGAACCGGGAGTCCATCTGCGCATGCGCAGAGAACCGTGACGGCCGCGGGGCATGCTGGGAGGGATCCGATCGGATCCCTCATAGCAGCGCGATGCAGTAGAAGCCCATAGGCTTCTATGGGGTAATGCCAGCAAAAGCTGGCGTTACCCTCCGCATCGCAGCCCGGCGGCCAGCTGTTTGATGCATACGGAAAATGCGGTAAACCGGGGTTTTACCGCATTTTCCATTTAGTGCATCCTGGCCCAGGAGTGTTTTATTTGCATGTTGCCACTAGGGCAGTGTTTCCCAAACTGGGTGCACTTTGCAGGGGTGCCATGGGTTGGTGGTCCAGGACCAAACCAAACTATTTATGGTCAATGTAATAAAAGAAATACTGCTGGCTGCCAATCATAAAATATATGGCTTCAGAAGTCCACCCCTGTCCACCACCACATACAGTAAGGGAACCTAAAGGTGACCGGTAAGCACAATTTACTTAATTTAATACTTTGTTTCTGAATCTCTCAATAAGAAACTTTTGACGGAGGGCTGCCATGAAAAAAATCCTCATACTCTAGGGCACCATGATTCAAAAAAGTTTTGAAACAACTGCACTAGGGATTAAATTAAAGGAGTCTCCAATACCATCAGTGATTTATTGAGGTTGTGGGCCTGATTCAGAGGTGCATGGTAATGCAGCTGCTCTTTTTGCAGCGGTGATAATATGCAAATGCTAGTGTCAGACCCTCCCCTTGTGAACTAGCGTGTTCCGGAATGTGGAAGCCCTGGGATGCCCACTTTCAATGCCCATGGCTGGTGTAACACTACTAGTGGTTTTGAACAATCCACCATTGGCGCAGCATCGCATGCACTTTAGACAGTTGCACCTGCCTATGGCAGATAGGGATGGCCATCGACCATCGGTAGGCTAACCATCAATTTTACCATTGGTGGTTAACCTCCATGGTATGAAACCATCAGTTGGGAACCATCAATGGTTTCATCCACTGATGGTAATACCTGCTTTAATACTTGCTAGGCAGCAGGCCATTCAGGAAGTGGGGATGGGGCTTCTTGGGTTGGGTCAGCGGGCGGACCTAGGTTCCGTGTCCCAGCATTTGGAGAAAAAAAAACATGACCTCTGTGGCTGCAGCCCTGCATCTAAGTACACACCTGCTTTCACTGACATGCCCGTGACACTCCCATATCATGCCCACAAGACAGCTTTTTTTGCATTCACTACAGGTCACCGCCCAGAAATGCCCATGGTTTTGCCTCGCCAGTTCTGCTACCAGCAATCCTGTACGCATTTGTGCGTACACTCTAGTTAGCACATGCCTCATAGGGATTTTTAAAATATTATTTTGAATTATATTCGTATAATATTTTGCACATTAGCAAATAATTGTGCAAATATCGGCATTGCATGCAGTTCCATTTGTAAAAACAAGTTATTAAGGAGCCAATGTCTCAAACTAGTTTTGCGGTCAAGCCTCTGAAAACAGATATCAGAGATATCTGCTGTGGTCCTGTGTGTATCGAATACAAATGCAGTCCCCATTGGTTTTTTTTATGGTTACTGCAGTGTGGCCAAATACATGCAAAAGTATTCAGCTCCCTAAAAAGAGTCAACACATTTGTCTGTATTATAAATGACACTTAGCAGTAAATTTACTAAAGTGAGAGTTTTTAGAAGTGGAGATGTTGCCAATAGCAACCAAATATATTCTAGCTATTATCTTCTAGAAGGTGCTAGTTAAATGTTAAGTAGTATGCTATGGGCAACATCTCCACTTCTAAAAACTCTCACTTTAGTAAATATATCCCCTTACACTGATTGTTCCAGACAGTATTTTTATTTCAAACCAGTAGACTCTTAGGGGGGAGATGTATTAACAGCAAAATGCGGTAAAACCCCCAAAAATGCAGTTTTCGGGGGGTTTTCCGCATTCCCCGTATGTATTAAGCAGCAGAATGCGCTGCATTCTGCTGCTTCGCGTCGCTAGGTAACGCCACCTTCAGGTGGCGTTACCCAATAGAAGCCTATGGGCTTCTTAGCGCGACGCTCGGGGCTGGGAGGGATCCGATCGGATCCCTCCCATGAGGCCCCGCGGCCCGTGGCCTTCTGCGCATGCGCAGAAGGACTTCTGGGTGTTCAACCCGGAAGTCCCTCTGCCCGGCAGCATCGCAAAGGACAGCTCTCATAGAGAGAGCTGTCCTTTGCGAAATCCTTGGTACATACCGCGGTAATGAACCGCGGTATGTACGCGAAGTCGGGGGGGATGTACCGCAACGGCGATGTCGCCGTTAATACATCACCCCCTTAAAGAAGTAAAGGGTCTATTTACTAAGCAGTGTTAGGAGACTAAGGGCTCTATTTATTAACATTATTTTGACTAAAATAAAGTGAAAAAGGGTGTTTTTTCACATTATTTTAGTATCACATTATTTTAGTATCACCTATAGTTATTACAGGGCAATTGGAGTAGAATTCGCAAAATTCTACTCCAACCCCTAAGTATCACTTATTTTTAGTAATCAGATCGCATTTACCATAATTGTAATGGGAAATGTGATCCGACCAGAGTTACTAAAAATAAATTGTAAAAAAATATCGGGGAAAGCCCTGTGATAATAACGCCACCTGGAGGTGGTGTTATCCAGGGTCTCCCCCGGTTACCGGACTCCTGTCCTACTCTAATAGGGAGAGCAGAGCCGGGAGTCGGCCCCAGTAATCAGCTGTGTGGTCTAAACAGACCACAAGCTGATTACTGTAAAAAAAAGAAAAAAAAGTGTACTTTCCTGACTTCAGGGACCGGTGATCGGGCCTCCGGTGATCTTCTCCCTCCGGTCAGCTGGTCTCCCATAGTGCACTGCTGCCCGGTGATTGGGTCCCAGTGCAGTATGGGAGATCACCTGACCGAAGGAATGGAGAACATCACTGGAGGCCCGGATCATGCAGGTAAGTGTAATTAAGGGAGGGGGGGTTGCGGGGGCGGGTCGCGGGGGGTCCACGGTCACGGGGGGCGAAGCTTAGTGCTGGGGGCGGGGCTTAGCGCGGATGGGTAGCAGGGGCGGTCGGTTGGCGAATGCGCGGGCACTTAGTCATGGTATTTTTGAAAAAAATACCGTGACTAAGTGCCCGCGCATTCGCCGGCCACTTATGCTGCTTGCATAAGCATTCAACCCATACTTGCCGACAATCAGTTCCCTCCTTCCGGGAGGGAGCTGATTGTCAGCTAACAGCGGGGCCGTGCCCGGCCATGATGTCACTTTTGGGGCGGAGCCGGGAGTGGAGCTGCGTGATTGCGTCATCATTGCCCCGCCCCCTCTTCACAATTCAGGCATTTTTCCAACCACTCCCTCATCAACACCCCCAAATGCTGACTACCTGTCACTCACTCTGCGATGGCTTACCGTGCTCTACGTAATCGCAGTGCGAATGCAGTATAGCTTTCGCGTACGCAAACTGTGATGCATACGCATGCACAGTACACAATGATCGGCCACCTGTGGCCCTGATTCCTCACGGATTATAAATAAATTTGACTTGGCCATTATAGATCACCTTTTTATACTTTGGTCTGGTGCTTGGGTCCTTGTCCTGCTGAAAGGTGAACCTTCTCCCAATGGCGTCACCCAGTGCGCCACTGTGGACTTCTGTCATGCAACAAAGGCATGCACGGAAAAGGGGGTGTGGCTTCTTCCTGCAAGGCCACGCCTCTGGCGTAAGAGTTTTTATGTGTCAACCCCACCCAAGGGTGTCTCCAAGCAGTGGTGGTACTGTACTGGGAGTCGGGGGAAGCTGGGGGCTGCCCAGTAGCTCTTGAAGTGCTGGGCAATCCCCCAGCATGATGAGTACAGGGGTGTGACTTGGATGGGGTGACCCCAAAATATCAGAGCAGCTCTGCTATTTTGGTGTCACCCCCTCGGATGGTGCTAACTCATGTGGTCCGCACCCCCCTAGTGATGCCACTGCTTTCTCCCAAGCTTTAGTTTTCTAGTAGACTGGAGCAGCTAGTCTTGCAGGATCTCTTTGCATTTTGCATCATCCTTCAAGTCCTTCAATTTTAACAAGATGCCCAGTTCTGGCTGAGAAAAAGCATCTCCACATAATGCTGCCACTTTACTGTTGGAATGGTGTCTGCTAAGGAATGGGCAGTGTTAAGTTCACACAACACATAGGGCCATATTTATTAAAGAGTTTTGGGAGGTACCCACAAATATTGGTGATCCCCAACATTTAACATGGAGAGGCCGCAGCAGATATCTCCAATATGTGCCGCGGTCCCTCCATTCCGACGGCAAAGCAGCCCCCATAGGTTTTTAGTGGGCTGCTACGCTGTCAGATTTACTAAGCTCCAGAATGTGAAGTATTCCGGAGTTTGGCCCCGGCAGGTAACGCCATCTACAGGAGACACTCCACTAAGCTAAATGATTCCTAGCAAGTAAACGTCAGTTTGCAAATGAATAGTGAAAGTGTCCAAATCCACTGTGAACATTCTGCCTCGCCTTGACAGAGAAGTATTTGAGCCCCAAGGGATGAATGCAGCAGGTTACAATATTACCTCTGCGTTTACAGACACATTTAGCCATCTTTGGGACTGCAGTTAAAACTCTGTCTATAGTACCGACTCCATGTTCTTTGATCTTAAAGAATATTGAAATTTTTAAATTAATATTTCTTTACCATTATCATCCTGCTCACATACCTCATTGTGAATCCTCGACTAGCCATCTCCTTTGGAGAGATTTCAGGAATGAAATAAGATGTGCAGTCTCATTAAATACAGCCTGCACATGGCCTGATGAGGGCTCGGTTTAGTAATGATGTTGGGGAGTTCTGGAAAATGCAGATGGAATCATTCACATTAACTCCTTCACTCAGTTGCGGAACTCCTGGAGACAATGGAGTCATTTGCCACCGGGCGCCAGCCCTGAAGGGGGCACCTGGCTCCATTGTCCCCTGGGAGCTGCATGGAGAAGGAGCGCCGCTGATCGGCGCTCCACCTCCATTGGCGTAACTATGGAGGGTGCAGGGGGTGCGCTCGCACCCCCTGCACCCTCCTTTTGCCGGGCGCCCGCTGAGTGTGTTACCAGTGGGCGCCCGGCTCCTATTCAAACCCCCGGCGGCAGCCGGAGGACGGAGCTCCCTCCGTCTTCTGGGTCCCGCAGTGCACTATGGGAGTGACGTCATGACGTCACTCCCATAGTGCCGAGGAGCGGACGGCAGGGATGGACGGCAGCAGCACTGAAGCGGGGATAAAGTTGGGGGGGTTTTGTGTGTGTGTGTGTGCGCTAGCGGGGGGGGCTCACTACTGGAGGTAACTACACGGGGCTCACTACAGGGGGCAACTACAGGGGGCTCACTACAGGGGGCAACTACAGGGGGCTCACTACAGGGGGCTCACTACTGGGGGCAACTACAGGGGGCTCACTACAGGGGGCAACTACAGGGGGCAACTATAGGGGGCTCACTACTGGGGGCTCACTACAGGGGGCTCATTACTGGGGGCAACTACAGGGGGCTCACTATTGGGGGCAACTACAGGGGGCTCACTACTGGGGGCAACTACAGGGGGCTCACTACTGGGGCAACTACAGGGGGCTCACTACTGGAGGTACTGCATAGGGGGACCATTACTGGGGGTCACTACATAGGAGGGCACTGCATAGGGGGACCACTACTGGGGGCATTGTATAAAAGGAACTGCATAGGGGGTGCAGCGGCAGCTGGGGCTGGCATAGGTGCTGGGGGGGTGGTACATTTTAATTTTGGGGGGGGCACCAACATTTATCTTGCCTCCGGGCACCTTGGATGAAGTTACGCCACTACCACTGATTTCATATATACGGGTATGAGATCTGTTATCTGGGAGAATGGAGACTTTTCCTGTTAATGGCTTTGATTTTTGATTTTTTTTTGGAGCACTATGCCTAAAGTATAAGTCACTGCCAGGTATTCACCCATACTTGATGACTTTTTATATCTTCTCTCCAGGAAAAGCTCGGAGAGGAGACGCAGCTGGCCACTTCAGGGAGCACTTATGTCATTAGACCCTGCCCTGTCATGGTAAACGGCTGAGACTAATTAAACTTTTTTGGATCATTTAGCCTCACCCCTTCCATACAGAGCCGTGATTGCCAGCAATTGTCTCCCCATTCTGTCCACTTCACTACAAAGTGGGTGGGATGCAGGAGATCCGGAAACTGTTTCGTGGGTGCGGGGGTGGCTACTCGAAAATTTGGGAGCTTCCTGCAACTTCCAGGAGAGTAAGTATGCATTCACCTCCTCACTAATGGGCATGTTTAGAGATGGACGTATGCAAAATGTTGGCCCAGTATTTTTGTGATACATGCAAATGTTTGCAGTATTTTTACTGCATCCAACATGGTCTGTCCAGGAGCAAAATTCAAGTTTACAGAATTTAGCTGGACGCTTCCAATTCTAAATCAACTTTAGTGACTACAGGAGAGTGAGTGAGGCCAACCATAGTTACAAAAATAGATATAAGATTGATCAGTAGTTCTCAACTCCAGTCCACAAGTACCACCAGCAGGCCATGTTTTGTGGATTTCTTTAATCATGCAAAGGTGAGTTCATCTTTTTTGATGGGTCAGTAATTATCGCCCCCCTGCTTCCAAAGGCAAAATCCTAAAAACATCACTTGTTGAGATACATGAGAGTTGAGAACCACTGAGATAGATAGCTAGATACCAGATCAATCAAAATCAGTGGCTGCTCTTACCTTTCTTGAGGACAATGGCTGCCCGCTGTGCTGCTTTCCGGTCTTGGACTGCACTAGGCACTGCAGACTGTAGTGCCCGTGTCTTAATGCCTGCCAGGTCCATTGTGCATGCCAGCAGACTAGTGCATATGCCCAAACACTGCCAGATTGGCACGTGCGCACAAGCCTGGCTTCTAGGGACTGCATCAGCTGCAGCCCTAGGAGCCAGGTAAGGGTACCTGCAAGACAAGGTAGTGGCTTCCCACTGGAACCACGAGTTCTGTTAATTGCATTCCGGACTGGCAAACACCTCTCTCTGGGACTGCCTGTCCTGTGTGTGATTAGCAGATAGTGCTTCCTTACTGCCAGTGTAGCCCATGCACACAGACTACTGGCTTACCGTAGGTGGCAGATTTTACAGTCCTGCAGCACCTAGGTAATATCTTCCACTGATAGAAATATAGATATAGTTCTGTTTTTCAATCCCCTTTTACCTTAAAGTCATCGCAGGTAGGTAGGTAATGGGTTTATTTAAAAACAGTCTAACAAAATCAAAGATTTTTAAGGAGCACAAAGCAAAGAATATGATAGATAGATAGATAGATAGATAGATAGATAGATAGATAGATAGATAGATAGATAGATAGATAGAAGCAGTGGTGTGCAGTGAGATCAATGCCTGGGGAGGCACACGTGGAGTTGGATCTGAGTGCTGGGAGTCTGTCTCACCTGCTACTCACTGTAGCTCTCCCCTCACTACACTAAGCTTCAGTGTCCATTGATTCTCCTACCTGCATCACTCACCATCGACAGCACTCCCCCTTTGGTGCGAGACCCCGAGCGACGGATTCCCCGTCGCTCGCCGGGTCTCGCGCATGCACACGACGAAGCTCCCTCCGTCATGCGCATGCGCACTTAGGCACCATCGACCCGCTTGCGAGCGTACAGCGCTCGCGAGCGGGTCAGAATCAGGCCCTGAGTCTGCATAGTTGATTGTAGTGCCAATTTGCAGTGTGAATTCTGCATTCAATTGTGACTTATGCTAGCGCTGCCTGTCTGTGTCTCTTTTTCCTAACTGTCAGCATATATCTATACCTTTCCTCTAATTCTGCCCTAATACAAGTGAAGTTAGGGTGGTTCTTATACCTCACATATATAAAAATAAATATTTGTGAGGTCTATCACATACTGGGGTAGATGTATTATAGCGGCACTTACCGTGCCGCTATAACGCTTCCCGCTTCGCCTCTTTACCGAGGCGAAGCAGGAAGCACTACCGATGAGATGTATAAACATCTCATCGGCCGGAGAGGGGGAGCGTTAACTCCCCCCTCCGGCGCTACCCGCTAGAGACAGCAGCGCATCAGCCTAGTGCTGATGCGCTGTGTCTCTCTCCCGGCCGGCTCCACTGAGCATGCGCGGGATCTCGCAAGTATCGCGAGATCCCCGCGTGGATCCCTGGAGCCGGTAGCCGCCGCAGCAGGGACAGCACTGTCCCTGCTGTGGGGATAGGCTAGCGCCAGGCTGTAGATGTCGATAACGACAGCTACAGCCGGCCGAATGGTCAGACGATCTGACCGTTCGTACATAGCCCAGGCTATCGGCATTGCTATCTTGTAGATAGCAGCGCCGATAATGACAGGGGCGCATAGCACCCCTGTCATTTACCGCCCAGACCCCCGTTCATACATCGGGGAGAAGCGGTATCAGCGCACATAATGTGCGCTGATACCGCTTCTGGGCTTCGTACATCTACCCCACTGTGCCATATTTAGGCAAAGGCTCCTGCAGCTTACCCAAGCATCAGACAGGATCAGTGTTTCAAATTTTTAGGCAGTGGGCTCCTGCAGCTTATCCAAACATCAGTCAGGACCAGGGTTTTGCTCTCCGACTAGTATCCTATATACTCGTGATTGCATCATACCCAGTACCATATTGTGTGTCAGACATGTCTGACAAGGACACTTCTGCACCCATTCTGCTATCTTGCAGATTATGTGCTGCAGGTTTAAGTGAGGAGGATTTGGTTCGGGTGGGATTATGGGCCTGATTCAGATCCACTCGCGAGCGCTGAGCGCTCGCAAGTGGGTCAATGTTGGCCCAGTGCACATGCGCGAGACCCGTATAGTGACAGGCAAGCTGTCGCTCTGGGTCTCACTACATAGGGGGCGTGCTGTCGATGTTGAGTGACAGCACACCCCCTTTGGTGGACGTGTCGGGGGCATAGCTGCCCAGACAGAGGCGTTCCCATGGGAACGCCTACCGTCTAGGGCCGGCCCCACTGACATCACAAGTGATGTCAGTGTGTAGACTTCTTGCCCTGTAAGAGCAAGAAGTCCGCTGGGACTTGCGGCAACGAGACCCTACCACAAGGACACTTCTGCACCCATTCTGCTATCTTGCAGGTTATGTGCTGCAGGTTTAAGTGAGGAGGATTTGGTTTGGGAGGGATTATGGGCCTGATTCAGACCCGCTCGTGAGTGCTGAGCGCTCGCAAGCGGGTCGATGTTGGCCCAGTGCGCATGCGCACGACGGAGTCGGCTCCGTCATGCGCATGTGCGAGACCCGGATAGTGATGGGCAAGCAGTCGCTCCGGGTCTCGCTACAAAGGGGGCGTGCTGTCAATGTTGAGTGACAGCACGCCGCCTCTGGTGGGCGTGCGGGGGGCGTGGCTGCCCAGACGGAGGCATTCCCATGGGTTCACCAGTGATGTCAGTGGGTGGACTTCTTGCTCTGTAAGAGCAAGAGGTCCACTGGGACTTGCGGCAACGAGACCCTACCACAAGGGTCTCGTCGCAAGTCCGATGGTCGCGATGGTCTTGAGGAGGCCGCTCTAAAAATACAATAGGCAGGCACTGATTCAGAGCGAGCGCTCTGAAAGAGCGTCCGGCTCTGAATCAGGCCCTATGTGTGAGATGTTATAATCCTCCATGCACCTCAAACCCCCCAACAACAATACAGGAACCCCCTTGGGCTGCCTTTTCTCAGGTCCCGGCCTCCATTGCGGGTTGCCTGGCGGTTCCAGCTGTTTTAAACTCCCTATGGTCGATATGCGCACTATACCTTACCGACTTAACACAACTAAAAACTTATCTAAAAATAAACACACGGACAACAGGAGTTGGATTTAAAATTAAAGGTCAAATTTATTTGACATCAGATTATTAATAATGAATTAATAATTAATCATATTAAATTTGTGTTATCTAATTAGATAATTAGATGTTGCCAGTTGAAATGAATTGTGAGCTTAAAGTTAGTATGGTGGCGGACAACAAAGAACGGACACTCCTACAGACAAATGCAGACCAAACACATCACTCGTTGGTGTTCAACTCTCCCCAAAAAGCACGTCATTCCCGTAAGGGATGGGTTTGGCCTATCATTGAACCAGGAGAGAGCACCCATCTAGTTTGTATAACTAAAAGCACACTACCGTTCTTTCCGCCACAACACACGTAATAAACAAACACACAACAAATAGGGAGGGAGGGTGGGATTTCCAGAAACAAAAAGGCTGAGTCTTTGGCTAACAGACCTAATATACCAGCAAGGCGAAACCCCCAAAGATCACTATAGGCTAACACTAATGACTGACACTAACATCAAAAGTCTTTACAGGTATACTGCTCCCACAACCACGGGGTTTAAACTGGCTCAGTCAGATTGCACTTGCCTTACGCTGTCCTTCCCCAAATGGGGTTACCTCAGCAGACCATCTTGCCCTCTCAGTGTCTACCTCAGATTATGCAGACTCCTCCTGTATGTACTTCAGCAGTCTGTCATACCCTTACAGGGACTACCACAGGCTATGCATCCACCATGGGTAGATGTTTTCTCTACTTCAGTGCAGAGCCTGGCGGCTTCCTCTACTGCCTTTCAGACCATGTTGCAGGGTGAGAAACCTCTGACGCCAGCTAAGCATCCTGTGTTGTCATCTCAGTACACACAACTCTCAGAGTCTGGGATGTCATCTGACGACGGAGAGATTGCCTCTAACCCTGACTCACCTCTGCAAGAGGCGGAGACTATGTCGAATATTAATGTTCCTGCTTTGGTGCATGCCATCAGATCTATATTGGTAATAGAGGATGACGAGCCAGCCCCTCAGTCCAAACACCCTCAGTTTAAATGGGTCAAGGTGACTTCGGCAGTATTCCCTCTATCAGATCAGCTAGTAGATCACATGGCTGCTGCCTGGCAATCGCCTGGTAAGAGGTATCAGCCTCAAAAAACTGTTTGGCCTCATGTTACCCATTTCCTAAGGCATGGGGCGTATCTATAATGGGTGCAGGATGTGCGGGGAACACGGGCCCCTGGGTCCAGGGGGGCCCGAACTGCACACCCTGCACTCATAGAATTACTTACCTCTCCGGAGTCCCATGTCGGTGCGAGGGTACAGCGCTGTAAAAACGACTGGAAAATGGCTGCCACGGCCATTTTCATCGTTTGCACATGCGCAGTACAGGGAAAATGGCCACCGCGCTGCCGGCCGCCAGACAGAGAGGAGGGGGCCCGTGTCGGAGACTGAACACGGGCCCCCTCCTCTCTAGAAACGCCCCTGCCTGAGGCTCATTGTAAAAAAATGGGAATCACCCCTTGCGGTGGATTCTCATGTTACACGTTTAATAAAAAATGCTACCTATGCCTTCCATCTCTTCCTTAAAGGATCCTACAGATAGGAAGGTAGAAAAATGCCTAAAATTTATATACTCTCTTTCAGGAGCTGTTGCCTCTCCGTCAGGGACAGTGCAAGGTTTCTCGGCACCCTAGGCAAAACTTCTGCCTACTCCCCCCCCCTTCCCTACCCCCACACACATATTTTAGCCCCTCAGGTGAAAGTGTGGAGGTGGCGTATTAAATGTTACAAAGCCGCTACTGTTAAATAGAGAAACAACCCCTCCAAAAAAATATGTAAAAAAGAATTATGTGTTACATTTGCAGGTACACCCAGCAATCTCTAGTGCAGTCAGGGGACACAGGCAGGATAGACAGATAGTTAGATAGATCTGAGCAACCAAAGAGTCACTCTAATGTCCAATGGTGCGTCCGATATCATCTTGAAAGTGCGAATTGTATGGCATCAGTGCAGCAAGGCCAGATCCAGGGCACTTAAGACAGTGGGGCCCTCTGCACCTCCTCCTCTGGCTGTGCCCACTGCATGTTCGCCTCCTCCCCCCACACATTCATGAGGCAGTGCTGCAGGTTCTACCAGCACTACAGGCACATAACTATATATAGGATCACATTTAAAAAAAAATGTTGACAGTCTTCGAGTGCCGCTGTTCGCACAGGAGCATGTTCATCAGTTGTTCAGCAGAGTGCCGGTCCATCGTGCTTCTATGTTATTAGGACTGTGGTTTCTACCAGGACCTTCTTGGGACAAGGCACCGCTCATTATTTATTTGCTGTAATCTATACTCAAAGTGTTTTTAGCCAGAATTTTTGGCCACTTGAAGGAAGCTTCGACACTTCAAAATGACTGATACTGCATCATCCGTGTACGAAACTCCAGGATGCAGAGGGGTATCCATCACCAAAGGAGAAGTTTACAGCTTCACCGATGATGATGCAGAACGTTTACGCTTTAAGGAGCATCTCACTTTTACTGATAAGCATCAAGGGGCAGAGGACATTTACTTCCAACTGCTGAAATTAAAGAAAAATTAAATCGACTTCCTATTACATGGGAAATCACTATCGGATTATCACAGAGAGAACATGATCCCCCGGGGTTTCAAGGTCCGCAACGTACCCACGATCGGCCGGTATAATCCGGATTTCTGCAAGAAATGGATAGGGATCTTAAACAAATGTAGTTTGGACCTGATCCTTTTAGTAATAGAGGAAGTGGGACGCGAATTAGGATCCACAAGAGACAAGATCATGCAATTTGAATCTGAACACAAGCCCACATTGGTACAGAACCATTCTCAAGATTGGCTTTCAAAACTTCAGTCACAATGTGAGGCCTATCGTAAGGATTTAATTAAGTTCAAAAGAAACAAATATCAGATTGTAAAAAATGATTACGACAATAATAGAGTTTACCGTTGGCTTATGGGAGGGGAGACAGCGCCACAGTCCCAAAGACCTTATAGACCACGGACAAATTGGGGTAAACGAAGGGAAGGTTTAATCATACCACAGCGTCTTCAAATAGCGACACCGAATTTAATCAGATGGACTCTGAGGATCCCTAAGAGGGATCAGCGAATCCCCCCGCTGCCATTCCTGACAATTCCAAGGTGTCAAAAAACAGGGGACGCCCACCCGCAGGGGGGGGGTCAGAACAAGAGGCTTAACCAGACTAACATCCTAAAATAAGAACTAATATAAAATCTGTCGTCTCGACAACTGACGGCAGTAGAATCACAAGTTTTAAACAAAGGACATTTTCGTTCGTCCCCACCAATCATCACGATGACCTTTCTTGGAAGATAGCACTACATCACTTCTCACGCAAATTGCGCCTTTTTTGGAACCAGGTCTCCTTCAACAACACTACCAGAGACCCATGCTGATTTTATAAAGAGAAAATCCCGGTCCACTTTTAACCAACCCTCGTCTAGTCCTTCACTCAAAGCATTCACCCGTTTATTAGATGATTCTGTCTTTCAATATACCTCTGCAGCTCCTGTGAAACATCATAATCTTTCTAGAATGGAATAATAAGCTCTGAGGGATCTTGGCAAATACCGAGATATAGTTATCCGCCCCGTCGATAAGGGGGCGGCATTGTAATCCAGAATTTAGTGGATTACAAAGAAGAAATTTATCAACAGCTATCGGTGACGGACACCTACCAATCCCTCAGCTGCGACCCCACTGCCCCGTATAAAATGGAACTGGACGAAATCCTAATACAGGCCAAAGACAGGGGCTTATTGTCTGAGCAATTGATGAGGTCATTAGATGATAGAGCATCCTGTCATTCCCATCTTGTTCACGGTGCCTAAAATTCACAAATGCATAGTAAAACCATAGTAAAACCAGGACGCCCGATTATTTCGGCGAGAGATTCGCTGTACCAACCAATCTCACAGTTTCTTAACAGCATTATCCAGCCTCTGTTATTGCAGCAGCCCACCTTTATTAAAGATACCTCTAGCTTTTTGACCCTTCTTGGTGGTGTAGGCACAGTGCCTGACAACACACTTATTTGTGTTATGGACATCTGCAGCTTGTACACGTCGATCACCCAAATTGACGGACTGGAAGCTATGAGGGAATTTCTGTGTACCGAGGAGGTCACTAACATCGACTATGAACTTTTTTTACAACTGCTTGAGTTAACTCTCACAAGAAATTACTTCCTCTTTGATGGGCGTTTTTTTTTCTAACTCACCGGATGCGCGATGAGGAGCAATGTAGCCCCCTCGTATGCGAACATTTACATTCTCAAGGAGGAGCAACTCATGTTTTACAGTAACACCAAAGTGTCAAATAACATCATTATGTTCGCCAGATACATAGACGACCTGTTTATGCTGTGGTCCGGGGGCGAGGAAGAGTTTGTACTGCTCATGACAGATATTAATTCCAGAGCTTCGCCCATTAGAGTTACCTATCAACACAGTTTCTTTTCCCTCAATTATCTTGATGTCCAAGTTTCCATCACGAATGGACATATTACAACAAGGATGTACTCCAAACCAACTGACAAGAACACTTTGTTGCAAGCAAGCAGCCACCACCCTCCAGCTCTAAGGAAGGGCCTCCCTAAATCCAGGGCCATCTCTTCCATTGGGCGTGATGGGCAGTTGCCCAAGGGCCTGAAGCTTGTAGGGGCCCCTGCAGCCACAGGCAGTTGGTAAATTTGTGATATTTTTATAAGCTGGTCGATGATGTACTGTATTCCGATTTCACCTCCCCCACTCCACCCCCTTCCCCCGAGTGATGAGTACTCACCTCAGTCCCAGTTTCACTTCAACCTCCGGCTTCAGACCAATCAGACAGAGTCTCTCTGCATGTGTGGAAGGTCTGATGGGCATGCAGGAGAGTTTAATTTTATTGACCATTTACATTTTTTTTTCCATGTTAAGGGGTGGGTAGGGGCCCCCAGTGCATTGCTTTGCCCAGGGCCCACACTGCTGTTAAGACAACTCTGCCTAAATCCCAAATGATTAGGGCGGCCAGGATTACCAGCGATATCACCAAACTGGAAGCTAGCCTGGACAGCATTATTTACAAATTCTTGCAGAGGGGTTACGATCCTTCCCTGTTACACAAATAGAAAGAAGAGGTATTGAACACTCCGAGAAGCTCTTTATTTACACCCAAGATCAAGAACCCTGAGACATTTATCCCATGGAAAAGTCCATATAGCACGTCCAGTGCGGTTATCCACAGTGCCACTTGAGCACTTTGGCCTATAGTTGTGACTGACAGAGAGCTTCCTTCCTTAAGAGACAAGAGACCCCTAGCCTGCTTCACTAGGAGCAGGAATATCAAAGATGTAGTAGTCCACGCCAATATTACCAATTTTGACACGAGCAACAGTAATACTACAAGTACCTTTCTGTCCAAGCAACCAGGGTGTTACAAGTGCCTAAGGTGTACCACCTGTCAGCACATGGTGACAGGCCAGACTTTTTTGCATCCTCACTCAGATCGTGTTTTTCATATCAGGCACGTTTTAACTTGTACATCATCTTTTATTATATATCTCATCAGCTGTCCGTGCAAGTTACATTATGTGGGGAAAACCACCAGGACGATGAGAGAATGTATGGCCCTTCATCGTTCCGCCATCAAAGGACCCCTTGCTGGCAGAACTGTGGATCAACCGGTTGCCAGGCACTTTGCCGAAAAGAAACATACTCTCTCCTACCTCAAGCACATGGCCATCGACCATGTACCCAGGACAACCAGAGGCGGTGACAGAGCAACTCGCCTTCTGCAGGTCGAAGCTAAATGGATCTTTAACTTAAATACCATAAGTCCAGCAGACCTTAACGAGAAGATCTCATGGAGTGTGTTCAACTGACACTCTTCCGTTTTTACAAGTTTTCATTACTTCTTTTTGAAGCCACTCATTCCATTAAGGACGGGATCATTTCAGCTTTGGTCTATGACCAAGTCCTTTCTCCTCCTTTACCTTGTTTTACATTTATGCCCCTTGGCCCTATTAATGTCTGCCCATACCAACTCTGCTGTGCATTTACCTTATTTTATTGTTGCCACTAAGCCAGTTACTGTATTTATCTTTTATTTTTTCTACACACGCATCTCTATGTAATTTGTTGTTCTTTTTCTCTCTCCTTTTTTGGTCTTTCATTCTTTGCTCCTTCCCCCCCCTTTTTTTCATGTTTTTCTTTTTCCTATGTTGGTTTTTTCTTCCTCCTCTTTCTTTTCTTTCTTTCCTCTCATTCATTTGCTTTCTTTGGCTATTCACTTTCCACACCTAGGTTTCTCTTTCCCACCCCTCCTTTTTCTTTTGTTTCTCTCCCTTTTTCTTTTCTCCCGTCTTTTTCTACAAGCGTGTTATTTCTGTATTTTCATGCACGGACTTATGCTATATGTATATGTGTTTCACTCCATGTGGCTTATTGTATCTAAATATGCATGTGTTTATTGACATTATCTTATTTGTTGTACACACTTTTCTTCTTTTTTTCTACCAGGACGACAAGCTGCGTCACTGCGCTGGCGTCCTGGTTACCTAGGTTACCAGTGGCTCACAGCGGGGTGACGTCTTCAGTGCGGGACTCCAGCTGCATCATGTGGGGTCCCGGGCGGCGTCCAGTCACACACACTCTGGCGGGCTTCTTCGGGTACAAGGTAAGAGTCTTTTCTTTTCTTCATTTTCTACCTTGACAAAGGGGCGGGTGAGCCCCGAAACATTGGTGCTGTGAAGGATCACATTTAAAAAAAATTTTTTGACAGTCTTCGAGTGCCGCTGTTTGCTTTTTGCTTATATATATATATATATATATATATATATATATATATATATATATATAGTCGAAGCTGGTTTAGTGGCTGAGACAGAATCAGTGTAAAATTAGCTTGGAGCGACGCCATCTTGCGAATGGCAACCAGACTCCATCTTAAAAATAAGAATCTGCATGACGCCATTTTGTGAATGACCGTCCAGCGCCATTTTAGAGAAACGCACACTTAAGTACATACAGCGATGCTATTATTAGCATAATGCGATCGCATATCTCATCATACCCCATACACACATTAAATACGCACAGTTGCGCTGTTAACACAACGCACATTAGCGAATGCATGATATCCTGCATGTGAACGCTGTTTATTAGCTTCATGCATATGCATCTGCCCCAAGTTAACTAGCATCTTTTCCCAAACCCCTAATACTTACACAATGCACATTCACGTTAAAAAGGTTCCATAGCTTCAAAGTGTAATATTCAAAGTTTACTCATTTATTACTATTGCTGTGCAAAAGAGATTATTTAGTATCTAAGGTTTAATACATGATAAGTAAATAGTGTTTGGTATTGTACTGATCTACACTTTCTCAACAGCTTTCCGGTATCATCGGGGAGAAGATAGCAACATGCATTCTCAACTTATGGACCGTAGAGAGTTAAAACACCAAAATGTACCTTGTAAAATGTTAGCAGCTTAGTTATGCATGCAGGGGGGAATAAGGAGACAACAAGCCTTTAGAGGCTGATCTGTATCCATTTGAAGTGACCTGTTTAGCATTTGTATCACACTGTTGGGATAAAGGGCCTGATTCAGAGCCACTCATAAGCGGCAGCTCATTCGCTCCGAGGATGTTTGGCCAACTGCGCATGCGTACGGATCGTTATACGCATGCGCGAACCAGTCAGTGCGGTCGAAATTCATGTGCTCGCAAAATAGCGACTGCCTGATAATTTGAGTGACAGAATGAGGCGTATGTGGGTGGTAACAGGGGAAGGTACTTGAAAACTGGGAGTGGAAATCAGAACGCAGGCGTGCTTAAAGGTCAAAACGGGCATTTTATGGGTGTGCATAATTAAAACAGCAGCGTCATTAACCACGTTACTGGGTTATTTTATAGCCAGAACTGCTCGCAAAATTGTGGTAGCAAAAACCGACCACAAGAATAGCGAGCAGTTCATACCCTGTTCGATGTACTCGATTAATCTAATAAATAGCGGACATGACGTAGGATGCAAGCGGCCAGGGGGCGTAGTTTCCCAAAAAACGACCGCGAGTTTTGTTCGCTCATTCAGACCTAGAGGCGTGAACAGACCGCAAACAGCGAACGGTTCATTTGAATAGCCACCCCTATTTTCAGGACGAGCGAGCGCTAATTGCGCCCGGCTCTGAATCAGGCCCAAAGTTTCAAGGTGGGGGTTTGGGAGGCCCTTTTCACAGGTGAGGGGAGGAGTGTGGGATTCTGAGAACACACAGGCTGGCAGACACACTTGAAGCAGGGAATTGAGAGAGAGAGAGGTCTTCCTCTCACAAGTGAACCAAAAAATGGGAAGTATATTGTTGCTAAACTGTACAGTAGTTAGTCTATTTGGGTCTCTGTAGCTAGTTGTGTGTTTTTTTATCTGTAATATAGCTTATAAAGATTGTATGTAGTTTGGTAAGGGAATTCATAAGTCTGTGTTAGCATACAGTGGATGATAAATTGTCTATTAAGGGGCCTATTCATCAATGCTAAAATAATGTTTTTAAGGACATTTTCCTTAAATAACGTTATTTTGGTATTCATGTAGCCACTTAGCACAGGAGATATCACACATATCTCCTTGCTAAGTTCCCCTGCGTTAATTTCCACACTCCTAATGTATGGGGATGTGGAAATTGTGGTATTCATCAAATTCCGAAAATTAACGCATCTGTAGGCAGTGCTGCGCATGCGCTGGTTTTAAAGCTGTAACAGCGCATGCGCAGCATTGTTTCCAGATGCGATAAGGTAGTGTAGGCAGGGAAAAGTATCTATTTCCCGAAAAGCTGTCATTGCAAAAATGACAGCTTTTCGGAATAGATACTTATGGAGAGGTGGAATGATGAATTCCACCTATAATTAGCTAGAACTCCATGAGAGTTCTAAAGCTAATTATCTCCAGAGAATTTTTAGGTTTAATGAATAGGCCCCCTAGTCTGTAATGTTATCATTTACACTGTAGTGTACAATAGTCTGTTCATAATGGTTGTATTCAGGAAAGGGATTGATTATGGAGTTTTTGTAGTGTGTAAAACAGAACTATGGTATTTGTAATGATCGGTGTTGGTTGATATAATTGTTTGAGACCCGCTGGTGAGCTGTGTTAGGGCCTGGAACCAAGTACTTGACTCATTGGAATGGTGAATTATTAATAGTGTGATTATGGCAATAAGACTGGCATAGGTTTGGTGTTATTTCAGTGTTATGATAGAATTGTGTATTGTGAGTACTGGTATTTTGGCTACTATATGATAATTACTATCTGAATAAGTTTGTATAGTATCATGAATGTAATCATAGGCTGGTATCAGTGTTATATCATGGAAGTTTAATTAATAACAGCTTTGAATGGTACAAGTAATAATCGTGTGTAAGATAAAGACTGCAGCTTTTGTTAAAGATGGCTACCAGCAAGTGGGTTAGACAATGGCATTACATGTGATACTCCCCTCCCCCCCCCCCCCCCCCATTGTGCTTGATTCATGGAAGTTGTGAATTAATAGTCTTGTTATTATAGTTATAATTCTACTCAATTTTGTTGTTGTATAGTACAAATAGGTTGTTGTAGTTATTATAAGTATGACCTTTAATGGATATATGATTTACAGAGTTACATTCAAAATGGAGTTTGTGTTCGGAGACCATGCGGTCTGAACAATAGGACATGGGTCCTAACAACCCCACACACACACACCCCCTCATCAGCCATCTTGGACATGTGCTCACAGCAGATCTTTCTCTTTGTATGGTTGTATTATCTCTCTCTCTCTCTTTGTATGGTTGTATTATCTCTCTCTCTCTCTCCCTCTCTTTTTGTATGGTTGTATTATCTCTCTCTCTTTGTATGGTTGTATTATCTCTCTCTCTCTCTTTGTATGGTTGTATTATCTCTCTCTCTCTCCCTCTCTTTTTGTATGGTTGTATTATCTCTCTCTCTCTCCCTCTCTCTCTTTGTATGGTTGTATTATCTCTCTCTCTCTCTCTCTCTCTCCATCTCTCTCTTTGCATGGTTGTATTATCTCTCTCTCTCTCTCTTTGTATGGTTGTATTATCTCTCTCTCTCTCTCTCTCCCTCTCTCTCTTTGTATGGTTGTATTATCTCTCTCTCTCTCTCTCTCCCTCTCTCTTTGTATGGTTGTATTATCTCTCTCTCTCACAGACATCTCTCTCTCTCTCTCTCTCTCTCTCGCAGACATCTCTCTCTCCTCTCTCGCAGACATCTCTCTCTCTCTCCTTCTCTCTCATTGTTTGAAGTTTAATCACTGTTTTTTTTTTTGCATATGTAATAACTATCTTGGGTCTGTATAATTTCTTTGCGCTAAATTGTACTTAGATCACACTTAGATCACAGCGTGTAACTAACTGTACTTTGCTTGAAATAATACTTTGTGCTTTGGAAACACATGTTTAAGGTCCAAGGTCTTTATTTTACTGTATGACTGCGTACGCAAATAGCGTCAATTTTAGAAGGTATAGGTAGGAGCGTACAGAGGTTAAAATCCAGAATCCTTAATATATATAAATAAAGAAAGCCCTTATCCTGAGCTCATATAATAATATATGGCTCATCCACAACTGTAATTATTTGATTGGCAAATACTTTATTAATCAAAGCTACATTGTATGCCTTTAGCAATTGTGAAGATTATTCCTTTTTAGAGCACCCTTTTTTTCCCCTTTTCTGTATATATAATATATATATATATATATATATATATATATATACCGACTGTACTGCCTAAACGGCAGAACACAACACGGCACAGCTTATGTTTTCCTGATGACGGGGCTTGATAGCCCAGAAACGTTGAAAGAGTAAAATCTTCTTTGTTCATTATACTGCAGTGCCGTGTTGTGTTATGCCGTTTAGGCAGTACAGTCGGTATATACTGGATTTATCCAAGGGCACGCAGTTAAGTGCTTAAGTAATGGGGAGTGCCGAACATATCTGCTTGTATATACAGGTATATATATATATATATATATATATATATATAGTTAACTAGTTATTTAATTTTGTATGTGTGTATATATATATATATATATATATATATACACACACACATACATACACACACACACACACACATTAGCCCACACATACAATCCATTCTATAATGTGTAATAAATATCCCCCACACACACATATTTAATGGCCCAGCTCCTTATACAATATATTCAATGATCTTCTCACCCCAATCAACTATGTTTTAAATGATCCCCCCGAAACTGCAGCCCTTATATATTTAATCTTAAATGACATCACCGGAAGCGGACAAGGTGCTGCGGGCTTGTGCGGCTCTCATGTCTAGCTGTACGGGGGGGGGCGTTGTAACAGGCACCTGGCCGCTGGGGTAAGTAGCCGGCTTCTTTGGCTGTCAAGTGGCTTCTGGGAAAGGCAGGACCATGCTCCCTTCTAGAAGGCAATCTCAGTGGGCTGCCCATCAGGGCCCGGTGCCCTGAGGCAGCTGCCTAAAGCTGCCTAATGGAAGCGCTGGCCCTGCCGACCATCCATGGCTATCTCATGGGTAGCTATAGAGAGCTGGGCTGATGCACTGAGGAATCCTTCCCCTCGGAAGCTCCTGAGAATCAGGTATCATTAGTTGGCCACATTCGGGATGCAGCTGCATATATTGGTGAGGCTGCTCTGGATGCCGGTCTACTGACCTCCAGAGGCTCGGCCGTGGCCGTGTCTGCTCACCGTTCCCTGTTGCTGCGCTCTTGGAGGGCGGATGCTGATTCTAAGAAAGTCCTGGAAGCCTTACCATACAATGGGGAGATCTTGTTTGGTCCAGACCTGGACAAGATTGTTGACACATGGGCAGCATCGAAATCTGCATTTCTGCCTTCAGCATCTGCTCCTTCAAAGTCTCGAACCTCTTCCTTTTGGTCCTTTTGTCCCCAAGGAAAACCCAAAGGGCAGTCCTTTCCTAGACAGCCAACTGCCAAGAAGGCTGCCAAGCCTAAGAAACAGGCCTGGAGCACAAGACACCCTGCTTCCAAACCAGAGGATAAACCCTCAGCCTGATTGGGCGGACCTCCCTCTGGGGGATCCCAGAGTGGGAGGCCGACTTCTTCATTTCGCCCAGTGCTGGTGTCAAACCACCAAGGACGCTTGGGTAAGAGAAGTGGTCTCTCATGGGTATACCCTCATTCCTTTGAAGACCTCCTCACCAGTTTTTCTGCACAGACCCTTCAGACAAGAACAAGGCCTTACAGATCCAGAAAGCTATCCAGTCCTTGCTGCAGGCATGGGTAATTGTGCCAGTCCCACTATCCCAGTGAGGGACTGGTTATTATTCTACTCTCTTTTTGGTGCAGAAGCTGAATGGGTCTCATCGGCCTATCCTTAATCTGAAATCCCTGAACAAATTCCTCAGGGTGTCCAGGTTCAGGATGGAAACCCTAGGCTCCATCATACTGGCTATGGAACCTGGGGATTTTATGGTATCACTGGATAGTCAGGACGCATACCTACTTGCCCCGATGACGCCCTCTCACCAGCGTTATCTCCAGTTTGCTATACTATAGTAGCACTTTCAGTTCCGGGCGTTACCCTTTGGTCTGTCCACAGCTCCAAGGGTGTTTACCAAAGTTATGGCTATCATGGCGGCCCATCTGCGGAATCAGGGTATCCGGCTACTACCATACCTGGACAACCTCCTCCTGTTGGCAGGTTCTCCAGAAGTGCTTCGCCACCACCTGCTACTGACAAATAGCTTTCTACAGGTGCACAGGTGGTTAATCAATTGGAAAAAGCCCTCCCTGAATCCCTCACAGAGGATGATTCATCTGGGGGCCCTACTATATTCTCAACAGCAGAAAATCTTTCTGACTTCAGACAAGATCTTCACATTACAACTGCAAATACGCAAATGCCTCCACAGTCGCCGGGTGTCAAATCACTCGGCGATGCAGGTTATGGGATCCATGGTGTCCACCTCGACAGGTTTTTAGTATGGTCAATTTCATTCCAGGCCTCTGCAGGGTCTGATCCTCTCCAGATGGAACGGATTGCCCCACCGGATCAAAGCTCAGACAATAGTGATCTCTCCAGAGGTGCGTCTGTCTCTGTCTTGGCAATTTTTACAGGGGTTATTCACTCCATAAAAATAATGCACTCCATAAAAATAATGGAGGACAAAAATTTGTAGGATAAAATAGTAAAAGATCAAGAACCACTTACTCCTAGTGCTGAAGCTGCTGCCACTAGTCATGACATAGATGAT
Organism: Taudactylus pleione; assembly: GCA_031769625.1. Lineage (NCBI taxonomy): Eukaryota > Metazoa > Chordata > Amphibia > Anura > Myobatrachidae > Taudactylus > Taudactylus pleione. The sequence continues at coordinate 8,624,733 of JAUIMM010000121.1, forward strand.
GAAATGCCATCAACATTGTCTGCCCAGGCCAATGCCCAATGTCATAGTAGAGGGCATGTAAAATCCAAAAAGCCAAAGTTCAGTTAAATGAACCACAAAAAATGAATTGAAATCGTCTGAGGAGAAATGCAAACTTGCAATATGCCATTTACGACACAGAGTGGCAAGGAACGGCTAAGGCCCTGGCTTTTGTTCATGACTAGTGGTTCAGCTTCCTATGATGATGGAAGACCTCCTCCTCCCGCTAGAAAAATGAAAACAGTTAAGCTGGCAAAAGCACAGCAAAGAACTGTGCTTTCTAAGAAGAATCACAAATCCCCAAGGAGAGTCCAAGTGTGTCGGTGGTTGTGATGCCTGACCTTTCCAATACTGGATGGGAAGAGGTGGCTCCTCTGCAAGTGCTGCAAGGAGCATCCACAGTCCAGTTGCTGATATTCAAATTGAAGATGTCACTGTTGAAGTCCAACAGGATAAGGATATTGGTGTAGCTGGCGCTGAGGAGAAAGTTGACGAGGAGGATTCTGATGGTGATGTGGTTTGTTTAAATCAGGTACCAGGGGAGTCAGTTGTTGTCCGTGGGATGAAAAAGCCCATTGTCATGCCTGGACAGAAGACCAAAAAATCCACCTCTTCGGTCTGGAATTATTTCTATCCAAATCCGGACAACAACTGTCTTGCCATATGTAGCTTATGTAAAGGAGTAATAAGTAGGGGTAAGGATGTTAACCACCTAGGAACATCCTTCCTTATACGTAATCTGCAGCGCGTTCATAGAAAGTTCAGAAACTGTGGCTAAGACCATAAGCAGTCCAGGGACACCTAAATCCCTTTATCCTGTTGTATCCAAGTGCCTCCAAACCACTCCAGCAACTCCCTCCTCGACAATTTTCTCCTCAATCAGGATCGGAAGTAGTCCTGCAGGCCATGTCACCGGCATGACTGACTCCTCTCCTATCCGGGATTCCTCCGGAGGAACCTGCATTGCTATGCCTACTGCTGCCGCTGTTGCTGCTGGGAATCGTTCATCATCCCAGAGAGGAAGTTGGAACACTACTACTTCTTTTACTAAGCAATTGACCGTCCAACAGTACTTAGTGAGGAGGATGACGTGCGACAGCAGTCATCCTGTTGCAAAGCGGATAACTGAGGCCTTGACAGCTATGTTGGTGTTAGACGTACTTCCTGTATCCGCCATTCGTGCAGTGTGATTTAGACAATTGATGGAGGTAGTGTGTCCCCATTACCAAATCCCGTCTAGATTCCACTTCACTAGGTAGGCGATACCGAGAATGTACAGAGACATCAGACAAAGTGTCCTAAAAAATGTGGTTGTACCCAATGTCCACTTAACCAGGGACATGTGCAGTGGAGAATGATTTCCATGTTGTGCAAGGTTCTCCAGCCCTTCGAACTTGCCACACGTGAAGTCAGTTCAGACACTGCCAGCTTGAGTCAGGTAATTCCCCTCATCAGGCTTTTGCAGAAGCAGCTGGAGAAAGTGAAGGAGGAGCTAAGAAGGAGCGATTCCGCTCGGTATGTGGGACTTGTGGATGAAGCCCTTCATTTGCTTTGCCAGGATTCAAGGGTGGTCAATCTGTTGAAATCAGACTACTACATTTTGGCCACCGTGCTCGATCCTAGGTTTAAAGCCATGAAAACACTGTCAGCTGAAACGGAACATGTCACAGCAACAGCTCCTTCTTCATTTTCTCTGGACTCCTGAGTGCATAAACAGCAATAAATATCAATTATATTCCCCATATGCAATCCCATCGAACCGGGTGAACGTATATAAGGAGCCAAATAGAAGTTCGCAATGCCCTAATTACGTGCCTAACGATAGCAAGTAGCAAAGACAAAGATGCCATGAAGTAAACTACCACATGTTTCCTCCCCTACATCACCTGGTGTCCTGGCTAGCACCAAAACAATGTAATTGAAAACGGAAAGTGAGAAAAAAACACATATATACCTATGCAAATGTTCTCACACACACTCTTGCGTAACCCCTAAAGGACCGCTGAAATGACACAATGTACAGAGTCCGCCCCCATCTCATGCTCCACAGTCTGTGAAGCAGTTGCCCCCCGACCTTAGCACCTGACTTTCGGACAACTATCACGCAAACCACCTAATAAGCTTGCGCAAAATGCTTGGGGGAACTAGACAAGCGAGAGCTGTAACAGAGTCAGGGTGAGGAAAAAACAAACAATCCATACTCACCACCACCAGAAGGCATGGGAACTGCGTCATCTGCGACTTCACGTGGAGGAGCCACTGGATCGTAAACCAGGGCCATCTCGGCGTGCACTGGAACAGCAGCCATAAAACGACTGCATCATCTTGAGGAACCACAGCTGAGTCCAGCAGACCTGTAACTAAATGGAAAAGGTGAGCAGCCGAGACAGAAGCAAGAGTGCTGGGTGGAGGGGTGGGGAAAGGAACCCAAGGAAGGAGGGGGGGCTGTCAGGGAGAGGGGGGGTGCTTACAGGAAAACTGGTGGAGGAGAGGGGGAAAAATAACCTGACATGGGACAAGTATGTCGCGGAGGAGGGGAGGTACTATGAAAGGGAGGAAATGAGAAAAACAGCACAGTAGGAAACAGCAGGAGAAAGGTGTGCCAAAAGGGGGAAGGACAGAGGAGGGGGGTACCAGGGCTGAAGAAAGCCTGGCCCCAGGGAGGATAATGAAAACAACAACCTGGCCGGGAGAGGAAGGGATGTGGATTGATGGGGGTTGACCCCCAAGGGACTGGGGCAGGGGGAGGG